>JACTOM010000935.1:3633665-3725424 GCA_015832385.1 Elymnias hypermnestra | reverse complement strand
GATCAATGGAACTCCTCAACGGCTTACAGTAAGAGTGTGATTTTTGGCAAAATCTATAACTGTCTGTAATCAAATGCCAATGACCTTTCGTTTGTTGCTGCATTGCAATATTTGAAAGGTGAATTATGTGTGAAGCGATGGTATAAGGGTTTCGGGTTCGATCCCGGGTGTGGCGATATGAATGTAAATTTAACTTTGTAAAGTTGTTTCATTTAAACGGTGTTATCTCATATGAGAAACGCGTTTTAGGTGTACATATATTGAGACAAATTTGTTAGTTTACTTCAGATTCACTGAAAATCATAAAATAAATAAAAAATTTAACAAAAAATTAACCGCCTTCCAAACAAACTCTTATTATTATTATAATTGCGTATTTTTTTTAGAGTTCTTCTTATTTTTTATTTGGAGTCGGTGTCAGCCAAGGTACCTGCACCGGAGCTGCCAAGTGGACACGCGGGACACACCTACCTTCGCTGACGCCGTCTCCGAATATAAGAATACGAAGAACTTTTAATACGCAATTATTTATTTACTTTTCGGAGCATATTAATATTTGCAAGTTTGTTTTGAAGGCGGTTCTTTTTTTGTTAAAAATTTTATTTATTTCTTTCACAATAACCGTCTTGACTTTAACAAAAAGAACAACAAATGAATTATCGAAATTGGTCCGTTCAAACGTGATGGCGTGACATAAGGACTAATTTTTAAAGGGATAATATCTTATTGGAGGGTAAACCGTTACGTAACGCGTTACGGTACTAATCTGGCTTCTCTTTCACTCAATCGTTAGACAGGTTCTTCCAGTCTCACTCTAACCCAACGCTAACAGCGCTAGCCGTATTTCGGACAGACCTTTCCCTATCTCTTTACTCACTTAGAGTGCGATAGACATATACCATTGACAGTGAGCATATAACATAAAGCTTAATCGATAAAAGGCTTTGTTAATATACTAGCAATGCCTCGTTATTTCACCCACGTAGATACTGATCTCGTGTCAATGGAAAGTCTACTGAATCGGACTTATGTTTCTTAGTTTGACATTATAGAATTCGTTATATCTTTTGAATGTAATGTCCTTTTTTTTAACGCTGGGAAATGCCTTAATGCACCCCGATCAGAGTAAGATCTTATCGAGAGTGTGGGATTCGCTGGTAAACCAGAATACCCACTAAAACGCAGCGATACCCCCCGCATCCTTTTGGGGTGCACCAGAGGATCAGGGACGCAATCTACCCTGGCACTCCGGAAGATTCCTCTGGGTACTTAAGAAGAAGCGTAAATCTACGCCTCCTACCTCCCGACCTCCTGCGCCGAAGTAAAGGAGCGTCCACAGCGTTCTCCCTGAGCCTCTCATGTGCCTCCTTCAGCGAAATAACACTTTCACAGAAGGAGGCCACTGCCCTCCACTCCCTTTCACCGGTGAGCATTGCGCCAACTATGCCCTCCAGTGAAAGGTTTCCTCTGACCAACGACGTCAATAGATGCCGCTGGGGTCCCCACGCCGGGCATTCTGTCAGAGTGTGCTGCACTGAATCCAAAGGTGCATCACATTCATGACAGGCAGGTGTTTCCTCCTTGCGAACAATCTGATGCAGGTACTTGCCGAAACAACCATGTCCAGTCAGCACCTGCACCAGTCTGTAAGTGAGACCTGTGCCCCCTAGACATCCAACTGTCTAGGTGGGGACGGATTGCTTCCACTGTGATCAGACCCACCGTAGAAAATCCGAGATCCTCATGCCACCTCTGGATCAATGCAGTGTTTGCTGAGGCCCTGACCCTCTGGACCTCGTCGGCATCAGTTGACACCCCTCTGGTCCTTGCAGCCACCCGGCACTGGTAGGTAGCTGCTAGTACCTCCGCTCGCAGCTCCCACGGAATGAATGTAATGCAATTTTAATAATTGTAAAAGTATTTTAATTTAAAAAGAAACGGTTTTTATTAAAATGTCATTTAATAGGATAAAGATTAATACAGAGCAATGAATAATATGGTTTGATTATTGTTATAGTGGCATAACTATAGTTGTTGGACATATGGCGTCTTGGACTTTTTTGTAGTTATAAATATATTCTATAATATTATAGAACATTTTTTTGTCCTATCATCAATAGTTTCCCCAGTGCACGCGTTGACAGATTTTTTGTGGCCAATTTTTTCACACCCTGTTTTACATTAATGAATTTTTATTAGGGATCCCTATTTTTTTTGAGAAAGTAATATAGCCTATATCGCTCAGTGAAAATGCAGGTTTCTAATGGTGAAAAAATTTTTGAATTCACTCCAATAGTTTTTATGTGAAAACGTTACAAACCCACATACATACAAAATCTCAAATGTTTCTTCTTTAGAGCATTAGTTTAGACAACGTTTCCTTACATTAAATGTACCTAAATTTGTAAGACAGTGTTTCAATGATAAATTATTTATTATTGTACTACCTTTTCTGGTAATGTTATCTTTTAAATCATCATGTTTTTATTGCTATATGATTAAAAGGAAACGGTTGACTTAGATTGATAGGGTGATATAATCGTCGAAATAATATATATGACGTATTTCTCATATGTAAATTGACTGTTTTTACGTAGGGGTTATATTTATATTTGTTTATTTTAAATTGCTACTCACAGATTACTAAAATGGTTAAGGAATCTGTATATTTTGAACCACTGTGTCATTAATATATCTAAACTACAAGTAATACATATCAGATAGTTAAAACTCTATCGTAATTAATTTAAATTATATCACTTAAAAGACTACATTATTAAAGTGCCCGCGACTTCGTTTGCGTGAAATAGTGTTTTTGGATAACATTTTTAATAATTTAGGCTAATTATTTTACAAATAAGATACATACGTATAAATAATTTAATGATTTTCACTGCAGAGAGCTTATTTTTCTTTCAGAGGCTCAAGACTATCTGTGTATCAAATTTTACTTAAATCAGTTCAGTACTTTTGGCGTAAAAGCAGTGCAGACAGACATAGTTACTTTTGCCTTTATAATATCAGTAAAGGCTGTTATTTTACACACTTGAGTTTTAAAATTTACAAACTTTGAATGCCGTTTTTATTTAAATCGAATCAAAAGCCTAAATCGAATCAAAAGCTTCAAGCTTCCATCTCTAAAAGTGACGATATTGCCATCTATTAAAACACTTTTTTCGCATTAAAAAGTAACTTAAATACTTTCTTAGACTCTAGACTATCTGTGTACTAAAATTCATTTAAATCGGTTCAGTAGTTTTGGTATAAAACTGCGACAAATAGTCAGAGTCACTTCCACAAACTTTAACATTAAACAAAAAATTGCATGTATGTCAAATATATGGTAGTGTGTGTATTCTAATTGTTTGTATATATTTTAAAATGCATTTATTATTATGAACACCTTTGGTATATAAAGTATAAGTATGGGAAGTTTCATACTCCTCCGTCCGAGTAATTTTCATAAAAAGGTATACAAAGTTTATGCTTCACGTATTTAATATAGATGTAGATGATATAGATGTCAAGAAATACAATTTAGGTAATAAATATACGTAACAAAATCAAACTTGGAATATTCTTTATTCAATACATACATAGCGTCACGCCTCATTCCTTTCGGGGTAGACGTAGACCACATCCTCCCACTTGCCACGATCCTTGCATATCTCCTTCGCTTCTTCCATTCTCATTAAACCTTTCATACAAGTTCGTCGGTCTATAATGTTGTAGATATTTAAATATTATGATCCTCTCGATAAAGGCCGCTATCAAGAGGATGTAATATGAGACCTTAAAGACTAGGCAATCATATAATGTGATCATCCAGTTTCACTTGCCACGATCCTTGCATATCTCCCTCGCTTTTTTCATTCACAATAAACCTTTCATACAAGTTCGTCGGTTTAGAGTACTCTTGACTTGGCCCTTATTTAAAATGTCCTGGATTTGATCCAGGAACGTTCGCCTTGGTCTTCCCCTTCCAACCTTCGCATTCACTCTTGACTCATAAATCCTTTTTATCAGTCTCCTTTCATTCATTATCTCTACGTGCCAAAACCAAGCAGACCTTTCCCAATTTCAGTCACTACATCTTCTTTTATACCACAAATTTCTCTAATCACACTATTTCTTACTTTGTCACTCAGTTTCAATTCACTCATACTTCTCAACGCTCTCATCTGTTTCAATAGATTCAAAAAGCACTTTTAAATCGTTACTAACAAATCTACTACCGGTTCGGAAAGTTGAATCTGTTGATAAATAATCTTCAACATTATAATATACCTTTTGTAAAAGAATGATGTAAACATACTTCTTAATAAAAAAAGCGTTTGCTCGGAAAGTTGATTCCGCTGAAAAGAAACTGACAAGAAACTCAACAATCACTCCTTTAAATATAGTTTTTGTAGGTTACGATGTGTTTAGCTTTCATGTGCAACTGGAGTCAAGTCCACACATCTTTCTCGCTTAAATAATCTTCAACATTACAATATGCCTTTTGTAAAAGGATGTTTTTGATATATTACTGAAAATTATGTTCAAATAAATCCAAAACTGAATGCGGTATCTCATTAAAAATGGATATGCTCAAAATGACAAATGTCTTCTGAACCTTCTTAACCCTAAAATATATCATTACAGGACTGCTTTTATTTTTGTATTCACTTTTTTTGCTGTACTAGTGAATATTATTATGGATATATAAAATGTTATTCAATATATATTGCGACAGCACTGTGAGAAATGCTATGAAAATAAGCGAAATACACCATTTTGTCAGTTTCAATATCAGTGTATTCTATGACTTTCCCAACTGTGCAGCAAGTGCAGCTGAACTAAGTTTCCTTGTAAGAGTCTTAATATGGGCATCCCGCTGAAGTCTACAATCTAAGGTTACTTCTAAGAAAACTGTAGTCTTAACTTTCTTTAAAGTACTAATCTATTTGAATATTTTAACACACTTCTTTTGTATTTGCCAAAGTGAAGTCTTTGCGGAGTTTAATATTAAATTATTAACAGAAAACCTACGTGAGACATGTGACCCGGTACTATTTACATCGTTATAAAATTCTACATTTCTATCTACTTTAAATAACAAAAAAATATCGTCAGCATATATGACTATATCATATTTGTCCTTTACGTGGAATACTAAAACTTATATTAAGAACAAACAAGGGCCCAGCACTGATCCTTGTGGGACACCCATTTTTACCGGTGATCCCGACGACTCTGTGGCATTTACGAATACCTATTGTAATCATTATTTTAAAGACTACTCAACAAATTACGTGCCCCATCCCTCACACCATAATGACTTAATTAAAGGGTGACATTTAGAACATAGCATGTTCTAAACAATCAAAAGCCTTTGAAAGGTCACAGAATATTCCTAGTGTACTTTTGCACTTTTCCCAAGCATCAAAAATATGTTTAAAAATGAAGCAGGTTATATCTATTTAAATGATCCAGTGCTTGAATTAGTAAATACGATTTCTAAAATTTTACTGAGAGTAGGAAACAGAAATAGGACGATAGTTACCAGGGTCACATTTATTACTAGATTTATAAAGAGACACAACTTAACTATATTTCTTAAGATTAGGAAAACTGCCACAGTTTATTTTAAAGATAAGAGCTCAACAAATTAAGTGCCCAATCACTCACACCTTAGTGACTTAGTTTAAGTGAAAGAGTGCTGTGTTTGACACAATCAAATGCTTTCGAAAGGTCACAAAATATTCCGGTTGCGTTTTGGGACTTTTCTCAAGGATCAAAAATATTGCAACCTTTTACAATTTATTGCTCAGGATAGAGCAAGATATGTACATGAATATGCTCCATTAGATGGTTGAGAATAATTTTATCAAAATTTTGCTGAGTAGACAACACTAAAATTGGACGTTCGTTAGGATCACACCTATGTTTACTTTGAAAATATCAGGGAAAATATCAGAGTCAATAATTGGAAGAACTTTAACTGACATTCCCTAAATATTTTTTCGTTTTTGTAGTTATACAAATTTCTCAGAAATATTAAAACTAAATTTACTATCAGCAGACAAAGTGGCGGAAGATAACTTGTATTTAACAATGTAAAGATTTCATAACATTTTATTCCGATTTTAGATGTCGTGGAGCAACTTAATGCAAATAAAAGCTGTTCGTTTCTTGTTACTTTCATAAACGCAAAAGTTTCAACGGACTTTTATATTTCAATATAAACTGTTTCGACTTCATATTTCCTTGTTGAATAAAATACTACACAATTACTAAAGTATTTCTTCGTGTTTTGTAATAATTGTTGGATATATATGGAAAAAGTATATATAATCTTATATTAATGATATATTTATCAGGTATGTACATTTAAATGTATATAAAAAAGCCTCGTTTTTCATGTCTGTTGTAAACATTGACAATTTTCTATTAAAGTATCTATTTTTTTGGACTTATTTTACGAATGTAGTTTATAATACATAAAGGTTTCTTATAATTAGTAACCCTGTACTTGTTATATATTAAGAAAACCTTATTTTTCATTGTCCTATCTGTAATAAAGTTTAATTTATATAAGGCGAAATGAATACGTAAAAAATGCTTCATTTCATATTAAATTATTTATTTTTTGGAGCTGATTTTATGGATTTTATTGGATGGTGTTTAACCTTATATTTTTTATATATTTGTTTAAATATAAAACATATGTAAAAGCTTTTTTTGCATTGTTTTGTCTGTAACAAAGATTAATTTATATATAGGGAAATAACTACGTTTTATATGCACTATTTTATACAAAATTATCTATTTTTAATGACTTATTTTATAAGTATAGTTTACACTCTACAATTAATGTAAACATTTATTAAAGTTACTTAAAGAAGAGAAAAAATATATGGTCTTTAATCATAGATTTCTTATATATTCCTATAAACTAAAACATATATAAAAAAGCCTGAATTTTTCATTGTTTTATCTCTATTATGGATTGATTTATATAAAGCGATATAAGTATATCTTATATCTGTGATAAATTAATCAGTTTACATTAAAATATATATAAAAAGCCTTATTTTTCTCATGATTTTGTCATTTACATTAAGCTATATTACTACGTATAGTAAGTATAGATCCATTTCAAAATCCATTCATTTTTGGGATGTTTTTTACAAGTATTATATGAAATATATAACTAATGTAAATAATTATTGTAAATTAAAGTACTTACGAAGGTAAAACCGACTCCAATACAGACGAGATAGCCCCAACCTCCATCGGGAGGCAAGAGGGATTTGTTCCCTTTTTTCAGATTATTCCCTTCAAGATGCGCGTAGGCTTCATCCATTTTTAATTTAAAAAAATACAATTAACACAACACTTTAATAGAATTTAATAAAATACGATCACTAATGTATAATTTCCTGTTCAAATTAACAAGAATAACTGTTGGGTTTCGATTGTGAAGTCGTTTTTCCGAAGAGTGTCTTTCGTATGGACAACAATCGGCACTAAGAGCTAACCCGCTTCTGTGCCTATAATATTTGTGTAGCGATATAAGGCTGTGGATTCATTGGTATTATGTTATATAGTGCGTCAATAAACCAAGGTTTCAGGTTCTAATTCCTTAGTTCAATCACTAGATTGACAATTGAACTGCCATTGAAAATATCAATTGATTAATTTAAATGACACAGCTCTACAAAAGTGAAATTATTTATTCATTATACTCCAATGCCTATAATCCACAACCTTTTCTTATAAAAAGGCCAGGAATGTTATGAGGATATTGATACAGGCCACATAAGTTATGAGTACATTAGTCTGGACCACGAATGTTATGAGTAAATTTGTGTGGACCAAGATTGTTATCATTCAATTGGTGTGGGCCACGACTATTGTGAGTAAATTGGTGTGGACCACAAAGTTATGAGTAAATTAGTGTGGAGCACAAATGCTATCAGTAAATTGGTGTGGACCACAAATGTTATGAGTAAATTGGTGTGGAGCACAAATGTTATGAGTAAGTTGGTGTGGACCACGAATATTATGAGTAAATTGGTGTGGACCACAAATGTTATGAGTAAATTGGTGTGGACCATGAATGTTATGAGTAAATTTCTGTGGAGCACAAAAGTTATGTGTAAATTGGTGTGGAGCACAAATGTTATGAGTAAATTTGTGTAGACCCCAAATGTTATCAGTAAATTTGTGTGGAACACGAATTTTATGAGTAAATTGGTGTGGACCACGAATGTTATGATTAAAACGGAGTAGACCACGAATGTTATGAGGAGATCGGTGTGGATCACGAATGTTATGAGTAAATCGGTGTGGACCACGAATGTTATGAGTAAATTGGTGTGGAGCACAAATGTTATGAGTAAATTGGTGTGGGCTACGAATGTTATGATTAAATCAGTGTGGACTACGAATGTTGTCAGTAAATCGGTGTGGACCACGAATATTATGAGAATACTATAATAATAATAAGTGCCGCTGGTTGCCGATCTTTCTAATATAAAGGAAAAAGAAATAAATAATCAAATTTTGTATTTGTTTTTTGTTAGGATAATGAATATAAGTTATGATGATTCTATATTGGCCATACACCGTATGCTTAGATGGTTTGGGCACGTAGAGAGAATTGATGAAAGGAGACTGACAAAAAGGATTTATGAGCCAAGACTGAATGAGAAAATTGGAAGGAGAATACCAAGGCGGACGTTCCTGGACCAAATCCAGGACATTTTAAATAAGGGCCAGGTCAAGAGTACTCTAAAGCAACGAACTTGTATGAAAGGTTTAATGAGAATGAAAGAAGCGAAGGAGAAATGGAAGGATCGTGGCAAGTGGAAGGACAAGGTCACTGCCTACCCCTATGTATGGCCATTTTTGTGCGAGGGTTGCATTTTTCTATGAAGCCTCTTGATAGAAGACATTTGTTATTTTTCATCAGACGAAAGTCATTAACATAGATAGAGAAAGAATAGACGCTCTAGAGAGGAAAGCTCCGGTAGGTCTACAAGCAGATCGGTTAACATATTCTCGGTCAACTCAAATTGCTTACTTTGGTCATATTGCTCAATGATATCTAGATATCCTAGAAAATTTTGGGTAAAAAATCCCGCGGGCATATCACAACCCTCTCAATAGCAGCTGCCCTGAACTAAATGGAAAACCGATAAAGATGGAGCGTGATAAAGACCAGCTCTCTGTAGAAGAGCATGACCCTCAGCAATGAAGTAAGCGACCCAGGAAAAGAAGAGAAAACGTGGATTTGCTAGATTCAGACCATAATTTTTTAAGGATTGGATTTTTTGGTAATAGTCATGGGGAACTCAAGTCGGATTGCAGCTGCACTGAAAGAAGCGAAAAACCGTAAAAGATAGAGCGTAACAAAGACTGGCCCTTTAAAGAATGACTTAAGGAAAGCGACCCAGAAGAAGAAGGGAAAAACGTGGATTTGCTAGGTTCAGGCCATAAACTTTAAGTCATTCATATTTGTTAATAGTCATGGGAATGCAAAATGGATAGGAAATTAAAATTGTTTAAAATCAAACGGCATATCGGTTAGGATCATTTGATCCTCGAAAGAACTTCTTCACCTTCGAATTTTCCTTTGAATATCGTGGCTTAATCACATTGTACACCAATTTGGATACGCATTCCGTTGCATAGTTTTGCTTACATCATTACTACAGAGCCATTCTTTAGTCGTAACTTTTGCGGTAGTAAAAAGTATGCTATATCCTTCTCCTGGTTTTTAGCTATCTCCTCACTGATTTTCAGCCACATCAGTTCAGTTCTTCTTGAGTTATAAATGGTGTAAGCATCACAGTTTTCTTTCGTATATATATAGTCAATATCTGTGTTTTTTTAATTTGTTTCGGTGTATTTTGTTGATATTTTTATAGCTATTCTGGTTTTTGGGGCGGAGACGAATCCAACAAATCAGTGAGCTTTAAAATCGGTCCAGCCTTTATGGATTTATAAATGTTATAACGAACACCACTTTGTTTTATGTTATATTCGTTTCTGTTTAATTGTTTTGCTTTTACAGACCTATTTATTTGTGTTATATGAATATTCTTCCACAAATAGATCAAAAGAAATAATGTCTTTATCACTGAATAGAATAATAATTTATAACCAAAGTAAATATACTGGTTTTGTATTATACTAAATAAGTTTTGCTAATTTTCTTAGCATGACGTCTTTGAATGTAAATTTAACGTGTTATAAACACGTAATACACATTAATCTAAATGAGCGTTAAACTGTCCATAAAATGTATTAATAATACATCATTATATTCAACAATAATATTAAAAATATGAGATTTTTTTGGTAGTTATAAAATTAATGTCCATATTACTGCAAAGGGGAAAAAATAGTTTGTTCAGCATAAAGTAAACGCCTCTAAATTGGTATATAATTGTTTGTACCTATGTCCGTTATAAACTCCAAAACTATTAAACAGATTTGCCCAAAACATGGTTCATTAGAAGGGCAATAAGATAAAGAAGATTAAGCACCATTAAACTCACTAACTCACTTATTATTTGGTCAAATTTTTCATAAATTGTAATGAAAGTGGCTCCTTTCCTAATCAAGATGGTATTACTGATTTCCCCATATTCTCATGGTATTGCAAGTGAAGCCACGGGAAACAGCTAGTATTTAACATAGAACTAGAACCATTTAGTACGGATATCCCCATGTTCCCACAAAATCAGTAACGTCACAAAGAACTGCGAGTTTCGTATTACAGTTAAGCTGTATTTACTAGAAAAATTTCATTAACTTCTCTATTAACAATGATAGATTGAGCCACAGGGATTAATGACCAGATTTATACAGTTTTTATACAAAATCTCTCTTTCTATATGTATGATCGCTCTCTTACAGGCTGGTGCAGGACCTGCATCAGGTTGTCGGCTGTGAGGAATCAGACGCCTGCCACGAGTGTGGTGCTGCCACAGATTCGGCGCATCACACAATGGCAGAGTGTTCCGCATGGGGACCTCAGCGACACGTCTTGGTGTCACTGATTGGAGGGAACCTCTCGTTGGTGAGCATAGTTGGCGCAATGCTTGCTGACGAGACGGTCTCGAGGGCAGTCGGTACCTTCTGTGAATCCGTAATGTCGCTGAAGGAGGCTTCGGAGAGAGCGAGACAAAATGTCATCGGCGCTCTACCTATCCGACGAAGGACGCGGAGAAGCAGGATGCGTAAATTTTCCTGGACGGCAGCAACGCTCCTGGCGGGTGACCATGGAGCTTCAGGCGGAAGTCCTCGCCGCTACGTATCAATGTAGACAAGACGCGAGGACTAGAGGCGGACCGCCTAGTAATGACGAGGTCCGAAGGATCAGAGTCTTAGCCGATAGGACTCTGATAACAAAATGGAGGGAGGATCTTGAGACCCCCATAGCAGGTGTGGCGACGGTGGAGGCGTTCCGCCCTCTGCTGGAACAGTGGTTGTGCAGGAGCCATGGAACGCTCTCGTATAGACTAGTGCAGGTGCTCACCGGACACGGCTGTTTCGGGAAGTACCTGCATCATATTGCTGGCCGAGAGGAATCGCCCATCTGCCACGAGTGCGGTGACCCCGTTGACACGGCGCACCATACTGTGGCAGAATGCTCGGCGTGGGCATCACAGCGGCATCTCTTGGTGTCGTTGATTGGCGGAGACCTCTCGCTAACTAGCATTGCCCGCGCAATGGTCGCTAGCGAAGCAGGGTGGACAGCCGTCGCCTCCTTTTGCGAAAATGTTATCGCACTAAAGGAGGCGCATGAGAGGGAGCGGGAGGTTGCTCCTGATGCCCCTGCTATACGTCGCCGAAGGTTGGGCGGCAGACGGCGTGGATTTGCGCGCCTCGTCCCACAGCCTTGATTCGGGTTTTGTTTTCGAATGAGTCTTGATTCGGCTTCATCCGGGACACCATATTGGAATGCGCAAGCGAGCCGCTGGTGTCCCACATTAGGATGAGGTGGGACCGCTGGGTTTTAGTGGGTATTCTGTCTCATCAGTTAATCCCACACTCCCGACTCTTACTATGTCGGGGTGCGTAAAAGCATTTCCCAGCGGAAAAAAAAGGATGCGTAAATTTACCTATCTACTTCCCCCTCCATAAACTATTGATATGAGACGGCTACATCCGGGGTACCAGAGTGGATTGTGTACTCGTACCCCTGGTTCTCTACTCAGGGATGTCGAGGTTTCCGCTGGGTTAGTGGGTATTCTGATATTTCAGTGAGTCCCACACTCCCTACCCGGGGTGCGTAAATATATGTCCCAGCGACAAAAAAAAAAAAGTATTGATCGTGTCAAAGATAAACAGTTTAGTCTCATGTGGATCTAGTGAAATCTCGTTTTTCTGGTTCACATGAACTCACATATAAAATATATTGTACAGTCAATATATTAATGGCATTAGAATTCCTAAAAAAAACTACTAACTAATTATAAAGTCAGGAGTTAAAATAACACTTTATTTATATTCGCTGATATAAGTGTGTCAGAAGGCTTTTAACAGGATCCCTGTATCAAGTTCTACTGCCTCATTAATACTGGTCAGCTTCTTCGGCAACATGAGGCCCTGATTTGGAGTCCTTTTTTGTCGCTGGAACAGGTTCTACGCACTAGTCCCGACAGGTTAAGAGCATGGTACTGGACTATGGAGAAGATCTCGCAATATCCAGTGATGGAGACGGTAGAGGATCAACTTGCGTATTCCTCCCTGACGCCCAGGATAAGTTGGACTGGTTACTTACAGAGGCACACAACACGTCACAATACTGCATCCTCTAGTGCTTTCCGGTCTCCTTCAGCGAGACTACTATATACATACATAGCCTCACGCCTCATTCCTATAGGGGTAGGCAAAGACCACGTCCTTCCACTTGCCACGATCCATACATATCTCCTTCGCTTCTTTCATTCTCATTAAACCTTACATACAATTTCGTCGGTTTAAAGTACTCTTGACCTGGCCCTTATTTAAAATGTCCTGGATTTGGTCCGGGAACGTTCGTTTTGGTCTTACCCTTCCAACTTTACCATTCAGTCTTGACTAATAAATCCTTTTTGTAAGTCACCTTTCATTCATTTTCCCTACGTGCCCAAACAATGTAAGCATACCTTTCTCAATTTTATATCTTGTTTTATAGTACAACGTTCTATTTCGCAGAATAGCTGGTGAGGAGCATTTTTTGCCTCGCGGAGATCTCTTTATACACACTTCTGGGAATTGCCAGACAGCACCCAAAAGCATCAAATACTGGCCTATAATACTTCGTAAACTGCTGTCACCACTACATGATATGGGCGATGTCGGTAAATATGACACGACGACATGACGTAGGTAGACCCTCTAGCATCACCGATCGAAACCCGACTGAAAACCGATGAAGATAATAACAGGATATCTAATGGATGCAAAGGTACTAGCTCGAAGCTCATAGTCCTCATTCTTGAGGGGAACCCTGAAGTTCGCAAAAGAAGGCCTATCCTTCCCACTATCTTTCATTGGAGAGCATCGCACCTACAATCCTTGTCAGCGTGAGGTCATCGCAGATGAGCGCTAACAGATGATGCTGATGTCTCCCGGGTATTTAATCAGCCACAGTGCAGAGCGATTAGTTCGAGCCCTGTGTCAGGCCAATTCATAATTAATACTGGATTTCTGTTTTCGAAGCGGGAAATCAGGTGGTGTGCTCCGCCCCCTAGCCAAGAAGAACTCATTAAGCCTCATCCCACACAAGAGTGAAGGCATAGAAGCACAGTTTTTTTATTGCCGACAAGTTGACTGGCAGGAAATGATAATACAATCTAAGATGGGATTAGGATAACCTGGTGAAGGTTAATTTGTGTCATAAGACTATTCATACTGTATTAGGTCCAAAAATGATGGATTTTACAACCAGAAAAATGACTTCCATCATGCCTGTCTGTTCGTGATAAAAACCAAGTTTGAATTTCGTTGATTTAATCGATTTAAATATTTAAAGTAGGCAACTTGAAAAATGCTGTTATGATGTAAATGCTACAGCAACTGTATCTACATGCAAGACAGATTTGGAATGTATTACCTTAAATACGTTTTTTAATGAATTACCGACGGCTTTCCGCATACTCTATTAAAAGAAATTTTTAATGAATCGAGTAAAATGTTTCAGATCACCAGCAGGAAAACATGTAATGCATGAATCAATTTTTTTAGCTGCTGAATGCATCAATCAAGATCAAGAAACGCTGTTATGAGAACGTGAACAGTACAAAGATTTAACAAAGCATTTATAATGCAATATCTTTTTCGTCGTCATGGACATCCATGGCTACATATAGATCTCACATCACAAGGCCTGATCTTACGCCTTTTGGCTATTGCTCCATTCCAGCACCTTCAGACCTCAACGTCAATCAGTCCTTCACTTCAGCTTCACGATTAGTAGGACTCAGTCAGTGACTTTGGTCTACGGATCTCCTCATGTTTGATTCAATCGCATAGAGAAACTCTAAACCCTTTCCATTGCTGAGTGATAGAGATTTTGCACTTGGCCTATAGTCAGCGTCCATGTCTCAGAACTGTGGGTCATCACTGGCAAAAGGTACTGTTGGAAGACCTTGGTTTTCAAGCACTGAGAGATATCGGACGCCAAACTGAACTGGCGTTGATCTCTTTCTCGATTTGGACTCAATCTAGCTGAACTATATGTCCAAGGTGTCCAATATCAATTGCTGAGTCCTCAACTGGGTTGAGTGGAACATGGATATTTTACGTAGTTTTTCAGACCGTCTGTAAAAAGAATTACTTCTTATTAATAGACTGTGTCATCTCACGGTCAGATGAGATTACAATCAAGCGCTTACTCGTCAGCAATTAAAGAAAAACTAAATGGTATGCAAATGCCATTCGTTTATAATTAGTTCTGCGATCAAATTTAATTAATCTTTAAGTGAATGTCAAATTAGATTATGTTATCGAAAGTCAATTTATAAAAAAGTTGAGGGCCTTTTTGAAGAATAAGGTATAAATCCAGCGAATTTCCTACCTTTTTAAACAACGCCTAAGGGTATTCTAATCATGAGCAATTGCAACTAAAATTAAACCCGCGCGTCCCCTAGTTTACCGATGATTTAAAGTTTTGTGCACACTATATTTATTTTTATTATAGTTGGCGAGGAGCATGTTCCGCCACGCAGACCACTTCTCGCACACACACCTCCATGGCATTGCCAGCCAGCATCCTAGATTTGAAAGCACTGGGCGTGCACTACCTCGTGAGCTGCTGTTGTCACGACCACTAGGTGTGGGTGAAGATGACGGTGTTAACGACGCGACGGCAGAGGCAGGACTCGGATTGACCTGGATGGTCCTGGCAGCTGGTGGGAACCAACCCGTTAAAATAACGGGCAGAAACAAATACCGGGTATTGTTGATTCCTGAGAAAATTGGCACGGGTAATGAGGCATTGCCTCGAGACCCGTACCCCACAACTTGATCTAATACATCAAAGTTTTGCATTATTATCAAATCAAATCAAATCAAATCAAAATATCTTTATTCAAGTAGGCCTATTACAGTACTTTTGAATCGTCGAATTACATATTTTTTTTCCACACTTTGATTCTAATATACGTCTGATGATGGTACTCATGACCGGCTTAAAATCTAAAGTAACGAGGGTTCCTTGCAACTTTAAATACGATTTTTCTACCAACTTTCTTCTAACAAAGACTTTTGAATTTATTAATTGACATCTTTAGAACGTCTTGTGGGAGTTTATTATAGAAACGTATACAGTTACCCTTAAATGAGTTGTTAATCTTATGCAGCCTACTAGAATTTATAACAAGTTTGTTTTGGTTTCGTAAGTTATATGATGTACATTCACTCTTTTTATTAAAAGAGTCAATGTTTTTATGTACGTACAACAAGTTTTCTATTATGTATACGCAGCGAACTGTCTTTATGTTAGCTGCTATGAATTTGTAAGAAAACATCGTTACAGCTCCCCAGTAACATGGTCATTGTGGCGGTGATCCAAATTCATCTAGAACAATGGCTTTTCAGAGAGCACGGATCGCTCACCCACAGATTGGAGCAGGTTTTGATCGGGCATGAGAAAGTTCCTGCATCGGATTGGGCGGGAGGTGTCACCCGCTTGCCAACAGTGTGGTGCAGCTTATGTTAGCAGATTA
The DNA here is from genome assembly GCA_015832385.1 of Elymnias hypermnestra. Taxonomy (NCBI): domain Eukaryota; kingdom Metazoa; phylum Arthropoda; class Insecta; order Lepidoptera; family Nymphalidae; genus Elymnias; species Elymnias hypermnestra. The sequence continues at coordinate 3,709,213 of JACTOM010000935.1, read as the reverse complement.
TAGGCAGGAGATTATGCAACCCGAGGACCTCAGCGTCTCGTCCTGGCGGCGATAATCTGTCGTTGGGGAGCATTATAGATGCGATACTCTCCAATGAGAAGATGTGCTTCTGCGAGACCGTAGTCTCCTTTAACGAGGCCCATGAGATAGGGAGGATGCTGCGGATTCTCTCCCTTACCGCTGAAGAAGGCAGGGTCTTAGGAGGCGCGTGTTTGCGCACCTTCTCACGCCTCCTTGAATCCTCAGTTGGACTCATCTGAAGTACCAGGGACGAATGCGAAAGTTGAACACTTGGTGCCTCATTTATGGCTTCTGCTAGGTTTTAGTGGGCAAGGTCTCCTCCCTAGTCCAGTCCCACACTCCTGACCTATAAATCCTGACCGGAATAAATACACATCAATGTGAAAGCGAAGGTGTAAATTCAAATCGCGAACTAGTTAGTTTTGGTTTACACCACATTTTATAATAAGGGCCTGAGGGTGCTTAACGTAACCACGATGAGAATTAAACTATTTTAGATTTGCACGAGAGCCATATTGGCCTTGGCTGCTCTGTCAAATGCTCTGTTTACTTTTCCCCTTCTACGACCTATCCAAAAACATAAAAGGCGTTAGAAAACATTGTAAAAGAAAAGGAAAGTATACTTATTGTTAATTACACAAAAAGGTGTTAAATTTTTTAATAAATAAAGAAGCTGTTAACAATTAACTCACAATGGTTATTGAATAAATTAATGTTAAAAAGGACTTGGAAACGTAGCGGGATAACGTCAATGAATACCCGACACTCAATGACCCATAAATAGTTAATGAGAAGGACCTAAATTGGTCCTAATTATCGTTAATAAACACGCCAAGAATTGTAACAATAATAAAAATTTACACCAACAATAAATATTTATGGAATTACTAAGAAGTTAGGAAGGAAACCATTTGCTAAATGGAGCTATTTCTCATTTAATTCTTTATGTAACATAAAATGAAATCTCTTGCGATGTCTGTTACCTTATATCTTTTAAACTAATCAACGGATTTTAATGAAGTTTTCAGCAATAGATAGAGTGATTCAAGAGGAAAATTTATATGTATAATACATACATATTATAATAAATGAAATCCAAAAAAAATTACATTTGTAACGTGATATCGTTACAAACATGTTTTTATGCATTTAAATTGCAACGATAACTAAACCTTACGGGATAAATCAAATTAATGTACAACGAAATTGTATATCATAAAGCGATCTATAAAATAGTCTACAATAGTATATATTTATCTGTATAGGATAACCCACAGTGACCATTTTTATCTTTTGCATATATTAAAAAAATATCGTGTTACTTAGCAAGATGTTTTATACAATACAGTGTTAATATTAATGCAAATAAATAATTTATATACATTGTAAATTTAATGTAGATTAAAATTGTATTTAATAGTGTGGCATTAAAATGGATATCTTAGTTGATATTAGCGATTTAAAAAGCAGAGGCACAGCTACTGTCGGGCTCCGAAAGTGTTGACGGATCTTTTCAGAATAGGGCGCGAAGAAATCCTCGTAACTTTAGATTATATGGTTCTCTAATATGTGTGATGTGACTCAAACGAGTGTGTCGTAATTTTTACGACAGAAAATTTATTTATAAAAATTGTAATAGTCACCTATTTTGAATCGCCAAAAATACGAATTTTATTATATTGCTTTTCCAGCGGGCGTCGTACTTTTTACGACAGCAAAATTTATTCATAAATATTGCAACATACATCCATAAATTCGTCGATTCAAAAGTGCTGTACAGGCTTACTTGAATAAAGAATTGTTTTAATTTGAATAACAGCATTTTATCGACACTGGAAAGCAAATATATCGTATCGTTGATTTAACAAAATTTTATGAAGATGTAATATTTTTAACAATAAAATATAAATACAGTCAATAAAATATAATCAATTGGATTTGCTGGTTACTAAATATTTGCTTTTTAGCGTCGAAATGAAATAATAAGAAACACTATATATATATATAAAAAATCTATTTTTTTCAATTTAGTAACTACTGAGTTCTAAGAAGGATTCTTCTAGCAAAAATCAACTAACCATAACAGGGATAGATTAGGGATAGACCAACGGATAAACTAACAAAAACAGAGACCTTACGTTAAATAATAAATGTTTCGATTTAATTTAACATAATGCAATAAAAGGAAGTAATTATATCTACCTTTTTCAAGATACCGAGCTTCTTTCTTGATTAAATTAGTATTAACATTTACTTCCTTAATAATTTACATTGTTATAAACCATAAATAAATATTAATATTGTACTGTTTATAATAAGGAATTACATAGTATATTGTTAACAAAAAGGAAATAAACTATAATTATGCGAAATTGTATTACTGCTACATATCCATAAATTATTAAGAAGATTATTTAATAATAAATATAAATTGTAACAAAAAAAGAACCGCCTTCAAATCAATAAAAATACATTAATATGATCTAAAAAGTAAGAAATAATTGCGTATTCTTTTATAGTGTTCTTCGTATTTTTATATTCGGAGTCGGTGTCAGCCAAGTCTATTACTTTCGATTTTGTCATGGATGCCATCATCAAAACTGGTTTCAGTCGGGAGATATGAGGTAATAAACATAAAAAAAAAATACAAACGAATTGGTAACCTCCTCCTTTTTTGGAGTCGGTTATAAATAAGCTTAAACAGCTCGTTTGATGTGTCAAATATCCTCGTTTTGTTATATTAACCTTCCAGCAGCGCGTCGTACTTTTTACGACAGCAAATTTATCATTAATAATTGCAACAATCACTTATATTGAAGTATTAAATATACTTATTTATGAAATAAGTAATAATAAATGAAAATATTCCAAAACATATATTTATTTATATATAAAACGAATATGCATTAGACGGCTGAAGTAAAACGTCTCTGTCTCTAGCTCATATCTCCCTCTCAACTTCCGTTCGCCTGGCCCGAACACAGTGTTTGTAATGCTCACGTCACGTATTCACCAAGTCAAGCGTCTGGTCATTTTAAGCGAGAGTATTAGAATTGTATAACTCGTCAGTCATGTGATGCTGAATTTGAATCATTGTCGCCGTCGTCGTCGTCGTCGCTTCAACCGATGGACGTCCACTGCTGGACATAGGTCTCACGTAATGACCGCCACAAGGCCCGATTTTGCGCCGCCTGGCTCCAACGGCTACCGGCGACCCTCTTTATATCATCGGTCCACCTTGAATAATTGTAATCAGTGCATATTATTTCCTTTATAGAATACCGTTTATAGAAAGATTTGGAGCACTTCATTACAGATTTTCTCTTCTTTTCCAAATCGTATAAATGACAACTTCCTGGTTTTAGCGTATTTTCAGGCGTTATTGGTTCCTCTTCTCTTTCTTGTATAAATTCAACCATACTGCAAGTGGACGTTCAAAACATTTTCATGGAGTAGCACATCAAAAACCTTTATATACAAATCCAATAAAATAAATTATTTGTCGTAAAATTTACGACAAATAATTAAATGTCATGAGGATATTGATGCGGGACACAAATGTTATAAACATATCGGTGCGGACCACAAATGTTAATAACAGGACAGGGTACAAATGTTATGAGCATATTTGTGAGAGCCAGAAATGTTATGAGCATATCGGTGCGGGGTACAAACGTCATGAATATATTTGTGAAAGCCACAAATGTTATGAGCATAACGGTGCCGGGTACAAATGTTAAGTGCATATTTGTGCGGTGTACAAACGTTATGAACATATTTGTGAGAGCCACAAATGTTATGAGCATATCGGTGCGGGGTACAAACGTCATGAACATATTTGTGAAAGCCACAAATGTTATGAGCATAACGGTGCCGGGTACAAATGTTAAGTGCATATTTGTGCGGTGTACAAACGTTATGAACATATTTGTGAGAGCCACAAATGTTATGAGCATATCGGTGCGGGGTACAAACGTCATGAACATATTTGTGAAAGCCACAAATGTTATGAGCATATCGGTGCAGGGTACAAATGTTATGAGCATATTTGTGCGGTGTACCAACGTTATGAGCATAACGGTGCGGGATACAAAGGTTATGAACATATTTGTGAAAACCATATTTGTGCGGATTACAAATATTGTGGGCATATCGGTGCGGGGCTCAAAAGTTGAGGATATTGGTTTACTTATAAATATAAGATTTGCTTTGGGATTTGACAGTGTAAGCTGTACACTTATGTATCAGATTTATATTCGGATTAAGAAAATTTGACCACTCTCAAGTGGCTACCGGTCGGACAACGTCACAACATTCTAGCTCTCTCCTTATTTTATTCTGTTCTCTATTTACCTCATACTCCTTCCTACCTTCAAGGACGTTGACCTTCGCTCCCTATCTAATAATAAACTAGAGCATCCAATATATAAAACTATTGATTACAAGAATTCATTTACTGTCCAGGTTATAAATTTATGGAATGCGCTACCTGATGATATCCGTTACTCAAAGTCATTAGCCATTTTCAAAATTCGTTTGAAAGAGTACCAATTGGCCCAAAATTGCCTCATTGGTCTAGTGGTTAGCATGTTCGACTACAGACATGAGGTCCTGGGTTCGAGTCCTGAGTCGGGCCAATTCAAAAATCAATATTGAGTTTTCTATTAAGATTTTCTCAATATTTGCGCGAAGTTGGGAAGTTGGCGGTGTGATTCACCCCTGTGCCTCGGGGAACACGTTAAATGTCGGTCCTGCGCCTGACTTCTCTCCGGTCGTGTCGGATCATGCCTGCCATTCCGCAATGGAGCAGCGTAGTGTGTCTATGCTCTAAAAACCCTCGCTTCTCGGAGTGAGGAGGCCTGTGCCCAGCAGTGGGACGTTAATGGGCTGCTACTTACTTTTACCAGTATTTTTATTTGTTTCAAATTATACTTAAGCAAATATTTATTTCTGACACTGCTCTGCCCCATTAATTAATTTATTAAATAAGCATCCACTTTGACAAAGGTTGTCTGGAAGAGATTGCTTGCAGTAATAAGACCGCCTTTGCACGCTTCTAGCACTAGTTTTTTTATTCTTAGTTTTGTATTTCCTGTATATATTTGTGTGCAATAAAGTATTTCTATCTATCTATCTGTACATATACAGTTTTAACTAATTCAGTCCAAAATAGATCAGAGACGATCTAACATTTCTAAATACATACCTAATGTTATGTAAATAAATAAGAGTGGTTACCTATTAATCATAAGACGGCTCATTGAGATACAGTTCAAATGTACCTTGAACTCTGTTAATAAATCAATCTCCTCGTTCCTAAGTCAGTTAAATACCTACGCTGTTCGATAATGGCTTGACCTATTGTGATGAGACTTTCACTGGTAGATAGCCGACTTTATTTTCTATCTACTACAAAAAACTCCGACGGCATCACGGTATCTCTGGAACCATGAGGCGTAGAGACATGAAATTTGGTAGGAATATTCCTTTTGCCGAGTAGAGGTCAGCTTAGAACGGATTTTACGAAGTTCCACCCGCAAGACAGGTTGCGAGGGTGTTAACTATTGACTCATCACGATATCTCTGGAACCATAAGACGTAGATACTTGAAATCTGGTAGACATATTCCTTTTGCCGAGTAGAAGTCAGCTAAGAACGAATTTTACGAAATTCCACCCGCAAGACAGGTTGCGAGGGTGTTAACTAGTGACTCATCACGATTTCTCTGGAACCATAAGCTGTAGAGACTTGAAATCTGGTAGGAATATTCCTTTTGCCGAGTAGAAGTCAGCTAAGAACGGATTTTACGAAATTCCTCCCGGCAAGACAGGTTGCGAGGGTGTTAACTATTGACTCATCGCGATATCTCTGGAACCATAAGGCGTAGAGACTTGAAATCTGGTAGAAATATTCCTTTTGCCGAGTAGAGGTCAGCTAAGAACGGATTTTACGAAATTCCACCCGCAAGACAGGTTGCGAGGGTGTTAACTATTGACTCATCGCGATATCTCTGGAACCATAAGGTGTAGAGACTTGAAATCTGGTAGGAATATTCCTTTTGCCGAGTAGAGGTCAACTAAGAACGGATTTTACGAAATTTCACCCGCAAGACAGGTTGCGAGGGTGTTAACTATTGACTCACCACGATATCTCTGGAACCATAAGGCGTAGAGACTTGAAATCTGGTAGGAAATTTCTTTTTGACAAGTAGAGGTCAGCTAAGAACGTATTTTATGAAATTCCACCCGCAAGAGAGGTTGCGAGGGTGTTAAATATTGACTCATCACGATATTTTTGGAACCGTAAGGGGTAGAGACTTGTAATTTGGTAGGAATATTCCTTTTGCCAATTAGGGGTCAGCTAAGAATTTACAAAATTCCACCCGCAAGGCAGGTTGCGGAGGTATATTTCTAATTTGTGAAACAATTTGCCTAAATTAATGAAAATGCTACCAAAATAACATAACACGCAGACGAAGTCACGAGTTCAGCTAGTTAGGATATATAAGATAATATTCAATATTTATTGCGACGGTACCGTGAGAATTGATGTATTTTTTATATCAATATCAGATTACATCCCCATATTTCACGAGGTCAAAGCTTGTACGTCTGCAACATGATTTAAAACAAGGCGAGTGTAACGTTGCAGCGAAAAAGAAAGTCGTTTCACTTATCCTTAAAAGGAAAGAGATATTACTTCGATGTATTTGTCTTGATCAGTTATAAATCTAGAATACAAGATGATCCATGCAACTTCGTCTGCTTACACCTTATTTTATTGCTCTTTTTGAAGTGAAACTTCTTTAGGCGTATGGGGGTAAAATTTTTGGTAATTCGTTTGAAGGTTAGGTAGTTTTAATACTTACAAATAGCGTGTGGCATTTTATAAATTTTAAATTCTTCATTTGAGATTTCAATAAATTATATGTATTAATTTTCGCCATTTTTAATATTTTAATGAAAATTAAACACATCTTCCTTTTTCCTTTTAAGGAAATCGAAAGTTTTAGGTCTACATACATACATACATAGCATCACGCCTCATTCCCATAGGGGTAGGCAGAGACAACGTCCTTCCACTTGCCACGATCCTTGCATATCTCCTTCGCTTCTTTCATTCTCATTAAACCTTTCATACAAGTTCGTCGGTTTGGAGTACTCTTGATCTGGCCCTCATTTAAAATGTCCTGGATTTGGTCCAGGAACGTTCGCCTTGGTCTTCCCCTTCCAACTTCGCATTCACTTTTGACTCATAAATCTCTTTTGTCAGCCTCCTTTCATTCATTCTCTCTACATGCCCAAAACATCTAAGCATACCTTTCTGAATTTTAGTCACGACGTCTTCTATTTCTTATTCTGTTATTCAGTTTTAATCCACTCATGCTTCTCAACACTCTCATCTACACCGCATTTATTTTACTTTTGTGATTCTTCTGCCATACCCAACTTTCACTACCATACATAAGTGTTCGAACCAACACTCCACCATGCACAGCCAGTCTAGCCCTTCGAGACACCATCTGGCTATTCATAAAGGCGTGCAGAGCACCATTTACCATATTCCCTGCATTCACTCTCCTTTCAATATCACTTTCACATGTTCCATCTTTTGTAAATTTAGATCCCAAGTATACGAATTCTTTCACCTCTTCCACTTGTTCCGCATCCATCAAAATATTGCCATTCATCATAAATTCATCTCGTTCAAAAAGCATAACTTCGTTTTGTTTTCATTCACTTTCATTCCCTTTCAAAGCTTCATTCATAAAATTTAGCATCCCCTGTAGTTCATTAGCGGATGACGCAAGTTTCACTTGATCATCAGCGTAGAGTAAACATTTGATGAGTAATTCATTCTCATCAAATGGTTTTAGGTCTGTATAAATGTTAACGAGACTTGAAATTTAGTTTGCCAAAGAAGTTTCACTGATCAGGTTCGTATAAAAGGAATAAAATAACTAAGTTACGAAGAACAACATAAATTTTAACAAAACTTAACCACCATAGGAACTATTCTAATGTAACCTCCTTAGTGCGTTTACAATAAAACCTTTTTTATTGTAATCTTATGACGTTTGATGATAAATATATCGATAAATTATTTGTATTTANCACCAACATTCTTCAAGTATTAAAAATTTGTTTGCCAAAGAAGTTTCACTTCTGACATGTGAACTTTGTACGCCCGCTTTTTCTTTCGCTGGGGAATGCATTTAGGCACAAACCTCCTATCCATGGGTCAGTAGTGTAGGAATGGGATAGAAAGGAAGCCTCATTATACCTACTAAAACCCAGTGGAACCCTCTACATTCATGAGCGAGGCACCAGATGTTCATCTTTAGTATTTGTCCTTGGAGTCCCGGATGAGTCCGACTGTGGATTTACGGACACAGGAGGAGGTGCACAAAATACCCCGTCTCCTTCAGCGGTGAAGACATCATCTACTGCATTCTCCCTGTTGGACATCCTTAAGAAACTACGGTCTCTTAGAAAAGGGACTCAAGCCCACTTTATTTTATAGCTTTTGCGTTTCACTGTAATGCCACTTGATGGTAAGTGATATAAGAGTTCTAAGAGGGAAATGCGTTCATCTGGTAATAGGTAATTTCCCCCTTATCGTTTATATACAGCATTGTATCCAAACGCAAGGAAATTTAATACAACTGTCGTAATTTAATTAAATTATAGGAGACGACAATTTCATTAAATCACAAGTTATGATAATTTAATTAAAGAACAGGTCATGATAATATCATTAAATTAGATGTCATGACAATTTAATTAAATTATAGGACACGAAACTTCAACTAAATTATAAGTTATTATAATTTTATTAAAAAGTAGGTCATGATATTTTCATTAAATTAAATGTCATGACAATTTCATTAAATTATTGGACAAGACAATTTAATTAAATTACAAGGTATGTTAATTTAATTAAAAAGCAGGTCATGATATTTTCATTAAATTACATGTCATGACAATTTCATTAAATTATTGGACAAGGCAATTTAATTAAATAACGAGTTATGATAATTTAATTAAAAAACGGGTCATAATAATTTCATAAAAATACATGTTATGACAATTTCATTAAATTACAAGTTATGATAATTTAAATAAAAAACAGGTCATGGTAATTTCATTAAATTACATGTCATGACAATTTTATTAAATTATAGGACAAGACAATTTAATTAAATTACATGGCATGATAATTTAATTAAATTATAGGATACGATAATATCATTAAATTACAAATTATGATAATTTAATTAAATTACATTTTATGTACTCAAAGAATTAACTCGTGGAAGGAATGTTAAATAAAACAATTTATCCTCCGAAGATAACCAAATAAGTACTTTATTTCATATTATACTTTTTTTTATAAAATGTATTCCTAATACAAGGGATATACAAATGGCAAATATAATTTGCCCTAGGATTTAGTAAGTATAATCACATAGAGATGTAGTTAATTCGCCGGTATGTTAAGCTAAAGAAACTAGATTTTAATCGAAAAACTTCTTATTCTTCGATTTCCACTTCTGATACAAATTCAAAAGATATTTAATGTGTATAGACGATTCAATTTTATTAAATAATGTGAAAAACAAATTTGCTAGTTTAAATAATTAAAAGTGTCATATTCTGCTATCTTAACCAATTAAACCGATATATTTTGATATGTTAATCAATCAGACTGTTATATTTTGCTGTGTTAACCAAATAGACTCTCATATTTTGCTGTGTTAACCAATTAGACTATCATATTTTGATGTGCTAACCAATTAGACTATCATATTTTTTGATGTGTTAACCAATTAGACTGTCTTATTTTGATGTGTTAACCAATTAGATTGTCATATTTTCCTGTGTTAACCAATTAGACTATCATATTTTGCTGTGTTAACCAATTAGACTATCATATTTTGACGCGTTAACCAATTAGACTGTCACATTTTGCTGTAACCGAATATAATCTCTCATTTTGCTTTCTTAATCAATTTAAACTGTTATATTTAACTGTGTTAACTTTGGCATGGTTAACCAGTTAAGAAGTCATGTTTATGGATATTTAACTAGTTAATGTGTCATATTTTCGTAATAACCAGTTAATGTTTTTCTGTGAAACCAGTTAAAGGGTCATATTTATAAAATTACGTGAGCTGAAGGTATTCAAAATGATCAAAGATTATTAAAAAAATATAATGTGTGATTCAGAAAAATTCATCCATTTTCGTATTAAAATATCTTCTTCAATGAACAGAAACCAGTGTTCATATTATGTAAGAGTTTTATATAATTTCCTGATTTTTTTATCCGACATTGAAAAAACGAAAGTTGTCACAGTTTATTTGTAAAATTAAGTACGATGTAATAAATTACCCGAAATGTCAGGCGTTTTTAATATGTTAAGGCGACTTTCAACATTAATTAGGTACTAAATAGATAAGAATGTATTTTTATAGCACAATTTGTTTTCAAACGCAATATATTATTGCAATATGAAATTACTGCTTTTTGCTATATGTAGAAACAAAGGTTCTAAAAGCGGTCTTTAGGGGATTGTAAATTGGCGGGAGTCGTCACGTAATGAAAAAGCGTTATGCCTTCTCCATTTGACCCCGGGAATAGATTAAAGTATCTGTATCTTTTCAATACATTAATGAATTGAAAATGTGATTTTTGTATTAGATAAGTATTTCTGTTATAAGTATTTAAATTGACAAAATCAAGAGAATACTGCCAAAATTATTAATGGCAGAGGATTCAGGAATAAATATAGAAAAGCTGGTATCAGAATTCAATAGAAAAAAGAATCACAACAAGAACGGTATATGTGCAAAATTTGCTTAACATTGAAGAAAGAAGCTTTAACCATCTTTCAGGTTAATGAAAAATAAATATATATTCTTCTAGTGGTACATATTTAATCCATAAAATAAACTTTCTAGAAAGGTTACACGAAATTATAGCCTTCTCTTTCTCTCAAGTGGTAGACAGGGTCCTTCTCTCTCTCTCTCTCTCTAACCCAGTGCTAACAGCGCTAGCCGTATTTAGGACAGACGCTTCCCAATCTCTCTACTTAGTGTCTAGTGTGCGATAGACATATACCATTGACAGTGAGCCATATAACGTAACACTTAATAAAAGATTCTTGTAATAAATAACCTGTCCTTACGTTATCATAATAAAAGATATAAAATTCAAATAATACAAAGATTAGTTTAATCTACCACGTCTGAAAACTGAGAGGCACGTTTTTTTAATATAAAATATTAGTTAGGCCTTTCTTGCACATAAAGATTCAATGTATTTTAAATTAAATGTGAATGGCGCTTACTTAAACTGTTTTAAACAAGTATCTCATCTAAAATTTCAATATTTAAAGATTTTCAAAATAAATGTTAAAGTAGATTTAAATAACACTGATTCAGAAAAAACTATATACGGGCATTATTGTATCCTATAATAATTTTGTTGAATGAACAAAAACTTATATTTGAATATATATTTATAGACTAAGATAATGTTTTTGAATGAATAATAATTCTATATTTGGATATATATATTTAGTAGGCTAACATTATGATTTTGAATTAATAAAAATACTGTATTTGGAGATATATATTTATAGATTAAGATTAAGTTTTTGAATAATTAAAAATGCTACATTGGAAGATAAATATTCGAAGAATTCAAATACATTTTTGATTAAATAAAAATGTTAAATTGGGGGATATATATTTGAAGAATAAAATTATATTTTTTGAATAAATAAAAATGTTAATTTGGGAGATATATATTCGAAGAATAAAATCATATTTTTTGAATAAATAAAAATGTTAATTTGGGAGATATATATTAAAAGAATAGAATTATATTTTTTTGAATAAATAAAAATGTTAATTTTGGGAGATATATATTCAAAGAATAAAATTATATTTTTGAATAAACAAAAATGTTATATTGGGAGCTATATATTCAAAGAATAAAATCAATAATTAAAAATGCTATATTGAGAGATATATATATTTAGTAGACTAAAATTATCTTTCTAACTGAAAAAACAAGTAAAGTAAAATAATGATATTATTTAAATAAATCCTAGATTTCGAGGTATGTTTTTGATATTTTGTATAAAATTGACGAAACCGGACCAAATTGAATGGATCTAAATAAATATAACATAATGTAGGCTGTGGTCATGTTATTCACACACGTTAATATTAATAAGTGAGGCTTTGTGTCCATTAAGTTTTGCATAATCAATATTTGTTACAAAACATGTAGACAAATTGATTTTGGCACGTATTTATACATATCTGGGAATGTACTATGCAAATTGCTTTTTTGAACGGAACAGTGTCATTATGTCCCTTTGATTTTTACATACGCAGCATCACGCCTCATTCCCATAGGGGTATGCAGAGACCACGTCCTACCACTTGCCACGATCCTTGCATATAAACCTTTTATGCAAGTTCGTCGGTTGACGGTACTCTAGACCTGGCCCTATCCTAGATATGGTCCAGGTTAACCTTAGTCTCCCGCTTCCCACATTCCCATTCACTCTTCACTCATAAATCCTTTTTATCAGTCTCCTTTCATTCATTCTCTCTACATGCCCAAACCGTCTAAGCATACCTTTCTCAAGGGTAGGCACTACATCTTCATTTATACCACAAGGATCTTGATTTTTTACCGTTCAAAAAGCTCTCTTGCAAAAGAGTTTTTTTTTTTAATGTGTCATTATTACCAAATAAATTATGTTTACTTTCAAACAGCTCTCATATAAAGTGAGTTTTTTTTATTGTGTCCCTAATTCTATAAAGGAACGTAAACTTGAATTGTTTAAAAGAAGTAAAGGATTTTGATTAAAAGGTTATATAAGTACTGGTAATAAAAAAAGATTTAATAGATTGGCGAGTGATATCATTTGTATTTATAAAAGTTTGGTAAAATGACATAAAAAAGGCTATTTTTACATACACAAGACTAAGTGATTGAAAATTGAAAAATAAAACATACAATATACTTGTTTGTACGATCAAAAATAAACTTTTTTAAAGTGTTACTTGTCTCAATCGCCTATATTTTCCGTGAATCTATCGCAACTCGTAACCAAGCACAAAGCGGAGGGTTAATTAAAGTTTTTAGGCAGAGCAGGCAAGTCCAACATGGCGACGCATATGGTTCGCATCAGCTGTTCCACTTATATTGTCATTTTGGATTATATCCATAAATATAAAATATATCACGCATAAAATTATAGCTTATACTTTTATTACAACGTTAATCCATCAAAATTACTATATAATTCAGTCACCGACATATGGTCATTGAAACAAAAGTTTGGAAGACTTTAAAGGAGTTCGAAACACTAGTTGGGCTAGAGGAAGGAAAGGCTAGTCAAGGAAAGAAGTTCATAAATGTTATAAGCCTTTTGCTTATATACCTTTTGCCACTAACTTTGCAGTTACAGATATAATCTATGTCACTTGGTCCGATCGCTGCTGCAGCTAATTTTTACTTCGTCTCCCAGTAACAGCCTAACTGAAGGCCTACATCCTCTTAAGACTGACAATTTTCCTTTACCTAATACTCCTGGTCAGGATACCAGAGAAGGTTGCAAATTCAGCAGAACAAGTGCCTGCATCTGATAATTTATCTTGTAATTTAGTATTATGACGTTCTTAAAACAAAAATGCTGTTATATTTGGATGACGTTAAAATTAGGTGCTATGACACTATTGAAATAAAACGAAATTTTTGAGGTAATTGAATTAATTATTGACCGTTAAATATATAGACAATAATTAAATCAATTACGTTAAAACTTTCATTTTATGACTCTTTTGAAATAAAATCACTTTTATATACTCAACGGACAATAATTAATTAGATTACGTTATAATATCATGTTAAAACGTTTATGAAATAAATTTGCATACAATATACAATAATTTCGATTGTTTCATATAACTGTTTATTATCATATAACTTAAATACCATATCAACAAACAATACAATCAACAAGTACATTATATAATTCTATAAAGTCATGGACTTGGGGTCTATAAAAAGTATCGCTAAATCTATGCGAAACATCATCAAAACTACATACATCTAAAAATATAGTTAAAAGGAAAAGAAAAAAGTCTAGAAAAATCTTCTAAAAGTTGCTTATAAAAGTTTTAGAGAGATGCTATAAATTCTATAAATTGATTTGACATGGAATTATTTGTCGTGTCTAACTAAATTTAGAGTTAAATTCATCAAAAATACACTCTTCTACAATAACACAGAGATAGTTGTGCTAAATTCCTAAAAATAGAGAAAATAAACTATATAAAATCTGCAAATTCAATTATAAACATCAAACTAAAGCAGGGTGTCAATTCTGCAGTATCTCTAAACTGCATGTTTAAATTTGGAGACTGATAGAAAAATCAACTTACAGATATTCTATTCCACTAATATTAGCCCAAGTCACATGTTTAGTGCTCTAAGATTAACTTACCAATGAACACATGACCTCAATTTGACCTTAAAATGACATATATATAATGAAACTTTACGAAGATATGACGTAATAGTGACCTTATTTACGTCATCATACGTATATTAACATGTTTTTTCAATGCTGACGATTTACAATCTCACATTATAAGTTATACAAAGATCATCAAATTTTACGTAGACAAGACGTTATTTATGACATCCTTTAAGGACATGTTTCTTACGTCATACTGACGTAATTTTTGTTTCTGACAAGTTATATAAAGATCGTCAAAATCTACGTATAAATGACGTAATGGTAACTTTATTAACATTATATTTTCGCTAATATAATGAGATGAATCTATACGAAACATCGTCTAGATTACATACATCTAAAATTATAGTAAAAAAGATAACAAAAAGTCTAAAAAAAACCTTCTAAAAGTAAGCTATAAAGTTTTAGAGAGATGCTTTTACAATACATAGGTCATACAAATGTCATTAAATTTGACGGTGACATGACACAATGGTGATTTTATTTACGTTATTATAGGTTCGACATTTTAAATTTTTTTTTATCGTTGAAATGTTTTAATGAAAGCGACCTTATACAATGTATATTATATGACTTACACACAATCGGATCGAACTTAGAGCCAAGTGTGAAATGATGTCATTTTGATGCCACTATGACGTAAATGTGTTCAGTGGGTTTAGCTTCTTTTACATTTCTAATCAAAAAGGATGTAAAATAATCGATTTTTAGCTCAGTTTAGAGAATCTGTAACAGAGTTGGCAGTATCTTTAACCAACTAACTAAAACTAAAATTATAAAATGTCTATAATATCATTTACATGAGGCAGCTAGAGCAAAAACGTCATAAGTACTAATATAGGTTATTAAAATGAATAAATGTTAAGTATTGAATTTTAAGTCAGGTGTTGTATCTAAAATAAAATATTGGTAAAACCATTTTTGCCCTTCGCCCTTGTATACGTTAAACAATAAATCGCCTTATTTTTGGTTCTAAAATCATTAATTGGGACCTAAGATGGCAGCTCAAAGTCGAACCATATCCCATTTATTTAAAGAACAGTTTAATAACTGTTGCTGCTATAAAATATCAGTTATTACACTATTTCTTTATAATTATTTTAAATCAATGACATAAGGTTTAATTTTATTTGCAATGTTTAATATCAAATTATTAACCTTGCCTTGTTTTATTAGGACCAAACATAGTTCAGTCGGTGCTTTATCAAAATCAGAAACGGTTGTGATCTGATTTCGTAATATGTTATGTAATAAAATATTATTTTTATCATCTTTTGTATAAAATGGCGCTATTTTATCTTGACATTTAAATGTATAATTTTATACCGACGTTGGAAAGCAAACACGTAGTAAACGGCCAAATATTGAATTAAAACCCTCTAGTATGATACAAGTCCATCAAAATATTAATATAGTGTCCAAAAATGTAATGAACATTGGTGTAGGCCACAAATGTTATGACCATATTGATGTAGGCCACTAATGTTATGAACTTATTGGTGCAGGCCACAAATGTTATGAGCTTATTGGTGCAGGCCACAAATGTTATGAGCATATTGATGTAGGCCACAAATGTTATGAAGATATTGGTTGCCGAGCCTTGCTCAAGTTTAAGTTTTTTTTTTATGAAAAGTTATTCTGTTCCAATGAACAATTTCGAATTTGCCAGTTACTATTTTTTTGCTTTCCAGTGTCTTTATAAATATATCAATTAGGTAGTCGCTTATGGAAGACTTGAATAACATAAAAATCAAAGTAAAACATCATCATCTTAAGTACAAATTTTAACAATACATTATTGCGCACATATTAATGTTTAATTCAGATGATTATACACTCTAAGACGGTGAGAATATTAGAAATATTTCTAACATTTTTTAGTAGAAAAAATAATTAATTAGAATAATGTTATGTAATTTTTTTGCCGTATCAGATTCGATTACTGTGAAAAGTTTTATAGAAGCCGATTTGACGAAAAAAAAATAGTTTTTTTCATGATATATATAATTTGATGAAAAAAACTACTAATAAGTCGATAAAATGGAAAAGAACTAGATTTTTTATGATTCATTTATATTTTTTGATATATTTAGAAGTAAAAACAGCAAAAAAAAACCGATATAACGAAAATAGATGCATTTTTAATGATTTTTCTTGAAATTTTTGATATAATTTTATTTGAGGCGTTCAAACAACTTTTTGGCACGCTTTGTCGATTGAAAAAATGTTTTTAGAGAGTTTTGGCACGCTTAGTCCTCTAAAAAGAACACATTATAAAAAATAAAGAATACTTTATACAGTATGATTTAAAGAAGATACCGAGTGGATATATCCGCAATAAAAAACTATATGTTTGTTATAATATATATGTAGTATATAAAAAATATTTTTTTCAAAAAAACACTTAAGTAAATTCAATATTATTTATAACAATATTTATTATCAACGTATCCAATCAAAAAGGTCATTTTATGAATGTAAAACTCCTTGTCACACAAAAACGACAGTTTTTTTTTAAACTTTGTCATCGAGAAAAAGGGTTTTAAATAGTTTTGACACATTTTAAAACTTGACAAGACCAATAAAACTTTTATATTATTGTTCATTTCAATAACAAAATACATGTTTTATATTGATTTGTCATTCGAAAAAAGGCGTTTAAACGAAGTTTTGACACACTTGGTCAATTAAACAATAAGTATGTAAAGAGTTTTAGTAAACTTTGTCAATCTAAAAAGGGTTTGTTAAACAAAGCTTTGGCACACTTTGTCAATTCAAAAAAGGTGTTGTAAAGAATTTCGGCACACTATCATTCAAAAATAAAGGCGTTTAAACAAGGTTTTCCCAAAAGTAATGTTAATAATCAGTTTTTGGACACTTTATCCCTTGAAAAGTAATGTTAAAAATGAGTTTTCGGACAATTTGTCAATACAAAAAAGGAATAAAAATTAGAGAATTTGCGCAAAAATCAGTTAGTTTTTTGGCACTGCGCCCACGATATGCGAAACTATATTATCACTGGATATACCCTAAACATAAATTAACAAGTACTTTACGTAAACAATACAACAGTACATAATAAAACATTTCATACGACTTTACGATAACCCTTATATAAAGTGAGTCAAAAACCTTACTGTAATTGAAGTTGTTTAGCATTGTAGTGATTTGAAAGTCGATGAAACGAAATAGCGACAGTTAAAAAGATAGATACAGACACATAAATTGATAAGATTGCACGTGGGAGAAAATAAGATTGGAAGGATTATATGTTTATAATGTTCGTGGTTTTGTTTGTGCTCTGCTTCGTGGGGGGGGGGGGGGGNGGGGGGGGGGGGGGGGGGGGGGGGGGGGGGGGGGTCGTGTCTACATAAGCCTATAATTACTAAAATTGTACTTCATTTAACAGTTTGAATTAGAGATATTATATTATTGTCTCATTTTAATTAATTTATAGACTATTTGCAGTATTTATTTATTACAATGCAAAAAACAAATATTTTCCTTAAATACCAAAGAAGTTATGTGTCGTTGATGTTTATTAAATTTTTTTGTTACTATTTTAAATAACTAAATTTTATTTTTTTCGTAATTTGTCGTTAAAACTTATTTAAATGTATGCAAAAATTATATTCCTATATTAGACATTTTTTTCATGTAGGTCAAACAAAAATTTTGTTTTATTTGTCACTTAGAACTTTGAATGAAAGTTATTAAAAAGTAAAGCGTCTTTTGACTCACTGTAAAAAAGAGATATCGTTTTGACATGTCTTCAATTGCGTATACCAACAGTCCTTAGAGTACTTATCTTCTCTTCTCTCCGTAAGATAGTACTATATTTGTACCACTTTACGTCGTCTAGTGAACGCCAACGCGTACTCTACCCCCCACACGAGTACACAGGACATTATTAGTGCATTTTGTACGTGGATACAAGTAGCGTAGCTATTTGTATAGTCCCTAACATAACCTGGAAATAAAAAACAAAATCTCGTATCACATTGTTAGAGAGAAAGTCTATACCATCTCAACTGCGTATACTCAAAATGTACTACCAAATCTCTGGTATCTTCTAAGATATCTATTATATCAAAAGGCAATTTTAAACTACATTAAATATAAATCGTATATTATATATTTAATTAATTGGACAACGAATATCGGTGTTAAAGTACGGCGACATCTATTTGATGCTTATGTAACTTTGCCATTGTGTCTCCGGTTTTTATTTCTCTGAAATCTTTTAAGATGTTATATATGTAATTGGATAAGGAATAATACTGTATTGTATAAAATAGCTTGGTAAATAATATATATTTTTTGTAACATGTAAAAAATGAATATGGTTATAGTAGGTTGTTTTATAGACATTTTTATGATGTACAATTCCGTAGAACATTATTTTGATCTATCTTATAAAGTTTAGCCAGAGTTTGCAAAAATAAGATTGTGACAACATCACATAACAAATGTTTGAAATTTAAGTGGTTTTTGTACTATGACATGTATGTATCATACATATAAACCTTCCTCTTGAAACACTCAATCTATTGGTTAAAACGGCATTAGAATCCGTTGTATCGTTTAAAAGATCTAAAGGAACAAACAGAGGAAGCGAATTCATTTTATACTAAGTAAAGATGTATTCAAAAAGTATAGCAATTTTAAATTAAATCAAAAACAAAAATAGAGGGTTTTTAGTAATATAGGTTAAGCTAAGAGTCATGAGAACTAATGTGAACTGTTAGTTCACACGACTCTGGTATATACTTAAGTATATACAAAGATATTCAGACAAAGGTAAGGTAGATAAATAAGTAATAGGTCTCACCAATAAGTGGTCCAATGAGCACAACGAAGACTCCTTTGCTGACCATGTGCAGGCCGAAGGCGGCAGGCAACTTTTCCAAAGGACAGTACTCCGAGATGGTGAGGGTGAAGTTGCTAAGGCACATGCCACGGAAGAAGCCACATATCGACAGCCATATCATGAGGGGGATCCAATCAGTTTGCTCGGCCAGAACTGTAATCATAAATCCAGAATATACAGGTGCTTTAAAATAACAGTGAAACAACTCAAAAAACTAATTGTACAGAAGAAAGGATAATTAAACAAAACCTTTAAATCAACCAACGACAATGATATTTTATGTTGGCACAGAGATTTTGATAAAGGAATATAGAGATGAGAAGCATTAAGAAGTACAAGTGGATTGAAACTGAGTGACAAAGTAAGAAATAGTTTGATAGGAGAACGTTGTGGTATAAAAGATGTAGGGATTAAAATTGAGAAAGATACGTTTAGATGGTTTGGGTAAGTAGAGAGAACGAATGACCAATACCGAATGACGACCAAGGCGAACGTTCCTCGACCAAATCGAGGACTATTAAAGAAGGGCCAGGTCAAGTGTACTCTACACCGACGACCTTGTATGAAAGGTTTAAAGAGTATTTACGGATACATGTCACAATGGCAATTATATATTTGGTCCAAATGAAACAAAAACCGCCATCTAACAGAAACAAACAAAATAAACGACCTTTGGAAGTAGAAAAGCCAAAGACCCGTTTACCCTTTGTAAAGGCAGTGATAGGATTGAAAAGCTACCTAAAAGTCATAGGAGTGTGGAAATACTTCTCTTTCCGAATCGAAACGATATTAGCAGATCCCTAAAAATAACTATAGCATACAGACACTCTTCACTCCCTTACAAAAGATAGGAAACGTAGTAAGATCTCCAAAGGACCTTTTGCTCATGATATCTATATCCGGTTCGTTTACAAAGTTGACTGTAGCTGTGGAAGATCTTATATTGGGAGAACGAATCTATTAATAGCCACGAGTGTACCCACGCATAAATGCAAGCACATTTTTTTGCAGCCAGGAATTCAACACTGGATTAAATTTCGTAGTCCAAAAGTTCTTTCCAAGGACTGCCAATTGAAATTAAAAAATAATAATTTTAATGGCGACGATGATTTTAAAAGTAACGCATACGTGAAATCCAGTGATGAAGATATGCTAAATGAACAAGAGACCTAATTTTTCAAACTGAATGGCATTGTAAGTGAAGTATGCCGAAAAACAAACGTGAAACTGATGACAAATAAAATAATAAGACGTAGGGTAGACAGATTCTACTCCTGATTGCAGTTACGTCATGACCGCAATCCATGTAATAAATAAAATATATATTTGCCATCATGAGACATGAAAATTTAAGATTAAAACAAAAGAATATATAATGTCTTTCAATAGAGATGAAATGACTCTAACTGTATCATCATTTACCATCAGTCAAGTGCTAGCCTGTAAAAAAAAAACAATATAATTGTTTGAAATGTCTCACCTGATCTCGTAGCAGCTAAAAAGAAGCTCGAAATAAAGAATATCATCTTCTTGGTTATATGTGTCCTGTCAAAAATTGGCGGCAAAATCAAACGCACACCAACGTCCGTAATGGCGGTTATGGACAAACAGAACGCCGTGTCATTCAAATTATAACCTAAACTCCTTATGAAAAATGGCGTCAACATCCTAAATTGCAGCTCCCCACTCCAAAATAGAGAAAGACCGAGAAGGAGATTCAAAAACGACCAATCCTTCAATAGATCTAAGTCCATCAAACTGATGAACTTTTTAAAAAAGCCCTTCTTCTTCTCTTCTTGTGGCTCTGTTTTTTTGAATGCCTTCATTTGTAAGGCATCTTCTTCTGCTGTCTGAAAATGAAAAAGCATAACATTATCTAACAACATCAGGTCTTCCAAGCTCCGGTGGAAATACCATTGGTCCTAGTCACACGATTTTAGGACCAAATACAATAGTACCATTTGCCATAATCTCACATCATTATACCGGTAGAGCTATCAAATCTATAATATGTGTGTTTATTTAGTTTTAAGCATATGTATGTTGCTTATTTTACGTGTTTATTTGTTTATGTGCGTATATGTGTTTATTTTATTGCATGCGTATATCTTCAATAGTAGTGATGAGTGTGTCTCTCTAAGGAACGTCTCAACTTTCATTGAGGATTACGGGCCTCGGGACTTTTGTCCCATTACCCGGGCTAAGCCTCGAGCATCGCGCGGATGCTTGGTAATTTATCTTTGCCCGTAGTGTCAAACGGGCTGGTTCCCGCCGGCGACGCTAGCGGGCCTATCCAGGTCTAATCTATTGAGGTCAATCCGGGTGTAGCCACTGCCGGCGCGTCGTCTGAGCCGTCAACACCCACGTCGCATGGTAGTGACAGTAAAAGGTCACGAGGTAAAGGGCGCCCAGGGTTTGCCACTCTCGGATGGTGGCTGGCAATCCCATGGAGGTGTGTGCGGGGAGTTATCAGCTAGGCGGAACATCCTCCATGCCAGCTGGCGGACAACACCTCCACGGTGGGCGTCCTGGTGTCGCGGTGTATTACGTCATTCCTGACGTACCTTAGAGCTTCTACTATCATACGTAGGCTCTTGTTCTGCTGGATCTGCAGCCTTCGCCTTTGGTACCCTGAGCAGAAGGAGTACCAGGCAGGGGCTGCATGTCAGTCTGGAGAGGACGTAGGGTCCGTAGACCTTCAGCTTCGCTTTTGTTGGGAGACTTGAGGTAAAGAGCGGTCATAGCATTGACCGGGCCGCCGCTGCCTGGCCCACGGCGTGAGTCACCGTGTCTGCCAGGCGCAGCCCGCGGTCAATGCGGCCCCCCAAGTAGCGTACTGTGGTCTGCCACTCCACGTCCTGCCTCCTGATGTTTAGCTGACACTGCGGCGTGTGGCAGCCGAACATGATGGCCGATATCTTTCCGACGTTAACCGACATCTTCCACTTCTAGCCAATCCGGCAACAGATCCAGCAGACGTTGATGAGTGTGTCTGTTTTTCTATCACAGCCTGTGTGCGTTTATTTTATTGCATGTGTATGCCTTTAGTAGCAGGGATGAGAGTGTGTTTATTCTTTGAAAGCCTGGGTGCATTTATTTTATTGCATGTGTGTCTTTAGTTACAGGGATGAGTGTGAGTGTTTTTTCTATCACAGCCTGGATGCGTTTATTTTATTGCATGTCCATGTATTTAGTTGTAGGGATGAGTGTGTGTATGTTTTTCTATCACAGCCTGTATGCGTTTATTTTAGTGCACGTGTATATCTTTAGTAGCTGGGATGAGAGTGTGTATTTTTCTATCACAGCCTGTGTGCGTTTATTTTATTGCATGTGTATGCCTTTAGTAGCAGGGATGAGAGTGTGTTTATTCTTTGAAAGCCTGGGTGCATTTATTTTATTGCATGTGTGTCTTTAGTTACAGGGATGAGTGTGAGTGTTTTTTCTATCACAGCCTGGATGCGTTTATTTTATTGCATGTCCATGTATTTAGTTGTAGGGATGAGTGTGTGTATGTTTTTCTATCACAGCCTGTATGCGTTTATTTTAGTGCACGTGTATATCTTTAGTAGCTGGGATGAGAGTGTGTATTTTTCTATCACAGCCTGTGTGCGTTTATTTTATTGCATGTGTATGCCTTTAGTAGCAGGGATGAGAGTGTGTTTATTCTTTGAAAGCCTGGGTGCATTTATTTTATTGCATGTGTGTCTTTAGTTACAGGGATGAGTGTGAGTGTTTTTTCTATCACAGCCTGGATGCGTTTATTTTATTGCATGTCCATGTATTTAGTTGTAGGGATGAGTGTGTGTATGTTTTTCTATCACAGCCTGTATGCGTTTATTTTAGTGCACGTGTATATCTTTAGTAGCTGGGATGAGAGTGTGTATTTTTCTATCACAGCCTGTGTGCGTTTATTTTATTACGAGTATATCTTTGTTTATTTCTTTGTGTGTATGGTTGTGTTTATTATAAAACATTTGTGTTTAATTATTTGTAGGAATAAGTGAGTGTGTTTAATTCTTTGTATGCATGGATGTGATTATTTTAATTCAAGTGTATTGTTTTTATTTATTGGTTTGAGTATGCGTTTAATTCTATATTTATGTATTTATTACGACATTGGTTTTGTCATTATTGTAGAAAGTTCGATAAAATCTAAAGCAATTTTTTCATCGTTCTTCTACATTGAATTACATGTAATAAGTATGTGTGTAACAAGATATTATGTGTAAAAATATAAAAGTTAAACTCACATCTAGATACAGCTGGAAATAACTCCCGGTGAAGTCCATATTGGATATATTAGATATCACAGATACTTTTCTCTTCCTAGCCTCTTCGCTCATACTACCACTGGAAGTCACTCTTTGCATAGCAGCGACCGAAGCCGCGGTTGTCAACCCTGTTCCCAATTTAGCATTAATCTCGAACTCCTGTAATGGCTTGTCACAGGTTTTAGCTCGTGGAAGACCAACGGTTCTCACTGATGGATGGTTCATGTTCCCGTGGGAGCGCTGTTTTGTGAGCTTCGGCAATGCGTGAGTTACAAGTGGATTAATCTCAAATTTGTCATCCGCTTCTTCGTCACTCTCGTGTATACACTCCATTTCCTACAAAAAAAAGTCTACAATGGTTTGATAATAGTTAGCACTGATAATGCTTAATTGATTGTCATTTTGAGACGGTTAATTGACAAACCATAAACTATCACACTCTTGACAAATATTAATACATATCCTTATATATTTCCATATAAGTATTCTATATATATAATAATAATCATATTAGTGTTTCATTTCCTGATATTTTGACCACTTATTAGTAACTCAAAAATTATGTAATTGAAAAATACGTAATATTTATTATAAATATAACATAACAATAACATTTATTTCGGGTTGCCTATTATCTCATTTACATTTACAAATATATTATATCTTTAGGTTTGATGCGAATATCGGGCTCGAAGGTCCAAAAAGGTTACGTAAAATTGTGTATAGTTGGGAGTAGAGAAACAATATTACAATATTGACATTAGCGTATAATAATTAATATTATCTGTGGTTTACTACGTTATATAAAGAATAATAGATAGATAGCGTTTTTGACGCCGTCTTTGCGCCGATAGATGACGCGAACTTTGTAGAATATAAAGGATCTATAGTTCTGTTTAGCGATTATTCTTTCCCAGGTCTGATCATTTTGTCCATATAATGAATATATAGTTTGACTAGGAATTATATAATGGCAAGAAGTCTGTCAATCTGCATCAAGTTACTCAAGTGTGTCTTTCGTCGTCGTCACTTCAGTCGATGGACGTCCACTGCCGGACATAGGTAATGACGTCCATCTTGCGCCGCATGGCTCCAGCGGCTACCGGCTACCTTGTTTATATCGTCGGTTCACCTTGTGCGGGGTCGCCGCTCCAGCACCTTCGGCCCCCAACATACATCGGTCCTTCGGACTACGTGCCCCACCCACTATTGCCACTTCAGATTCGCGATTCGTAGGACTATGTCGGTGACTTTGGTTCCACTAAGGATCTCTTCATTTCTGATTAGATCACGTAGAGAAACTCCGAGCATAGCTCTCTCAATCGCACGCTGAGTGACTCTGAGCTTGTGTATCATTCGCCATACCATATTTATCTTAATTTTATCGTAGAAAAAACTGAATAATTTTTTTAGCTAACATATAACAAAATAAAGAGATAAATTTAAAGACCATTATAGATTCTAAATCGGTGGAAACATAGCCGCGTTGAAATCTTTGCAGAGATGCCGAATCGACCACCGGTATATACACGTGTTGAAGTGTCTGTACAAAAACGCTATGTCAGTCCGTATAAAGGACCAAAGCACAGCGTCTATCCAACTGCAGCGTGGAGTGCGACAGGGAGATGTAACCTCCCGAAGCTCTTTACTGCGGCGTTGGAAGACCTTTTTAAACTTTTAGATTGGAACGGACTGGGCATTGACATCAATGGCGAGTACATCACTCATTTACGGTTTGCCGATGATGTGGTCATTATGGCAGAGACTCTCGAAGATCTCAATACAATGCTCGATGACCTCAGCAGAGCTTCTAACCTGGTGGGCCTAAAAATAAACATGGATAAAACGAAAGTTATGTCGAATATTCATGTTCCGCTCCACCCAATCATCGTTAAGAACTCACCACTCGACATTGTAGACGAGTATACATACTCGGGACACATAGTCCAGCTAGGTAGGTCCAATTTTGTGAAGGAGGTCAAACGCCGAATCCAACTCGGTTGGGCAGCGTTCGGGAAACTCCGGAAGATATTTTCGTCCGATATCCCTGTGCCTGAAGACGAAGCTCTTCGAACAGTGCGTGTTGCCGGTGATGATCTACGGCTCCGAAACGTGGTCGCTGACTATGGGCCACATTCGATAGCTCAGAGTCACTCAGCGTGCGATGGAGAGAGCTTTGCTCGGAGTTTCTCTACGCGATCAAATCAGAAATGAGGAGATCCGTAGCAGAACCAAAGTCACCGACATAGCCCTACGAATCGCGAACCTGAAGTGGCAATAGGCGGGGCATATAGTCCGACGGACCGATGGACGTTGGGGCCCGAAGGCGCTGGAGTGGCGACCCCGCACCGGGCGGCGCAGTGTAGGGAGACCCCTCACAAGGTGGACCGACGACATAAACAGGGTCGCCGGTAGCCGCTGGAGCCAGGCGGCACAAGACCGGGCCTTGTGGACGTCATTACGTGGGACCTATGTCCGTCCAGCAGTGGACGTCCATCCGTTGAAGCGACGCGGGGATAGATTCTATGTCAATAAAGAAAAACAAAGCACACATATCAGAAGTGAAACTTCCAAAGCAAACAAATTAAATTAAATCTTGTTTATATTTACACAAATCCAAAACTTTGGATTTCCGAGACTTAGAGGGAGGTTATGTGTAGAATTTAAAGAATGTGTCATTGAAATAATAAAAGTGTCGAAAATTAATACAAATAATTTATTGAAATCACAAATGACGAATTGTATATAAAATTGCAACGTTCCAAGTTATTTATTTTATGAAAAATTGTATATTTCATTATTAAAACTACCTAACCTTGAAATGCATAAAAACGCACATCTTCGTGACGGTAATCACGCGTTTCTTCCGTAAAAACATTACACTCAAGCGCCTAAAGAAGTTTCACTTCAACAAATACAAATCAAGATCATAGTTATTAAAAATAAACTCACCTTTACAGTTTGCATTTCACAGTCTACTGGCTCGTCTTTTAAATGCCTTTCTACTGGCTGCAATAAACATGATCCCAGTACAGCGTGGAAAGCTAAAGCTCCCAGTATGACAACAGTCCATCTGAACCCGTACTCTCCAAGCAGTATTTTGACAAGCTGAGGCATAACCATGAGGCCGAAGCCTGTACCAGCCATCGATAAACCGACAGCTTGCCCACGTTTTTTTGAAAAATAATGATTGAGTGATACAAAAGATGATGATGATGCGAGACCCACTCCAAAACCTGTAACAGGTAATAATGTCGTCAACACTCTTGATTCATAACAATTTTATATTAACAAACTAAAAAACTTTGCACCATTTTTAACGATAATTGAAATTTGCCACATTCAAAGCTTACATGATGATCAGTGATACAGTTTAAGGTGGAAGCGCACTAATCTGGTAAAAGGCAATTTACTTCTAAATGTTTTACAAAACATCGCAAGTAAGTAGCAGGCCTTCAACCTCCCACAGTTGGTTACAGGTCTCCTCAATCAAAGGAGAGAGGGTTTTTAGAGGATAGACCTACCACGCTGTTCCACTGCGGATTGGTAGGCATAGTACACAAGTGCGCTCTCTATTCCTTCACTCTCATTGTCCGATGTGACGATTAGAGAGAGATCAGGAGCACAACCGGCACGGCTTAACATGCTCTCCGAGGCACAATTGTGGATCACACCGCTATCTCCCAACTTCGGGCAAATATTGAGAAATCTATTCGATTAGAGAATCGATTTTTGAACTGTCCCGACCCGGGACTCGAACCTAGGACCTCATGTCTATGACCGAACATGCTAACCACTGGATCAATGAGGCAATCGTAACGGCACATAAATCTCTTTGCATAGCGCTACGTCTTTGCTGGTAGGCTGATAACCAACTACAGCCGAAGCCTCCCACCAGTCCAGACAGAAACAAATTAGAAAATGCAATTTCGAGGCAATCGATATTTCGGAAATCTTATACCCTGATGAGCAGGAACAATATATTGATTATTTAAAGTAAGTAGCAGCCTATTAAATTCCCACTGCTGGACCTGTGCCCAGAGAGGGATTTTCAGATATACGACCCACCACTCCAATAATACACAATCTCCAGAATTACTCGCGGGATATTTAGGTTTCTTAATTCATTCTTCCATCCTTCACCTCACTTATTCTTCATTCATTGAAAAGAACAATTAAGCACCTAAGTTTCTTTTTATTAAGGACACCTTGGTGGTATCTGCTCATGGTTGGAAACCTTCTTATTTGGACAAGAGTTATGGGTCTACTAGGTCATGATGGCTATTACTTCATAAAGGTAATCTCTTAATACTAGGGATGTGCGAATATCGTTCGAATCGAATCGAATCCAACCGAATATCAACATTATATTAGAAAAAATCGAATAATTCACGATTTAATGAAATATTTTCAATTGTTTCTATTTAAATCGTATATCGAAATATTCGACTTAGTAATAATATACTTTTCGTTAAAAAATCAATTACTCAGAGATCACATTCATCTCTGTCGGTACCATAAAAATTCTAAATGGTAATACTGACAAGAGATTCCGAAAACAGATTCACCAGAGAGTCATTTTCTTCTTCTATATTTCTACAATATGCAATTTATTATGCAACAAAGTAGTCGAAGGAATCGATTATAAACTGTTAAATTTATAATTCAATATTGAACATAAGCACCCTGAATTGAAAATACTCGAAAATTCACTAATAATTTAATAGTTTACGAATTATTCGCAAAAAATATAATTAATCGATTCGAAATCGAATAATTCGTAAGTTTGAATTATTCGCACACCTTTGGTAAATACTTAAATTAAAATCAAATCAAAAATATCTTTATTCAAGTAGGCATATTACAGCACTTTTGAATCGTCAAATTATATTTTTTTCCACACTCTTTAAGAACAACTTCAAATCTAAAGTTACGACGGTTCCTTCGCGCCCTGATCCGAGAAGAACCCACAACAAACTCAGTTGGGTATTTTGCATTTTTTTTGTTACCATCATGATTACAATATAATATTAGTTTACTATATTTTAATTAAAATTAGGGCAATTAGTTCACTCCCACGCATTTCTATCGTCTAAGTACTCTTGCAACTTATAATACGATTTTTCTATCAACTTTCTTTTAACAAAGACTTTGAATTTATTAATTGACATCTTTAGAACGTCTTGTGGGAGTTTATTATAGAAACGTATACAGTTACCCTTAAATGAGTTGTTAATCTTATGCAGCCTACTAGAATTTATAACAAGTTTGTTTTGGTTTCGTAAGTTATATGATGTACATTCACTCTTTTTATTAAAAGAGTCAATGTTTTTATGTACATACAACAAGTTTTCTAATATATATACGCAGTGAACTGTCATTATGTTAACTGCCTTGAATTTGTTTCTAAGCGACTCATAAATACTAAGTCAATCTAAATAGTTTTTAGGAAGAATGCTTGAGCATAAGCCAACCAAATTAAATATTGAGAAATAAATCATCACGTGCAATAATAGTGGCAGTGAATCCACGCGTTAAATTCGTGGCAACTATTTTTTGAAAATATCCTTAATAAATAACCTAGTTACACTTATTGTGCTTAAGACATATTGATTTATATTATTGATAAATATCACGATGATAGATATGATAAGATCTGATACTTAAGTGCTATGCAATCTTGACACAGAAACAGTTGTCCTCATTTTTTTTATGCGAGATATTGAAGTGCTTTGTAGATTAAAAGATGTACTGAGATTCCAATGCTATCATGACGTGAAGGTTTTACAATGTAATTCTCTGATACTATGGAATTTATTCAATGGATTTCACCACAATTCTTACGATTGTTACAAATGCCATAATAACTCTGTCTTAGGCTAAAACTACTAAACCGATATAATTGAAATTTGGTATACAGATAGTCTAGAGCCTAAAAAAGGACATAGACTCCTTTTTAATCAACGTAGACGTGGGATCTTCAAATTGAGGGAAAAACGGCGACTTACTAAGAGATCTCCAAAAATATTAACCACATTTGCTAGAAATTCAATATATATTATCCTCTCGCGACTTAAGAGGTTTCCTTTACCCGTTGATTTAACATTCGTCATACATGTTCGGATGTTTCGGATTTAGAAGAGGAATAGGATGTACGGATCAGGTCTTTACTTTACGCTGCATAATTGAAAAATGTTTGGCTTAACACCAAAAAGTTTATTGCGCTTTCGTAGATTTAGAAAAGGCCTTTGATCGAGTGGTGAGGAATGATCTGTGGTCAACGTTATCTACGAGTAAAGTAATGTTAAATAAAAGAAACTATTTATGGGTTAATAATGAATGAATTAATAATAATCATCAAATGTTTACTCTACGCTGATGATCAAGTAATACTTGCGTCATCCGCTAATGAGCTACAGGAGATGCTAAATATTATGAATGAAGCTTTGAAAGGGAAAGGAATGAAAGTGAATGTAAACAAAACGAAAGTTATGCTTTTTGAACGAGATGAATCTATGATGAATGGCAATATTTTGATAGATGGGGAACAAGTGGAAGAGGTGAAAGAATTTGTATACTTGGGATCTAAATTTACAAAAGATGGAACATGTGAAAGTGATATTGGGAGGAGAGTAAATGCAGAGAATATGGTAAATGGTGCTCTGCACGCCTTTATGAATAGCCAGGTGATGTCTCAAAGGGCTAGGTGCCTACACTTATGTATGGTAGTGAAAGTTGGGTATGGCAGAAGAATGACAAAAGTAAAACTAATGCGGTAGAGATGAGAGCGTTGAGAAGCATGAGTGGATTAAAACTGAGTGACAGAGTAAGAAATAGTGTGATAAGAGAACGTTGTGGTATAAAAGAAGACGTAGTGACTAAAATTGAGAAAGGTATGCTTAGATGGTTTGGGCATGTAGAGAGAATGAATGAAAGGAGACTGACAAAAAGGATTTATGAGTCAAGAGTGAATGCGAAAGTTGGAAGGGGAAGACCAAGGCGAACGTTCCTGGACCAAATCCAGGACATTTTAAATAACGGCCAGGTCAAGAGTACTCTAAACCGACGAACTTATATGAAAGGTTTAATGAGAATGAAAGAAGCGAAGGAGATGTGCAAGGATCGTGGCAAGTGGAAGGATGTTGTCTCTGCCTACCCCTATAGGAATGAGACGTGATGCTATGTATGTATGTATACATACATGTTCCATTCGCGACGTAAACTTACACTAATAATTAAGAACTATGCGGACAACAGCTAGTTAAATATAAAAGTCATTGCAAACAGTGTTTAGAACAAATACATGTAACAAAATGTGGAAATGATTTCCGCTGAATAAGGAAAAATTAGAGATGAATGAACACCTGATTCTACATGAATACGTAATGATTATCATTAAAAACAGACACGTTATTGTAAAAGTATAAGAACAGGTGCTAAAGTAGTAATAGGTTTTATTTTAATTGCATTAGACTTTGTCACTTGGT
Source organism: Elymnias hypermnestra (assembly GCA_015832385.1). Classification (NCBI taxonomy): domain Eukaryota; kingdom Metazoa; phylum Arthropoda; class Insecta; order Lepidoptera; family Nymphalidae; genus Elymnias; species Elymnias hypermnestra. The sequence goes on along the minus strand of JACTOM010000935.1, from coordinate 3,677,996 downwards.
GAGAGAGAGAAAAAACACTTTATTGTACACAAGATAAAAATAAAAAGACATATAAACTGAGGTACTTATTACTATAATCATAGCGTGCAAAGGCGGTCTTATTGCTGCAAGCAATCTATTCCAGACAACCTTTTTATGTTGAGAAGCTGACTAAAATAAATAGGGCGGAACAGTGCCAGAAACTTAAGTATAATATATGAAATTTTTTTGTTTATAACTCCATGTGCAATAGTCTGTGGAACGCTGGCACCATCTGACTATCGACGTGGGGAAGAGTCAATTAGTGGCAGTCCCGCGCGCCTCTTTCGGTAGTTCTCGGGTGACGGCCCGCCGGTGCGGTCGACTTTTGAATTTGTCACGTTCTTAGCTATTACTATTAATGAGTTTGTGTAAATTGTTATCGGGAACATTAAGTGATTGAACATTATAATCTGAGTTAATTAATAAAGTTTTTAATTGCACCAACATTACCCACCAAAGCCCACAGTATGGAGATGGAATAATGGAGATGGAGAACCCTACGCCCCTATGCTTTATGGCGACCCTCCTTATGTCGTCGGTCCACCATGTGGGGGCATTCCTACACTGCGTCGTCCGGTGCGGGGTCGCCATTCCAGCACCTTCCGGCCCCAACGTCCATCGGTTCGTCGGACTATGTGCCCCGCCCATTGCCACTTTAGGTTCGCGATTCGTAGGGCTATGTCGGTGACTTTGGTTCTGCTGTTATATTTCTGATTTGATCACATAGAGAAACTCCGAGCATAGACCTCTCCGTCGCACGCTGAGTGACTCTGAGCTTTCCTTTCTGAGGCCCAGAGGGTGCTTAGTCAGATAATCTGTCCGGTTACTAACTAAGCATGCGGGTAAGCAACCCCGGGCGCCTCGAGCGATTACTACCGTACTTCAATCCCCTATCCGCGGCAGAAATGTCCTATACCTTACCCTAATGCTTCCCAAAACTCTCCTAATCCCATATACCAAGCTCTCCTGTCTAACTCCCATACCGATAAATGGCGGTATATCCATTCTCCGCTGACCTAAATGTCACAGACCGATAACGGGCAGCAGCGTTATCGGTGCGAGAGGGTCAGCACTGCGATCACCAACCCGCCTGCCAAGCGTGGTGATTATCGGCAAAACCAAGAAATGATGACAACAAGGCAGCAATGGACCCCAGTCCCCAGTCCCCTTATCTAGTGGAAGGTAATAATAAATCTGTTAAGAGGCAATTTTCCTCTTATGGTTTCTACACAGCATCGTAATCGTACAAATCTCTTGCTTGGAGGTACGTTTTTGCTGGTAGGGTGGTCTCCTCCAACTATGAGACTTCTTCCCGTCACATCGGACTATGAGATTGAAGGAATAGACTACATTTGTGTACTATGCCTTTTTTTCGCTGGGAAATGCTTTTACGCACCCCGACTTGCAAAGAGTCGGGAGTGTGGGACTCACTGATGAGACAGAATACCCACTAAAACCCAGCGGTCCCATATCATCCTATTGTGGAACACCAACGGCTCGCTTGCGCAATCCAATAAAGTGTCCCGAATGAAGCCGAATCAAGGCTCAAGGCTGTGGGACGACGCGCGCAAATCCACGCCTTCTACCGCCCAACCTTCGGCGACGTATAGCAGGGGCATCAGGAGCAACCTCCCGCTCCCTCTCATCTGCCTCCTTTGCTAGCGACCATTGCACGGACAATGCTAGTCAGCGAGAGGTCTCCGCCAAGCAACGAGATCAAGAGATGCCGCTGTGATGCCCACGCCGAGCATTCTGCCACAGTATGGTGCGCTGTGTCGACGGGGTCACCGCACTCGTGGCAGATGGGCGATTCCACCCGTACAGCAATTTGATGCAGGTACTTCCCGAAACAGGCTTGTGTACTATGCCTGCCAATCTGCTGTGGAGTAGCGTGGTGGGTCCATGCTCTAAAAACCAGCTTTCATATGAGTGAGGAGGCCTGTACCCACCAGTACTTTGGACATATCGCGCGAAAGCCTACAGGTAACATAAAAAACTCATTCTTACGGAGAAAATAAAAGGCGAGAGACTCAGAAGTCGAAACCCCAAAAGATTATCTGACCAAGTAGCAGAACAACTGGATACAAATGCCAATCAGGTCATCCACATATCTACCGATCAGTGAAGATGGCACAATAGTGAGTAACCTCTGGAGGTGGAGCAGAACAATCCTTAAAGAATATAGTAATTTGTATTCTGACATGTGAAGTTATAAAACTATAAACCCTCCTTTCCTAACCCTTGTCACATGTTTCCAAAAACCCCTAAGAACGCCCATATGCCCTAAGGTTAGTAAACTACGTGGCTACTGTCGCAAACTAGTATTAGATGCAAAGACTCGGAGCCAAACTGTCTGTATATCTCGCGGTTAATGGAAACATTCCGTCATAATGTGCGATACATTATTATGAAGTGGAAATACGAATAAATTATATGACTCATTGGTCATTTCTCATTAACAGTTAATGATACGTGTCAATGGTTATATAATCCGTATTTCCTCATGTTTTGTAATAAATATGTTAGAGACTACTTGAAACTGAAAATTATTAAGGCTTAAGCCATCGCAGTTGACGTCAAATTACTGACGGGATATAAAAGTAGCTGATGATGATATAGAAAAACTAATAATACTAAGGTTAAGAAAGCATTTATTTCATCCCATTGTTTTTCATTATCTAAGTAATTCTTCAAGTTATAGTACGATTTTTCAATTAGCTTTTAATCTAATAAAGTTCGAATGTGTACACATATTTGCAAATGCGTATTGTCTCGAGAAAATGGAGCCCAATGAACGGTTATGGCCTAATTTTTTACGCGAAATGCGTATACATATTATATAATACATACAAGCATGTGTAACGTGACCACGATCCATGTTACTGGACAAAATATGTAAAAAAAGTTTAAATTTAAATACGTCATTAAACCACGAAAATTTCAGTTTCAAACAAATAATATCTATAAGGTTACGTATGCGAGATGTAGTTTTAGTATGAAAAGTTTAGTTTAGTGACGTTCTAATTTCATTAAACTTTGCCTAATTATTGTTTATAAATAATAATTTAGTTATAGTATACATATTCAACGTTTTTAAATTACTCTTAATATGAGGTAGTACAGGTAATGTATGTAATTAGTGTATGTGTTGCCAATGATGACATACAGTTCTGAGACGTGGTCGCTGACTATGGGCCTCATGCGGAAGCGCAGAGTCATTCAGCGTGCGATGGAGAGGACTTTTTGTTTTTTTTTTCGAAGTGTGTAGTTGCTGTTAGCCCTACTGATTTTGACAGCGTAACCGAGAGGAGTGGCGAGCGCAGAAGCTCTGCCGAGGGGTGGGCCCGTAGAAGGGCCCTGGTGCGTCGGGGAAAAACGTTGCTCTAAGGGCGCCACCTGCGAGGCTCGGACCTAGGCTTAGAGCAACGCTTGCTGCTGCTGAAAAGGACAATCGGACAGGTGCTTAATCTTGATGCCCATGGGTCCGCGGCTGGGAGCCGCGGCCGGGGTGCGTCAGATAGCGGGGACCTCGTCTTCGCCGGCGAAGACGCTGGTGTGATAGTGTACGGGGCGTTGTCAATGGTAGTCTGGTCGTCTGGATCGCCAAGGACGTGTTTGGGCCGCTTCTTCCTAGGCGGTGGAAACGACTATGCTCGGAGTTTCTCTAAGTGATAGAATCAGAAATGAAGAGACCCGTAGTAGAACCAGAGTCACCGACATAGTCCTACGAATCGTGAACCTGAAGTGGAAATGGGCAGGGCACATAGTCCGAAGGCCCGATGGACGTTGGGGGCCGAAGGTGCTAGAGTGGCGACCCCGCACCGGACGGCGCAGTGTAGGCAGACCCCTCACAAGGTGGCCGACGATATAAAGAGGGTCGCCGGTAGCCGCTGGAGCCAGGCGGCGCAAGATCGGGCCTTGTTGATGTCATTCCGTGGGACCCATGTCCAGCAATGGACGTCCATCGGTTGAAGCGACGATGACGACGCCGACAGATAATGTAAGGGAATCGTATTTTTATGAAGCTTCATTTAAAAAAAACAATTGACATTTAATAAACATGGAAAGTCTGTAAAATTTGGAGGACACTTTTATTGGGATAGATTAAAGTGAGAAATGTCGAGGGTACAAGCTAAAGTGCCGCGATGCAAGAATAATGCTTATATAAATTGTATACGTTCAACTATAAAACTGATAAGGCTGTAAGTAGAAAGTTGCGCAATAAAAACTCGAGACAAGCAATAAAAAGCATTGTAATATGCAAACATTCGCAGGAAATGACTCAATAAACTTTTTAATACAATTAGTTACAAGACAAATATATATTGCGTGCTATTGTATAGTAAGTAGCAGCCCTTTAACGTCCCACTGCTGGGCACAGGCCTCCTCACTCCGAGGAGCGAGGGTTTTTTAGAACATAGACCCACCACGCTGCTCCACTGCGGATTGGCAGGCATAGTACACAAGTGCACTCTCTATTCCTTCACTCTCATAGTCCGATGTGACGGGAATCCGACACGACCGGAGAGAGATCAGGCGCAGGACCGACGGCTTAACGTGCTCTCCGAGGCACGGGGGTGGATCACACCGCCAACTTCCCAACTTCGGGCAAATATTGAGAAAATCTTAATAGAAAACTCAATATTGAATTTTTGAATTGGCCCGACCCGGGACTCGAACCCAGGACCTCATGTCTGTAGTCGAACATGCTAACCACTAGACCAATGAGGCAGTCAGACCAATGAGGCATTCGGCTATTGTATAGTAATCTTCTAATTATAATCATCGTAGACTCCAAGATCATGTAATTTCTCTAATCATACGTTAACTAACGATTCAATGTGAGGCTGCTTATAAAATCTAATTTGATTTGAAATTTTGGAATGAATTCAGCGATATCAGTGTTTAGTGGGAATAAAAGATTACCTGCCATTACGACCAAACTTATGGCTATATTGTTCCCCCTAAACCCCGATACTACTGGGACGGTTTTTAATAAGCTTTCACTGTTAGATATCTGATATTAAAAGAAATAACGTATATGAGATAATTTTGTAGCCACTAAACCCCAAAAAGGAAATATATCAGATATTTCTTTAAGAAATAACGTATAAATATCGAAAAATTTGTAGTCGCTAAACCCTGAAACCACTGGAATGATTTTAACTTTAGTTTCTCTGTCAATGTTATAGGAAATATCTGATAATTTAAGAAATAACGTATATATATCAATGAGTTTGAGAAAATATTATACCAGCATAACTTCGAAACCGTTGGAATGATTTTAACTTCACATCTATTGTATTATAAACTAACTAAACCAAACTCCGAAAACGCTAAAATGATTTTAATTGAAATTCCTTTGATTTTATAGGAAATAACATATATATTTCAACTAGCGTGGGAAAATACTTTGTTTCTCTTAAACCCCGAAACCGCTGGAATGATTTTGCATAAAGTTTCACTGGCAGATAAATGATGCTATCAAAAATAAAACAAATTTTCATTGACAAGTGAGGGAAAACCGTTTATTTCCGCTAAACCCCGAACCTGATGTAATGATTTTGATTTTACTTTCCCAGAATATAATGTAGGATATATAGACATAACACATTAATTTCCAATAATAAGGATAACTCCTTTGTTCTTCCTTAATCCCAAAATCGATACAATTATAGGACTTTCACTAGCAATTTGATTATTCCCGCTAAATCTAGAGACCGTTGGAATAATTATGACTTACCCTACCCTGCTTTTATAAAAAAAGTGTGTGTGTACACGGGTTGGAAGTTATATTTGGCGTAACAAGATAAAAATATTTTCATAAAGCTAAAATGTTGACTTTAGCTTCAGGGTGTCTGTTTTATGTGACGGTATCCGCGCGCATCGTAAAAATTTACACTCGTCATTTTTCCCTAACGCGCCAAGAGAAGTATAACTTCAAAAAATTACGTATAAATTTTGATGAACCCCAAAACCCCAGGAACGAATTTGAATAGACGTTTACTGACAGTTGCTATTGGAAATAACATAGAATATTTGTTTGTTTCCTCTAAACCCCCAACACCTTGGTATGATTTTAAATATTTTCATTATTTGATAGCTGACGTTACAAGAAATAAAAGCAGATATTTTTAGGTCATATTTTGTTACAAGTAAGAGAGATTCTTGGGAAGAAAATAAATCATTTATCCATTTATAAGGTTAGTACATTAAAATCAATCACTAATCTGTATGTACTAATTAAAAACATCTAAATATTAGAAACGCGGCAAGTAATCTGAGGTCAAACAGACCAGTCAAGGTTTATGCAGAGTTGTTAAGTAATCACATATTCACAACTAGGTATTGCACGGCATATCTATTTAAAACAGGTGTTGTGTTATATTATTTACTGTAAACTATATAATAAAAAAAGAAAGTAATAGCACAAGAGGCGAGTTTTTTTATTGCTGATAAGTTAGCACTTGACTGTGATCACAAGTGATGGTAAGTGATGAAACCTAAGATAAAAGCGCGCTAATCTTATAAACATCAACCCCGATTAAATCCACTTCGTGAATTAAGTGTACTTTAGCCCAGGGGAGGTCAAGCTGGGGCCCAAGGGTCAGTAGTCGGCTGCCCCTGATCTAATAAACAACAACCCCGAATAAATCCACTCTGAAAAGTGAGTGTACTTTAGCACAAGGCTTGTTAAACTGTAGCCCGAGGGCGCTACTTGGCTACCCCTGATCTAATGAACAACAACCCCCAATAAATCCACTTTGTGAATTAAGTGTACTTTAGCCCAAGGGAGGTCAACCAGGGGCCCGCGGGTCACTAGTTGGCTGCCCCTGATCTAATAAGCAATGATCCAGAATAAATCCACTTTATGAATTGAGTGTTCTTTGCCCAAAGCTCGTTAACCTGGGATCTGCGGGTCGCTACTTGGCTACCCCTGATCATATAAACAACAACTCCGAATAAATCCACTCTGTGAAGTGAGTGTACTTTAGCCCAGAGCTCGTTAACCTGTGGCCCGAGGGCGCTACTTGGCTACCCCTGATTTAATAAACTACAACCCCGTATAAATTCACTTTGTGAAGTAAGTGTACTTTAGCTCAGGGGAGGTCAACCAGGGGCCCTCGGGTCTCTAGTTGGCTGCCCCTGATGTAATAAGCAATGATCCAGAATAAATCCACTCTGTGAAGTGAGTGTACTTTAGTCCAGAGCTCGTTATCCTGTGGCCCGAGGGCGCTACTTGGCTACCCCTGATTAAATAAACTACAACCCCGTATAAATTCACTTTGTGAATTAAGTGTACTTTAACTCAGGGGAGGTCAACCAGGGGCCCGCGGGTCACTAGTTGGCTGCCCCTGATCTAATAAGCAATGATCCAGAATAAATCCACTCAATGAAGTAGTTTTACTGTAGCCAAGGGGCCCTCAAGCTGAGGACCGCGAGCCGCTAAATAGCTACTCCTGATCATATAAACAACAACCCCGAATACATCCACTCTGTGAAGTTGAGTGTACTTTAACCCAGAGCTCGTTAGCCTGTGGCCCGAGGGCGCTACTTGGCTACCCCTGATTTAATAAACTACAACCCCGTATAGATTCACTTTGTGAATTAAGTGTACTTTAGCTCAGGGGTAGTCAACCAGCGGTCCGCGGTTTTATGTAGAAAAAACAATTGTGTCTTTTAGATAAAATGTGGACCGCAACAATATCCTCACAACATTTGTGGCCCTCATATAATAAAAGGTTGCCGACCCGTGAACGCGAAGGTCTAAATTTAAATCGACAATTAGTTATGACTTGGTTTAGACCACTATTTATAATAAGGCCTTATGTTGATTTTGATTATACAATATTAAGCTAAGACAAGAAGTTTATAGACAGAAGAAGTATAGAAGATAAACTTACCCCCAAATATACTGTATGTGGCTAATATATGTGCCATGCTGTTCGCAGGCGCGGTGAAAAGAAGACCAAGGGCACATATCGTGGATCCAACGAAGCAGACCTTCCGGTATGAGAAGGTCTTTATCACAGGCCCAACGAAGAATCCGGAGAAGTTCACCACTGAATCCAGGGTACTGGTTATAAAGGCGGCACCAGTTGTACGAACACCCAGGTCATCCAGTAGATCATTGAATAGTAGACCGAAGGACGGCTCAAGAGAACGTGTCGAGAACTAGAAATAAAAGAATAACAAAAATCAAATTGTTTCGTCCATTAATTTAAAGATAATGAAGTTACCTCTGTAACCTATAAAATTGTCGTGTCTATATAGCGATAAGACCGCCTTTATGGTACAAATACTCGTATATTTATTTTTTATATTAACGTGCAACTTAATACATCTATTCTTATTTTTACTTGTATATATCGTATATTTTGTGACTTGCGAAGCCAAGGTCAATACATCGGCGCCCACGGCTCACATCAGCTGATCACTTGCTGCATGGTATCATAAAACCACTCAACGTTTGTCCATTCGTTGATGTACTTGGTAAAAGCCTTAGATAAATTACAAAATACAATTTCCTAAATTTGTCATACTAGGAATCGAAGCCAGGACTTGCTAGGGGATCGAGTGCTGTACTTTAAAATGGTTTTAAGAAACGATGACGATTCAATTGAAACAGCTGATGCTAGCAATGAGTGTTGCAATTGCCATTTTATACCCATTTCAGTTTTACTGTGACATGCGATAGATAGCCCAAAAATTTTAGATGGTGTAAGAAAAAGTTTCACATTAAATATGTTTAAAACTTTGTGGTTTAAAAGAAGATGTAGTGACTAAAATTGAGAAAGGTTTGCTTAGATGGTTTGGGCAATGAAAGGAGACTGACAAAACGGATTTATGAGTCAAGAGTGAATGGGAACATTGGAAGGGGAAGACCAAGGCGGACGTTCCTGAACCAAATCCAGGATATTTTAAATAAGGGCTAGGCCAAGAGTACTCTAAACCGACGAACTGGTATGAAAGGTTTAATGAGAATGAAAGAAGCGAAAGAGATATGCAAGGATCGTGGCAAGTGGAAGGACGTGGTCTCTGGGAATGAGGCGTGATGCTATGTATGTATTTATAAACACTGAAAATAGGTATATACATTTAGATTGCATGGGTGTAGGTCAAAACACCAACGTGGGTTTACTAACCTTCTTTATAAGCAATAAAATCAGCTAAATTAGAAACAAATGTATTCAAAACAATATCCCCTTACAAGTATACCTCTTTTAGTTTATTTTACATCTTACAAAATAACCTCGCCCCATTAAAATTAATAATTTCAAAAGCATTTAACCCTTACAGTGCATACCGTCATATATCCTCGCTCTATGAATGCGCATAAAGTGATATGATTTGAGTAGTTTGCTATGTCCTTTATCCCGTGCCGTGTCAACTACTAGTTGACATGATACGATAGTTCTATCAGCTCAGGCAATCAGAAATAAGCATTTTTTTTAAAGTCATAATCTGTATTATCTATTTCTCTTATTTTTAGTGAATCAGAAGTAAACGTGTTGCAATGCAGCAACAAACGTAAGCTCATTGCTTTTTGATTACAGACACTTATATTTTCTGCCTTAAACCGAACCCTTACTGTAAGCTGTTGAGGAGATCCATTGATCTTCATATTTCACTACGACTAGCACTGGATCATACCGAAGTTACGTTAGGCAACTCAGACTATAGAAGATTTTGTGGAATATCGTTGATTTGCTCCTAAGAATTGAAGAGTTCCGTCACTTTGACATATATTCCATCATCAGAACCTAACCAAACTATCACAAAACAACCCTTGAAGTATATTCTTTCCTATAAAAAAAGGATCATCGAAATCGGTTGGCGTGATCTTGAGTTATTCGTCCATTTGTCGCGCACATACTTAATGCAAATTTAACTCTTATCCGGTTTTCTCATGGATGCCATCATCAGAACTGGATTTTACCATTCGGGAGATATGAGGTAACAAACATAAAAAAAATACAGACGAATTGATAACCTCCTCCTTTTTTTGAAGCCGGTTAGAAATATGCAAAGAGATTACATCAGACAATAGAAAAAACAAAAATAAATCACTTACAAAGTGACCGTTACTAACGGTGCGTTTGTCGCGCCGAAGATCGTTAAGTCTTTTTGGGGTATTTTATATACTGTGAGTGTTTATTAGTGATTATTTGTGTTATTGATTATATAAGTGATATGAATAACAATGATAACCTTTGAGGTAAGTTTTAATTTTTAAAATATGAGCCTATAAATACAAGACGGACTTTTTTCACTATCTCAAAGTTTAGCGCAACATGACGTTACACCAATCTTAATTTAATAAACTAAAGATAACATTGTATAATATAATTATTAGTAAATATAAAAATCATAACATTTGGTTGTCTTTCACGAACATTTAAGTCCCAAGCGCGGACAAATTATGAGGCCCAATGAAACGCGGCCGGACAATCTACGGGTTATATACACTGTACTTTCTACAGTTTTTATTTACATTTGAGGAAAATAGTCAAGATTCTGTGTATTAATAAATAAGGTATTTTTTTTTAAAATCCTTCCACAATTTATGCAACATGTGCGATAATTACCTCAACATTGAAAGGGTTAAATAGATAATAGATTATTAATTACATCATGATAAAAATCATCATACTGCTGACAGGTTAACGTGTGAATCTGATCACACTTGGTAATAAATGATAATACAATAAAAGATGCAAATTGCTATTTCCTAAATTCGAAACCTAGTATTCTACTAGTAAAGTGAATAAAGGAAACACTGCGCTGGCGAGGCAGTCAAGAAGCTGTGTGGTGAGCCAAGTGAAACAACTGAAGCAAGCCATGCCATATCTTGGCAAGTCTGCTGATTGTCTTTCACTGTAGCTTCAGTTTATAGCCGGCTGTAACGCAACATGCGATAAATATACCTAAATAAGAGGGCATGGAATAAGTTGCACTTTAATAAGTACAACAATAAACATATTTGTGCCATAAAGGCGGTCTTATCGCTTTATCGACCCGACAACCTTATAGGTTACGAAGATAGCTTAAATGTATTAGTTTATCTTAATTCATTAAAGGCAAAGATAATATATTATTAATAGCTTTAATTTTATTTATATTTTCTAGTTAATGTCCATGACTTGAAAACTTTCATGATATATACCTTGGTATATAGATGAAATCTGATACGAGGTATTTTACCTCTTATGGTTTCTACACAGTATTGCTGGCAGATTGGTAAAAAGCCTCGGCCGAAGCCTCCCACCAACACAGGGTTCAGGCAAATTCAAAACAAAACTTATGGAGGTACGCTCTCATCCTAAAAAGAACCCATAACAAACCCATGAGGATCCTTTTTAATTATCATCATTACTATATAACTAAACTGCCTCATTGGTCTAGTGGTTAGCATGTTCGACTACAGACATGAGGCCCTGGGTTCGAGTCCCGTGTTGGGCCAATACAAAAATCAATATTGAGGGTTCTATTAAGATTTTCTGAATATTTGCCCGAAGTTGGGAAGTTGGCGGTATGCTCTACCCCCGTGTCTCGGAGAGCACGTTAAGCCGTCGGTCCTGCGCCTGATCACTCTCCAGTCGTGTCGGATTCCCGTCACATCGCACTATGAGAGTGAAGGAATAGATACTGCACTTGTGTACTATGTCTGCCAATCCGCAGTGGAGCAGCGTGGTGGGTCTATGCTCTAAAAACCCTCGCTCCTCGGAGCGAGGAGGCCTGTGCCCAGCAGTGGGACGGTAATGGGCTGCTACTTGCTCACTTTACTTACTACTATATACAAGAGCAGTTTCAATGCCAAGATTATGTATCGTCTAGTAAATTATTTATATTTTTTTGTAATTATTACACCAATGCTAAATATTAAGGTAATAATATTTTTAATAAATATAAAACTTAACTATGATAAAAGAAACCAAGAAATAAAAGCCGTCATCGTGGACATATAGATGGGTACTCCAAAGGCTGGCAACGTTACCTCTTTGGACCTCTACTTAAACGCTGTCCAAATATCATCCGGCATTGGGGTCAGGGGTTTGCTAAATAAGACGTCATTTTGTTAAAAAATTGTTTAACCTCTGGACCCCACGATCACTACACCAAAAGGCACATATATGTATCCTGAACTAAGGCACATTAGCGCCTCTTGAGTGACTCACTATAATTTTGGTGTGGTTCTCAAATTTGGGCACTAACTAAGGAATAAATAAATACAATTCAAATATGTCCAAACGGAATGAAAATAAGTGTGATTGGCGTCAAAAGAAAATACAAAGTTAGATTAGTAAAAAAAAAAAGTAAGTAGCAGTAGTGGCCCATTAACATCCCACGGCTGGGCACAGGCGTCCTCACTCACATGAGAGCGGGCCACGATGCTCCACTGCGCATTGGCAGGCATAGTACACAAGTGCACTTTCTATTCCTTCACTCTCATACTCCGATGTGACGGGAATCCGAAACGACCGGGGAGAGATCAAGCGTAGGGCCGACAGCTTAACGTGCTCTCCGAGGCACGGGGTGGATCATACCACCAACTTCCCAAATTCGGGCAAATATTGAGAAAATCTTAACAGATAACTCAATATTGATTTTTGAATTGGCCCGACCCGGGACTCAAACCCAGGACCTAATGTTTCTAGTCAAACATGGTAACCACAAGACCAATGAGGCAGTTAAATTAGATTACAATACTTTAAAAGCAAACCAAAATAAAAAAACAACGTATACAAATCCCAAAAACGGAGATGGACAAGACACATGCTAAGAGAACAAATCAAGAAGTGGAAGAGACAGGTTAAGGAATGGTAAGACAGAAAGATAGAAAAACCAAACGTTGGGAAGTTGACATGAAGAATTTAGATGGTCCAAAAATAGACATGCACTAAGTCAAAGTCAAAAGATCTTTATTTAAGTAAACCTGTCACAGCACTTTTGAATCGTCAAATATTGTTTTTTCTATATATTATTTAAATGAATGACTGATGATAACATTAAAGAACGACTTACAATCTAAAGTTACGAGGGTTCCTTCGCGCCCTGATCTGAGAAGAGCCCACAACAAACTCAGTCGGGTGTACGTTTTTTTTTTTTTTCATCATTACAATATTTAATTTAAAAATATTCTATATCTATATATATATAGAGCAATTCATTCACTCCCACGCTTTTTTGTCTTCTAAGTATTCTTTCAAATTATAGAATGATTTCTCAATTAGTTTTCTTTTAATAAAAGATTTAAATTTATTAAGAGACATTTTTGTAACTTCTTCTGGGAGTTTGTTATAGAACCGTATACAGTTACCCTTGAATGACTTGTCAATTTTATGTAGCCTACTAGAATTTACAGCAATTTTATTTTTATTTCTTAAGTTATACGAGGTGCATTCAGTTTTTTTCCTAAAAGAGTCAATATTTTTATGGACGTACAACAAGTTTTCTAATATATATACGCCATGAACTGTCATTATTTTTACTGCTCTGAATTTGTTTCATAGCGACTCTCTTGGACCCATATTGTAGATCGCACAAACAACCCTTTTCTGCAGCACAAATATTGCATCCATATCAGCAGCATTACCCCAAAGTAAAATGCCATATGACATAATGCTGTGAAAATAACTGAAATAGACCAGTCTGGCAGTTTCAACGTCCGTACGACGGCGAATTTTTTAAATCGCGTAAGCCGCAGAGCTGAGCCTGTTCGATAGACCTCTTATATGGGGCCCCCACTGTAGTTTATTATCTAAAGTAATGCCTAAAAAAACGTTACTATCTACCAGATCAAGTTCCTCATTATTAAGTTTAACAATGGTTCTCACTTCCTTTACGTTTGGTAATGTGAATTTAATACATTTTGTTTTTTTCCCGTTCAGTAATAAGTTTTATTGAGCGAATTGTTTACCTCGTCAAAATCTGTTTGTTGTCGATTAACTTTGAATATTAGAGAAGTGTCATCAGCAAACAAAACTATCTCATGACCGGCCTTGAAAAAATAAGGAAGGTCATTAATGTAAATGAGGAACAGAAATGGTCCCAATATGGAACCCTGTGGGACACCCAGTTATGTTACAGACCCTTCTGAAAGCTTTCCATTTACATAGACCTTTTGTGTTCTATTGGTTAAGTAAAAACTCATCAGGTCTAAGGCTGTGCCTGTAATGCCATAGTGAGACTGCAAAGGAGAGTTCAAAATGGAAAACTTTAGAGAAGGCTTTTGTCGATAAAGAAAACCCAGATATCAATATAAAATTGTTTACAATTAGGGGAAAATAAACTATTCAGTCATTCATTAATGTAGTTGTGAATACGTTGATAATAACGTTGTTAGATGTCGAAGCAATATCAATGCATCAAAGCCGTAGCGGGAAATAATTAGGTCGCTCGAGACAAGAGCACGTGACCGCTGACTAGTCACAAGCTGTCATTACTGTGATAGAAACGAACGATTTCAAGCACTTTGATGTTGTATTAATCACATCATTCCGTGTAATTAATATGAAAATCATTTAAATTCCTAGTTGTGATGAAACAATCCACAACGGCAGCGCACTGACTTGCAAAGGTATTTTACACCTTAATGGTTTCAAAACCGTATCGTACCTAAACAGAAATTTTGAGGCTTCGCTTTCGGCTTTGTAATTATGTTTTCTATTTTGTTTAACTCTAGATAGGAAGGCTTCATCTGTACCGAGCTACCACCCAACCTGCAAAGACGCAAATAATGCATTCCCGGTAGATGCTGTGTATCAACCACCATAGTTTAATTAACTCTTACCAAGTTATCGTGCTAATTGGACTGTTCAATCACTTACCACATAAATGGCAGTCAATTGCTAACATACTACATCATTGCTGATAGAAGGGTAACTAACAAGAGTCGAAGCCTCACTAGTCTTGGCTTAGACAAATTAGGAAATACAATTTTCGTAAATTACCTCTTACAAGGTTAGAACGTTTACACCTTGGACTATTTCACCGAAATGACAGTCAAACGCTAACATATCACCAATTCAAAATAACGTTTCTATGCTTGCCAACACATCATAGCTGGTAGAAAGGTAACTAGTCAAAGCCGAAGCCTCACCAATCCGGACTAAAACAAATTAGGATATACAATTTTCGTAAATTACCTCTTACAGGGTTATGACGTTTACATCTTGGGCTGTTTCACCGGAATGACAGTCAAATGCTAACATATCACCAATTCAAAATAACGTTTCTATGCTTGCCAACACATCATAGCTGGTAGAAAGGTAACTAGTCAAAGCCGAAGCCTCACTAGTCCGGACTAAAACAAATTAGGATATACTATTTTCATAAATTATCTCTTACATGGTTAGGACGTTTACATTTTGGACTGTTTCACCTCAAGGAATTAGCGTGTGGAATACAGCAATTGAGGAACCCTAAAAGACCCATTCAAAGGAGGAAACCCTGTCAATCTCAGTAAGATATGATTACATGAGACACATACAACAATATAAAACGGATGATTGATGATGAATCGTAGGCTTTCACTAAGGACTGATTTCCCCACACAGGATCGGAAACTATACGGGAAAAGCTAATTATTAAATATTGTTACAAATTCAATGATTAGATATAAAAAATGTAGTGCAACCTAAAATTAATCCCGACATATCGACTCAAGAATGAATGAAGCGTCAATATAGGAATGAAGAGTTAAGTATAAAATCCTTACAGTGTAATTGTTAAGTGTAATTGTTTCAAAGATGAATTATGAACGACTGTTTTTAAAGCATCATGTTTAAATAGATATGTCGGAGAATAAGAGAGAACGGAGAAGCATAAAGCACAGGGGCGCAGGGTTCTCCGCCGACATCGTTATTAATTGGATCCATTATTTAATTTCTTATTCTGTGGGCGTTCGTGGGTAATGTTGGTGCAATCAAACACTTTGTTAATTAACTCGGATTATAGTGGTCAATCACTTAATGTTCCCGATATCAATTTACACAAACTCATTAACAATAATAGTCGACCACTTCGGCCGACCGCCGCTCGAGAACTGCCGAGAGACGGGCCGGACTGCCACTTATTGACTCTGCCCCCACGCTGATACACAGATGGCGCCAGCGTTCCACAGACTATTACACACGAACCAGCGATCCACAGACTCTTGCACTACGACAGATATGTGATTTTTTAAAAATAGGATGACCTATGTTGATAATTTTGGAATAAAGCTATGAGTAAGGTAAGTAGCAGCCCATTAACGTCCCACTGCTGGGCACAGGCCACCTCGCTTATATGAGAGAGGGTTTTTAGAGATCCACTACGCTGCTCCACTGCGGATTGGCAGGCATAGTACACAAGTGCACTCTCTATTCCTTCACTCTCATAGTCCGACGTGACGGCAATCCGACACGACCGGAGAGAGATATCAAGCGCAGGACCAACGGCTTAACGTGCTCTCCGAGGCACGGGGGTGGATCACACCACCAAATTTTACCCAACTTCGGGCAAATATTGAGAAAACCTTAATAGAAAACTTAATATCGATTTCGGACTGGCCCAACCCGCGACTCGAACCCAGGACCTCTTGTCTGTAGTCGAACATGCTAACCACTAGACCAATAAAGCAGTCAGGCTCTCTTGCAGTCTAACATTAAGAGACTTAGCTCTCACTCCCGGAGTCCACAGGCTATGAGTAAAACCAGTTTAATACTTATTCTCTACAGTTTATTATTATTTGCACTAGGAAAGGATGCCAATAAAGCAAAACATACGCGAGATACTACCGTTGTAAATCACAAAGGAAATTTAATTAATTTTTGGTTTCTAAAAGCAATAAATCCAACAGTTAAATGGGGTTTTCTTCGGCTGGGGAATGCCTTGAAGTACAAACCCCGAACAATCGGTTAGAAGTGTGGAACTTGGCGAGGTGACCTACTAAAACCCAGTGGAACCCTTTTCATCCATGAGTGATAAATCAGGGTTCAAAGAGAGGGAAGACGAGAACAATCAGGCGCTGCCTAGGGCACCGCTTCCTCCTTGAGGAGAGGCTGATAAAATCATTACTACGTAGGGGTCATTTGTATAAAAATTTATTTTAGTTTATAATACAGAAGCAAAATATACGGATTCATCATTAAAAATCGCGTCTATATAATGGAGAATATTTTACGAAATAATGACGATAACGTATTGTGATGACTCGACACGCCTTATACACATTCTGATAATATTTGTACTGGCTATTTGAGTGCACACCACATGTCAGTCGCGTGAACTCCGCAGGGCCACACAGACTTGACAAATATAGAAGTGGCCATTGTAATTGTATTATAAAACAAATTGTATAAAAAAATCATCGTGTTTCGTTATGAAGACACGATGAAATTGTTTTTAACTAATGTGGCAACGTCTTATAAAAAGCATGATTTAATTTCACGTTTCGCCTGAGCAAAACGTGAAAGCGAAAGCAAAGAACGAGCGATACAGAAGCTCGATCGGCCAAAGCATTCGGCTTATGACGCATCTACCTCTCATCCCTCGTGCGATTCGTCCGAGTAGAAAAAAGACAGCGGCAGCACATAACCTTCAATTAAATTCTTAAAACTATGAATTTTTGGAAGTTATACTTCTTTTGGCGCGTTAGGGATAAATGATGAGAGTAAACTTTTAAGACGCGCGCGCACACTGTCACAAAAAACCGACACCCTGAAGTTGGCTAGTCAACGTTAATAAGATAAAAATCTTTTCTAAAAACTATTTAGAAAAGATTTTTATCTTATTAGGCCAAAGATGTATAACTTCTAACGCGTCTACTTATGTAGACACACTTCTTAAAATTTGCAAGAAAGTTTGGTCGATATATATATTTTAAAAATGTTGCACGGTCGGTCGATATGAACCATGTGCTTTAATTTTTACGCATTATTTGTCCAAATAAACGTAGAATGCTTTTGCACATTTTTTTATGTATTGTAAGTAAGTAAGTAGCAGCTCATTAACGTCCCACTGCTGGGCACAGGCCTCCTCGCTCAAATGAGAGAGGGTTTTTAGAGTAGACCCACCACGCTGCTCCACTGCGGATTGTCAGGCATAGTACACAGGTACTCTCTATTCCTTCACTCTCATTGTCTAACGTGACCGGAGAGAGATCAGGCGCAGAACCGACGGCTTAACATGCTCTCCGAGGCACGGGGGTGGATCACACCGCCCACTTCCCAACTTCGGGCAAATATTGAGAAAATGTTAATAGAAAACTTATTATTGATTTTTTAATGGGCCCGACCCGGGACTCGAACCCAGGACCTCATGACTGTAGTCGAAGATGCTAACCACTAGACCAATGAGGCAGTCAGTTCATGTATTGGCGCACCTTTAATGTTCCACGAATGTAGTAATTGAAGCCGTTATCCATATTTGTAACGCCCCAGGCTCACCTTAACATTTTTTTACAGTGCATCTTCCGGTCTTCTTGCTTGAACATTGGCCAAGATTCTGCACCGTATAGGTCGTTTATAGATATTCCCTTAATCTTGATAGGCATTAGGCACATAAAACACCCTTTTCATTCTCTTTATTTTGCCAGCGATTTCGAATTCTATTACCATTGGCATTATCTTCCTTGACACTTGTTGACCCAAGGCTGTTTGTTGTTACGGTTTCCTGAATCCTGCGGCCTCTGCTTTCTAGTCGATTGCACGAGGAGATAACTGTATATCTTCAATATTTGTTGTTACGAAAATTGTCATCTGCATATAGGAAAGACTTTGGTTGAAATTGTTGCAGATGGTCAGGAATAAAGTTTAACACATTGAATAAAAGTGGACTCAGCGTTGATCCTTGACGAATCCTCACGTAAAATTCTGCCGTGTGGCCTGTTGGGCTGCATACTCTTGTTGTAACGTTGTGGAACATGTTTTTGGACTGCCTCATTAGTGTAGTGATTAGCATGATTGGCCAGAGACATGAGGCCTTAGGGACGCTCGGGTCACCCAGACCCAAAATCAATATTGAGTTTTTTATTAAGTTTTGCTCAATATTTTCCCGGAGTTGGGAAGTTGGCAGTATGCAGCACTGTCTCGGAGAGCATTTTAAGCCCTGCTTATATTCGGTCCTGCGCCCGATCTCTCTCCGGTCGTGTCGGATTCCCGTCACATCGAACTAAAAGAGTGAAGAAATAGAGAGTGCACTTGTGTACTATGCCTGCCAACCTGCAGTGGACCAGTCTGGTGGGTCTATGCTCTAATAACCCTCCCTCCTATGAGCGAGTCCTGTGCCCAACAGTGGGACGTTTTTGGTCTGCTACTTACTAACATGTCTTGTCCAAATCAGGTTTCTTTGAAACTAAACCTTAATTAATAACCACTAGACCAATGAGGCAGTTCCTAGGAGCGAAGGTTTTTAGAGCATAGACCCACCACGCTGCTCCACTGCGGATTGGCAGGCATAGTACACAAGTGTGCACTCTCTATTCCTTCACTCTCATAGTCCGACGTGACGGGAATCAAACACGACCGGAGAGAAATCAGGCGCAGGACCGACGGCTTTACGTACTCTCCGAGGCACGAGGGTGGATCACACCGCCAACTTTCCAACTTCGGGCAAATATTGAGAAAATTTTAATAGAAAACTCAATATCGATTTTCGAATTGGCCAGACCCGGGACTCGAACCCAGAAACTCATGTCTGCAGTCGAACATGCTAACCCTTCGCTCCTCGGAGTGAGGAGGCCTGTGCCCAGTAGTGGGACGTTAATGGGCTGCTTAATTTGATTTTATTAAATATTATTCTATCTATACATACATTTTTCTATACATTTCGATTATAATAGCAACAGATTATTTAAGTCACGGTCCTTTGGCATGAATTCGTTTCGCTTTATACCACGTTTAGTGGGCGCTCGTAAACTCAGTTTAGAAAACGTCACGTGTGTTACAAACGAGTGCCGCTATAAAAGAATTTAACTGGCAAAAATTGAACAATGAATTACTATTTTAAAATGTTTTACAATGTAGTAATATTGTTTTACAAAATTAGAATACATTGTTACAATAATGAAAAAGAGTCTATTGCATAATGTAACATCTAGCCTATTATAAATGTTTTCACTATTTGTCTGTTATCTTTTAGAAATCTAAACAAACTTATCAATTTAGAGTTTAGAGTTGCGATGTAATCTTGGACATTATTATAGGCTAATTTTAAGTTGATAGGCAAGTTTCAACTTAAGATAGCATTGTTAACAATTTAATAGAAATTAAATCGTACCTTATGTCATTGATTTAAAGTACATTTTAAAATAACAAAGATATCTGTTATTAAATATCAGTTATTGTTATTGTTTAATGTACTTTTTCAATCAAATAAATTACGGTTCGACTTGATTTGAAACAAATTAACAACCTTGCCATCTGTTGATTCTATTGAGAGACTGGTTTGAGTATGCATTGGCCTGACGGCCGTCTTTGTTAATAAAACTGGTTGATAATTGAAGAATATTACCACGATGTCCATATATCATTAAGGCAACCCTGAGAAGGCGGCAGCTTAACAGCTGTCGTTAAAACACCAGCATAAAACGTGGATCATGACGGGTGTAGCACTAAGATAACTGTTTTTCCAGATCTCAGGTCTTAGAACCTTCTTTTTAACGCTGGGAAATACATTTACGCACAAAACTCTACCCATTGCCCAGTAATCTGGGATTCAACGAGGGTGGAGACCTCGCAAAACCCATTAAAACCTAGCGGAACCCTCTTTATCACAGATACCAATGGATCAGCTTACGCATTTATCACTGATACCCCGGAGAAGTTTGACTGCAAATTCACACAGGTGGAGCAGTTGCAGCACGTAAACATGCAGCACTTATTATCCCGCCTTCTTCAGCTGTGAGACGGTGTAATTACTTCATTCTCCACTTCTTCCTCGTCGTCTTTCTTTAGCGAGAGTGCGGACTCGCAGAAGATAGCCACTCCCACCCATCATTCCTGCAGCCCCTGGGCGGAGGATGTTTACCATTGGAGTTTTACTGGATACAACCTAACCACGCCCACACCTCGAGTCTGTCTATCGTTAGATATCTTCTTCCCACAAACAATAAAAAAAGGATACCACTCTTGTCTCAAAATTAGAATTGTAAACTTTAACAAGAACGTTATGGCTAGATGGTTTGGGCACTTAGAGAGAATGAATGAAAGAAGACAGACACCTAGGATTTATGAGTCAATAGGATGGAATGCAGTTGCCTCTTTCGGCGAAGCTGTCATTTCTTTAAAGGAAGCAAAGGAGCGAGTGCGGGAAGCAGATGCTGCTCCCCTTCGGAAGAGGAGGCTGGGCGTCAGGCGGCGTCTTTACGAAGGCCTCAGGGTGCCAGGGTGAATGCGTAAACGAGTCTCTGACACTCCCAATTCAGGGTGAGGAGGATGTCGCTGGGTTTTAGTGAATATTCTGGCTTTGCCCGCGAGTCCCACTCTCCCTGCCTCGTGGCAGGGGTGCGCAAATGCATTTCCCAGCAGAGAGAAAAAAAAATAGGATTTATGATTCAAGAGTGAATTAAAAAGTTGGAAGGACCAAAGCGAACGTTCCTAGACCAAATCTATTTTAAATAAGGTCCAGATCAAGAGTACTCTAAACCGATGAAAGGTTGAAAAGGTTTAATGAAAATGGAAGAAGCGAAGGAGATATGGAAAGATCGTGGCAAGTCGAAGGACATGTTCTCTGCCTACTCCTATGGAAATGAAGGCTGATGTATGCATGTAACTTTAACAAAGTTTTCCATTGGTTAAAGATTGTATTTATATTTTCTTCTTATATAATACTATAGATAATATCACCATAACATCTAATATTACTCAAGAACGTTGCTATGTTCAATAGTTTTTACTGTATTATTTTTTTTTGCCGCAAACCTATCACGATTCTATTACAGCAGTTAGTAGTTTTTTTATTAGACATAAACTGTATTTATACTCTGCTTTCACAAATAAATTATATAGATTATCTTTATGACGTTTTTATTACACGATTATTAGAGAATAAATCATACAAATGGCGGCATTAAAACGTTTATGGGAGAGCTATCACCATATCAAATTTAGGATATGCAAACGTTCATGTGGACGTCAACAGAAGAGGTATTTATAAGTTATTTATGAGCAGGGGTAGCCAAGCCTTCACAGTCGAATGAGTTGCGGCACCAGTGCCTTCGTAAACTGTCAGTCGGAATTATCCAGGATATCAGAGAGAACTCCTCGTAAGACTCACTAGTGGATGAAAAAATTGTTGAGCAAGAAATGCACGTTGCTGAGATAAAAATGTTACGATGGACAGATGGTGTCACTAGACTTGGTAATATAGAAAAAAGGCATATCTATCGTTCCTTTAAGGTTGCAGAAATACAACAAAAATAATGAAAGTCGCCTTCGTTGGTTTGGGCACGGAATGCGACGAAACAGGAACCGTATGACTCGTCGGGTTTTGGACATTAAAGAGGACAGAGAGGCAGAGATCGGTCGAAATATCTGGATAGAATCTGTTGACAATGGGCTAGATAAATTGTGCAAAATCGCCTAAAATAGCGTAATGGTATCAGAAGAGCTGATGCCGGATATGGAATATGCCAGCAGGTTGATAAATAGACAACAGATTTTACTGTCTCGCTGACGAAATGGTGCGATGGCTTTGCTTAAATATCCCTTATTTAATTATATTGATAGGAAATTATATTTTCTAAGTTGTCTAAGCTTAGATAGGGCTGCTTCGATTATAGCTGGCTATTACTCTTCTTGCAAAGATGTCTAGGTAATAAGGAATTTGCGTTCCGGTACGATGCTGTATCAACACCACATGAGACAGTTTACCTCATCTAAGACAGTATCATCAGGTGAGACCATAGTCATGCGCTAACTTGCCATAAATATAGAGAAAGGTAAACGATCATCTGTCAGCCTTTTCTCAGCCCAAACCCCTAAAGTTCTCAAGCAAGCAACCACAACATTAACATGTCCTGTAACTTTATTATATAAGGATAGATTAAGTTGTATCGGGCTGCGTTCGTGGCGGCACCTGGACTAGGGATCCAGCTGAAAATCAGCGCTGCATGATCGGGAGACTGTGTAGCATAAATGCTGAGCTGGGTCCATTTTCTAGGTTATGCCACACATCGCAGGGTATTGTAAAATGTACTAAAATATTTATTTATTTATTAGGAAGCCAACGTTGTATACAATATAAAATGTGACTTAACATAATATTAATTGAGAATATATATATTGTATATACCCCACTTACAGGCTAGCTCAGCATGCACAATTTCGGACATTCTTATGTAAGTATACCTTATTAAAAAATAAATACAATAAAAACTAAACTAACTATTTGAAAACTGTACATAAAATAAGATTGGTTATAATAATAATAAATATTTATGAAATTAAATCTAAAGGTACAAAAGAACAACACAACAATATAGAAACTAATGGGAAGACATATATTTTATTTTCTTTTTAAATGATTTGGCCGAGTCATTAAATATATCAAGCTTAGCTTTTTTAAATATGTTATTATATGATACCACCATTCTATATAATGTGATATGTGGCATAATGTATAAATAAAGATATTTTTCTTTCTTTCTTTCACTGCAAGCTAATGTTTATTTCAGGATGGTATTTTGTAAGAAATCCCCGGACAAGCCAATCTTATTATTGTCCAGGTCATAGAATACGGATTTCTCCGTATTCTCTCTGCATCGGGAATAACTTGATACGATGAGCAAATAGTCATCAATATTTCTTAACAGGTCAAATATCAAAGTCAAAAAGCTAAACTTCAGACTTTGCATTAGGAAATAGACATAATTATTAATTATTCCAAGAATAATTATTCATAAACACTCAGAAAGACCAACAATGTGTACAATGTGATATAAATAGAAACAATTCAACGCGAACTGGAATTCATGGAAGATTTGAACGTTCCTTATAAGGCATCTGTTAAGACTGTTTCACACTTACATCATTATATTTATAATTTATTTTATTTATTTCAAATTTAATTTATTAAAATAAAATAATTAAAGATATTTTAATGCAGTTTGAATTAAAATTATCACAGGTATAATATAGTTCGCGACTTTTTGTATAATATTATCGGACTTATTTATTCATGTTCGTAAATATAAAAAGTTTTATGGTTCGTAGTAATTGTCGTAAGTTAGGCTTATTTTATGCTATAGTTTTTCATTGTGTTTAGTCTCTTTGTGTTAGAATCCCTTTGTTAGTAAGTTCATATTGTAATAGGATTACGTTTAATTTAGTTATAGAATCGCAAATAGTTTGGTAATAAAAATAAGAAGAGTACATGTGCGGTCCCAGTGAAGTCGTGGGTAACATTTGGCGGTAGCGACCATAGATCTGCGAGGGGCCACCCTACCAGGGATAGATGTTTGTATAGATAACGGCGCCCGCGCAGTCACCTAGATTCTGCATGGTCACGCTGTCACCATTCGCAGCTAAGACGCCACACACGACAGTCACAGGAAGCACTCTGGCTCTAGTATAGAAAATTTGAAGGCGTTTCAATTAAAACCATTTTCTACATTTTGACTGAACCGGTATAGTTTATGTTGTGAGCCAGTTCGAAGGGGCTCACAAATATATAATATCAAAAATTTTCTCCTAATTAATTTTGAGTGAGAAATGTGAAGTATTAACTGACATGTAGAAATTTATTTATATACCAAATATATAGCTTTATAACAGGTTTATGTATACAATGCAGTCTTATTTTTACATATGCCAGATCAGATTTAAATTATACCTATATACAAAAAATTAAATTAAGTGCAAATGAGGTATGGATAGAATTTCAACAGAAACTTACTTTACTATATTGGCAGCATAAATTGAATAAAATGTCTATAGTAATATAGTAATTTCTAAATAGTCATAACGTAATAGTATATCAGACGAACTAAAGCACTTGTCAATTTAATTAATTATTACATAATATACAGAAAACAAACCAATAAAATTCCCACTAAAAATATGTATGTGCCTTTGTTTTAAATTTCTCTTCTGATGAAACAAAGATGTTTTGAAGTGAAACTTCTTTAGGCGCATGAGGATAAAAATTTTACGAATGAAACGCGTGATTAGCGTCTCGAAAATGTGCAGCGTTGTTATGCTAATTTGTTTGAAGGTCAGGTAGTTTTAATATTTACAAGTCACATGTGGCAATTTAATTTGCCATTCGCCATTTAATCATTTAATATACTATTTTTCATAAAATAAATAATAAAAATATTTTATAAATTCCATTTTCTACATTTTATATTCAAAAACGAAAATTAAATT
The DNA here is from genome assembly GCA_015832385.1 of Elymnias hypermnestra. NCBI lineage: Eukaryota > Metazoa > Arthropoda > Insecta > Lepidoptera > Nymphalidae > Elymnias > Elymnias hypermnestra. The sequence goes on along the minus strand of JACTOM010000935.1, from coordinate 3,652,623 downwards.
ATAATGTCTAATATTGACAAAAAACGCGCAGCATTTTTATTTACAATTCGTATTAATTTTCGATACTTAATACTTGAGGGCTCGTTGGGGCAGTGATGCGAGTACTTGCGTTGCTAGCAGAGACCAGAGTTCGATCCCCGGAAGGGCGAATTTAGAAAACTGTATTTTCTCATTTGTCTGAGTCTGGGCTGGTGGGTGGCTTCGGCCGTGGCTAAATATCACCCTACCAGAAGAACTTATCGCCAAACAAAGAAATTTGTGTTTCGTTACGATGCTATGTAGAAACCATAAGAAGTATATTACCAGAATAGCGCACTTCCATCTTAGACTGTATAATCACTTACCATCAAGTGAGATCACAGTCGAGCGCTAAACTGTCAGCAATAAAAAAAATTAATGACATATCTTCCTTTTTCTCACCCTCCAAGTGTCGGATATGTCAAGTTTTAGGTCTGTATAAATATAAACAAGACTTAAAAATTACCTCTCTCTCACTTCCCACTGTCATAAGAATGATGGTGAGCAGCAAGAGAACGTGGTATATTACGTTCTCCTTCTGCGGGGCTATCATGACGCGGAAGGAGATGGCGAAACGGTTGAGGGAGGCGGACGTGACCACTTCGATCGTTCGCAGGAGAATGCCGGGAAGGAGGCGAGAGGCCCACGATCGCAGCCTCTCTCCTTAGTGGTGACCTTTAGGTAATGGATGCGGGAGTCCGTTGCCCAATAAAGACAGGTCCTGCGAGGTGATGGATGGCTTGCCAAGTGCTCCAGACAAGCCACCTTCGGAGTAAGTTTTTAGTCATTGATATAGGTGCACCGCTGGGGTTTAGCCTGGAACATCCTTCCGAGTATTCTAGATATCCACAAGAATTTCCCAGCGTGAAAAAAAGCAGACTTAAAAAATGGTTTGCCAAAGAAGTTTCACTACTGACTATTGTTGTTATTCTTATTTGTCCTATGAAAATCGATAGCTTATTTTTAATTTTTGTGTTTTTAAGGGGCTTTTGTATTATTAATAATACACGCCAGCCCCATCGTAAACTTAACTAACACGCAACAATTTAACAATAAAAAGAAAAAATGTTCACTTAAGATTGAATTAAAAACATTTCTAAAATTTAAATTTAGTTCATGCGTTAATGTTTCTCTCAAACTTTGATTCCGAACACATGCCTATAATCGATATAGTTAATATATATAAAACTAAAACTTTGTGAACGTGTGAAGTGGGCTTTACAAAACGTCACACGTCACGAGGGACCAGAGTGGCCACCAGACATATTACAAAATCATGCAGTTCGGCTCGGAATTGTTTACATTAAATGACGTAATGGACAAAGGAGGGCATCAAAATGATCACTTGAGTATTCTAGACGCTACTTACTTATGTAATCATGTAAGGTACTGTTTAATCGTATATTCAAACAAAAACTAAACTAACATAAAGTAAAACAAGTTATTAGTAACTCTTAAACTCATTACATAAAAAGGAAGTCTTTAAACCTGAGCTATCATCAATTTTATTAAATTTATGTAATTAATATTTGAAAAAGCTCTGTAATCATCAAGCATCGTCCACTACAAGTATCTAATGTTATAAAGGGAAAAAAATTGTGTTTTTTATGTATGTTTGTATCGTTTTCATTCAAAAACTACTGGACCGATTTCAAAAATTTTCTCACCATTGGAAAGCTGCATTTTCACTGAGAGACATGGGCTATATTACTTTCTCAAAAAAAATATAGATCCCTAATAAAAATGCACTAATATAGCCCGAGGTATGAAAAAATTAGTCACAAAAACTCTCGTGCGATCCGGAAACTGTTCAAGATAGAACAAAAAAATGTTCTACAATATTATAGAACGTATTAATATCTACAAAAAAGTCTGCGATACCATATGTCCAACTATTATAGTTATGCCACTATAACTAAGGTTTGCATTTTAAAAGTTAATAAAAGTGCGCGGAAATCAAACCATATTATTCATACCTCTGTATTAATCCGTATCCTATTGAATGATATATCATTAAAGACCATTTCCATACCTTTCAAATACTTTTTAAATTATTAAAATCGGACATTCCATTCAAAAGATATACTTTTCGTTTTATAGGATAAGACTTAATACAGAGGTGTGAATAAAATGGCTTGATTATTGTCGGCACTTTAATTAACTTCATTAATTTCTAATAGTAGCATAACTACAGTAGTAGGACATATGGTATCACGGACTTTTTTGTAGATATTAATACGTTCTATAATATTGTAGAACATTTTTTTGTTCTGTCATCAATAGTTTCTGCAGCGCACGCGATGACAGATTTTATGTGACTAATTTTTCACACCTTGGGTTGTATTAATGCATTTTTATTAGGGATCCCTATTTTTTTTTTTTTTTTGAGAAAGTAATATAGCCTATGTCGTTCAGTGAAAATGCAGCTTTCTAATAGTGGAAAAAATTTTGAAATCGGTCCAGTAGTTTTTGTGTGAAAACGTTACAAACATACAAAAACACAAATGTTTCCTCTCTTTATAATGTTAGTTTAGATAAAGAGTGCACAGTGATATATTTTTTTAATATGCATAAAATCAATGTTGTTGTTTTTCTTGTCCTTATCCCACAAGGTGGGGTCGGCACAGCATGTTTCCTTTCGCCGCTTCACTCTATCCGCTGTCATTTCTACATTCACACCCTTTATACACATACCCTCTTTCACGCAATTCATCCACACTTTTTTTGGTCGCCCTCTCCCGGCCCTGCCGCTTACCATCATATTTAGGACCCTCTTACATACATGGCTATCCTCCCTTCTCATTACATGTCCATACCAGGCTAACCTTCCACTCCTTAACTTCTCGGTCACTGGTGCTACTTTCACACTTCCTCTAATATACTCATTCTTAATCTTATCCAATTTTGTCACTCCACACATCCATCTCAACATTCGCATCTCCGCTGCATGCAATTTCCTTTCATTCTCCCCTTTGGTGGCCCAGCACTCTGATCCATACAGGATGACAGGTCTTACGATCGTCTTATAAATTTTCCCCTTTAGTTTGAGGGGCATTCTGGCATCGCAAATTGTTCCCGAGACCTGCCTCCACTTCATCCAACCTGCATTTATCCTGATAGTAACATTTCTGTCAATGCCACCGTCGTTTTGGAAGATAGAGCCGAGGTAACGGAAATCGGAGCAGACTCGAAGGGAAACACCATCTAAGACAATCGAAGAAAAACTGGATGTATCCCCGAAATCACAGAACAGATGTTCTGTTTTGATCCTATTGATCTTTAACCCTGCGCTTTCCAGTTTTTCCAATATTAATTTATTCTCAATATATTAATGCATAAAATCAATACAGATTTGTAAAATTGAGAATAAATTAATATTGTTTATCAGACATTTAGCAAACGATTAAAAAGTTTTTACAAAAACATAGTCTAAATAGAAGTTTTGTTGCATTAAAAGAAACTATATTTTTTTTTATTATTATTCAAATTTCACATATATTGTTGGAAAAAATATGCAAATTAACAGTATGGCCTTCATATAGAACTTTAATAATGTTCAAACTTATAATTTAAATAAATAGTGGTCGAATTTCGACCGCTAAGCGACCATATGGTCATATATAAATATAAATTATAACAAAAGAACCGCCTTCAAAACAAACTTACAAATATATTAAGATGCTCTAAAAAGTAAGAAATAATTGCGTATTCTTTTATAGTGTTCTTCGTATTCTTATATTCAGAGTATAAAGTAGATGTTGCCCGCGTGTCCTCTTGGCAGTTCCCGCGTCTCCCCCACCTATAACTATATGTAGGCACCTCGGCTGACACCGACTCCGAATATAAGAATACGAAGAACACTATAAAAAAATACGCAATTATTTCTTACTTTTTAGAGCATTTTAATATATTTGTAAGTCTGTTTTGAAGGCGGTTCTTTTTCTGTTAAAATTTTTATTTATTTGAAGTCGGTTAAAAATGAATTGTATTACATAAACAGCAACCTATGACCTACCTACAAGATAAATAATCTATACAGATAACAAACGGGTATACGATAATGAGTTACGAGTATTTTACACTAGTAACGTTTCATTGCTATCTAAACTCGACTAAGCTTTCCTGTGACTAAATATAATATTACTAAGAAGACCAGAGAATGCTTGTACATACACACATAGCATCACGCCACATTCCCTTCGTGCCACGATCCTTGCATATCTCCTTCGCTTCTTTTATTCTTATTAAACCTTTCATACAAGTTCGTCGGTTTAGAGTACTCTTGACCTGGCCCTTATTTAAAATGTCCTGGATTTGGTCCAGGAACGTTCGTCTTGGTCTTTCCCTTTGAACTTTCGCATTCACTCTTGACTCATAAGTCCTTTTTGTCAGTCTCCTTTCATTCATGCTCTCTACGTGCCCAAACCATCTAACATTTCTCAATTATTTTCAGGTACATCTTCTTTTATACCACAACGTTCTCTTATCACACTATTTCTTACTCTGTTACTCAGTTTTATACTTCTCAACGCTCTCATCTCTACCGCATTTATTTTACTTTTGTGCTTCTTCTGTCATACCCAACCTTCACTACCATACATAAGTGTTGGCACCAACACTCCTGCATGCACAGCCAGTCTGGCCCTTTGAGACACCATCTGGCTATTTATAAAGGCGTGCAGAGCACTATTTACCATATCTCCTGCATTCACTCCCCTTTCAGTATCGCTTTCATATTAAGATCCCAAATTCTTTCACCTCTTCCATTTGTTCCCCATCAATCGAAATATTGCCATTCATCATAGATTCATCTCTTTCAAAATGCATAACTTTCGTTTTGTTTACATTCCTTCCTTTTCAATGCCTCGTCACCTGGTGTCACTAATTGGGGGTGACTTATTTTTATTTTATTCATAACAGGTAGTTTCAAAATGCAGCAATCACAGTAAATTGTTGATGCAGCCTAAGGTGGACCGCGCTTGTCTATTCACTCTGCATTTGAAAATACCAGGATTGTAGGAGTCAGGAAACACGGAAGCTGGTAAAGCATTCCACTCCTTTGCGGTGCGGTTCACAAACGGTTTGGTAAAACGCTTGGTACGGAATCGTGGGATGTTCACTACGTACCGATGCCAATCGTTTCTGTACCTTGACGATCTGAAGTAAAAATGCGACGGAGGAACAAGATCGTACAGTTCCTACGCACGCTCTCCGAAATAAATTCTGTAGAATACTGACAGACAAGCAACGTTGCGTCGATGCTGCAGGCTTGCCATTCCCCGACCGAGGTTTTTGTCTCCTATGAGTCTCGTGGCTCTGCGGTCCACCAAATCCAGTATCAAGTTGGTACTTGACTGAGCCGTTCCATAGGTGGCTACAGTACTCCAAGCATCAACGAACTAGAACTTGGTATTGATTCGAAAACTGTTCCGGCGTGACGTAATGTTTGACCTTATTAAGGACACAAAGCTTTTTGGCTGCAATTTGTGCTTCGGACGCAATGCATTGCCGGAAGTTAAGTGTAGAAGATAATTTTACACCAAGGAGACCAATACTGTCGTTAATCGGAACAGACATAATCTATGAAGTAGGAGTAAAGGGAAATGTACTCTTTTTAGCGGTGAATAAAACACGCTTGCGTTTTGGTAGCATTGAACTTAACCAAGTTGGCTTCGCCCCAATCGGACACTCTTTTTAATGTTGAGTTAATGCTTTCTATAATTGCTTCTTTTTGGTCGAAACCGTACCTCTTGTTGCATAGTAACTGCGATGGTCGCCACCGAAGGAGGGTAGAGAGCCGTAGCTTCCTTTTGAGAAACCGTTATCTCACTAGAGGAAGCACTTGAGAGTGATTGGGCATTGGCACCTGAAGCCCCAGCTTTCCTTCGCAGACGACCAGGTGGCAAATGGCGCGGACTTGCGCATCTTCTGTCACAGCCTTGAACCTTGATTCGGCTTTATCCAGGACACCATATTGGTCACACTTTAGAATGAAGAGGAACCGTTGGGTTTTAGTGGGTTGTCTGCCCTGAGAGTGATCTCCACACTCCCAGCGATAAAAAAGGCTTTCACAGCTCTTTTGAATCGTGAACTATATTTTTAAAATAAATGACAGAAGAATCTTGGTAAGCATGTGGCATTTTTATTTACAATTCATCATTTGAGATTGCAATAAATTATAAATTATTAACTTTCGACACGAAAAATTCCTAGCATATTTTCCTTCTTCCCTCCAAGTCTCGCAAATCTAAAGTTTTAGATTTGCATAATTATAGTTTCACTTCTGACATGTGAACATTGTAAGCATGCACTTTTTATTTATTTTAATTTGAACATAATACCTAATTTAATAAATAATTTAGCTGTAGAATTGAATTATAACCAGAACTAATTTCGCAGCGTTGTGTTGGAATGAACACAGTCACGTTTTTGGCACAATAACGTGAAAAACGAAGAGAATGACTCAAATACTTTTATCGAAGTGACTTCTAGTTCAAAAATACACAACGGTATCTTAATGAGTTGAATAAAATACATAAATTGATACATACACTCATTGTTGTCACAAAGAAAAATTATACGGCACACAAAGAACTTGTGTCAATGCCTTGGGGTTTAAAAGAGAAATATTTCTCTAGTTTCCCATTTAGATACTAAACTCATATCGCTATTTTTAGATATTTAATTTAGAGAGGTGAATTAATTCTTTAAATACACTTTAAGGTCTAATAATTACTACTAATAGTTAATCCGCTTGACTATACTTGTTATTAAACAGAGTACTATTTTTCGTCGTCGCTTCAACCGATGGACGTCCACTGCTGGACATAGGTCTCATGTAATGATGTCCACTCGTCGGGGTCGTCACTCCAGCACCTTCGGCCCCCAACGTCCATCGGTCCTTCGGACTATGCCCCCGCCTATTGCCACTTCAGTTTCGCGATTCGTAGGACTATGTCAGTGACTCTGGTTCTACTACAGATCTCTTCATTTCTGATTCGATCACGTGGAGACACTCCAAGCATAGCCCTCTCCATCGCACGCTGAGTGACTCTGAACTTCCGCATGAGGACCATAGTCAGCGACCACGTCTCAGAACCGTAGGTGATGACCATTTTTACTACGCTTCAAAAAGGTCATAACAGGTTAAACGAAGACAGACGATGCTACTAATGACGTCTTTGATGACGTGACGCAAATAAATCCATCCCGATTAAAAAGTAATCATATATTTAAAATATTTTATGAGCATGATTTAAGCTCCACAATGTTAATACAGCTAAATAAAACGATAGCTTCATAATAAATACTGCTGGACACAGGCCTTCTCCCTCATAGTTTGTTAGACCTTAGACCCACCACGCTACTCTACTGCGAGTTGGCCTGCACAGTATACAAGTGCACTCTCCATTTCTTCATTCTCATAGGCCGATGTGACGGAAATCTGACACGGTCCAGTAGAGGTCAAGCGCAGAACCGACTGGTTCAGGCAAATATTGAGAAAATCTTTCATAGGAAACTCAATATCAATATTTTAAATGGACTCGAATCCAGAACGTCATGACTCCGGCCGAACAAACTAACCAATAGATCAGCGAGGCACAAAATATACATTAGGTACTATTTTAAAAGAAAAACCAGCAATTAAAAGCAGCTGACGTGTCAGCGCCGGCCAATGACCTCTAACTGCGGCCGCGGCCGGTCATTCATTTAGACGTACTAACATGATGGAGCGTAAAAAATGCTATTAAAACGTTTAAAAAATATGTTTATTTTTAATGACGGCACCGATTTTTGAAGTGAAACTTCTTCAGGCGCATGAGGGTGTAGCGTTTTTATAATAATTAACCGACTTCAAAAAAAGGAGGAGGTTATCAATTCGTCTTTATTTTGACGGAGTGAACCGATGTTGATATACCGATCCTGATGCATTTTTTTTATATGAAAGGTGGTGCTTGTCGTAGGGTACCCATTTTTTTAAATCCAGTTTTGATGATGAAAACCACATAAGTCTTAAATTTGCACTAAGCATATGCTCGACAAATGGACGAATAACTCAAAATCGCTCTAACAGATTTTGATGATTCTTTTTTTCTTGGAAAGGATATCCTTCAAGGGTTGTTTTTTAATAGTTTGGTTAGGTTCTGATGATGGAATCCATGACAAAGTGACGGAGCTCTTCAATTCTTAGCAGCAAATTAACGATACTCGGCAGAATCTTCTGTAAGCTATCCAGATATTTGTGTTGCCTACCGTAACATCGGTATGGTCAAGTGATTGTCTTAATTAAATATCAAGATCAATGGAACTCCTCAACGGCTTACAGTAAAGGTGCGATTTATGGCAGAATATATAACTGTCTGTAATCAAATGGCAATGACCTTACGTTAGTTGCTGCATTGCAATATTTGAAAGGTGAATTATGTGTGAAGCCGTGGTGACAGAGTCTGGGGGTGGGGAAACTTTAGGTTTTAGGTGTACACATATTGGGACAAATTTGTTAGTTTACTTCAGATTCAGTAAAAATCAAAAAATAAATAGAAATTTTAACAAAAAAAGAACCGCCTTTAAAACAAATTGTGTGTGTGTAGATATCAGCCAACCACAGCTAAGTGTTTGCGTTTTAGCTAATAGTGAAGTTATTAGCAATACTCACATTGACTAAGCTCACTCCAAGACACACCATCCACGCCCATCCACCATCAGGTGCCACCTTCCTTGTCGTTGGTGGCAACATCTTCTCCGTGCCTTTGCTTTTCTCCACCGTCATTTTGGCCTTTGTCACCTACTAATCTGTAACAAAAAGTATTATTTCAACTACGTAATCAAATCCTTACGCTTTTTACTGGGGATGTGCGAATATTGTTCGAATCGAATCGAATAATTCTAAAAAGAAATCAAATAATTCGCGAATTAAAGAAATATATCCGGATATTTTATTGTTTTGATTTAAAAAGTTTAAAGCGTGTATAAAATATTCGACTTACGAATAATATACTTTTCGTTTAAAAATCAAGCAACTGTAAGAAATGCTTCTTTTTAACCGACTTCAAAAAAAGGAGGAGGTTATCAATTCGTCTGTATTTTTTTTATGTTTGTTACGTCATATCTCCCGACTGGGTGGACTGATCTTGATTTTTTTTTAATGAAAGGTGGACCTCATCATAGGGTCTCATTTTTTTTTATCCAGTTCTGATGATGGCATCCATGAGAAAACCGGATAAGTTTTAAATTTGCATAAGCATATGCGCGACAAATGGATGAATAACTCAAGATCACGTCAACCGATTTCGATGATTCTTTTTCTATTAAAAAGAATATACTTTAAGGGTTGTTTTGTGATAGTTTGGTTAGGTTCTGATGATGGAATCCGTGACAAAGTGACGGAACTCGTCAATTCTAGCAAAACAACGATACTCGAACTAATAATGGTTAGTTATGGAGTTGTGACTTTTTAATTGGTGGTTTTTAAAATCATTCAAAAGTTATCGATCTTTTTTTTTACAGAACTGATTAGAATTATCAAAAACTGTTAATAAATAAGTTGATAATCTGTGCTACGCACCTAAAACCTGTAAGAAATAAAATGTAAATTCCTTGCCTGAGTTTTTTTAAATTATTTTCTATCAAAAACATTGGCTCAGGAATTCCGGCAGCATTTTAAAAATCCGTAAAATCTCTTATTATTATAATAGGGGATTATCCCCCATGTATTTTGACTCTTGGTCTATAGCGGAACGAGTGGGAAATAAAAAGTATTTTTTCCCACTCGTACCCAGTGGGGACGACCGAGAATAAACCACCATAATATTTTTTTAACATGCAAATTTTTATTGTGATATAAAACAAAACTGGCCAATAAATTTCCCTATTTATCGAGTTTGGCTCATCCATCAGAGATATTACAGCGATACCTATAACACAATAGCTATTGTAATTACAGCTACTTAATCATGTCTATGTCATAATACATATTTTGTAGCTTTAATATGTACAATATATCATTATTTTCCTGGTCGACAATCATTATGAGGACTCCCAATAGTCTAATCGGCCATTGTACACTGATAACGATGTGCCAATGCAAAATAACAAAGCACATGACTGTACTGTCGTTTGAACTCACTGGATACGCCTCAATAAAGAAAAACACGTGTCGATTCAAATATAAATAAGTAAAAGTAAGTAGCAGACCATTAACGTCCCACTGCTGGGCACAGGCCTCCTCACTCCGGGGAGCGAGGGTTTTTAGAGTATAGATCCACCACGCTGCTCCACTGCGGATTGGCAGGCTTAGTACACAAGTGCACTCTCTATACCTTCACTCTCATAGTCCGATGTGACGGGAATCCGACACGACCGGAGAGAGATCGGGCGCAGGACCGACGGCTTAACGTGCTCTCCGAGGCACGGGGGTAGAGCATATCACCAACTTCCCAACTTCGGGCAAATATTCAGAAAATCTTAATAGAAAACTCAATATTGATTTTTGAATTGGCCCGACCCGGGACTCATGTCTGTAGTCGAACATGCTAACCACTAGACCAATGAGGCAGTTAAATATAAATAAGTTGGGTAAAATGAATATACAAAGTGTTAGAAAACTGCTCCCGAAAACGAAGACAGACGATAGTTCTAATGACACCAGTAATAATGTAACGGAAAAAATCTATCTTGACTTTAAAAAATCATATTTACGCCTCTCTCTCTCTCTGTGTGTGTGTGTATGTATTTTATTAAAGACCATTTTAATGCCTGTAAAATGGTTTTTAAATTATTAAAATCGGACATTTCATTGAAAAGATATAACGAATTAAAAAATGACAATCTAAAGCAAATAATGTAGTAATATAGCGATGGCCATATTCGTTTTATTCACATACACACATGCAGACAGAAAAGACTTTAGGTATTCCAGAATGACCGTCTATATTTGTTAGCACAGTTCTTCTGGAATATTCAGTACACATATTTGTATATCTGCCCCAAAGTAAGTGAACATCGCTCAGGATCTGTTGAACATCATCAACAACGATTTCCTTACAAATCATGGGTGTATGACTATGGGATTGAAACCAAAGCCCAATAATCCCAATGGAAACGTCCAGAAGAGCCAAGACCGAAAAAAGCACGTCAAGTTCGGTCAAATGTGAAGGTTTTGCTCACTGTTTTCTTCGACTGCTTTGGCGTGGTGCGTGACTTCTTGCCACAAGGCTGTACGGATAATAAGGAATACTACCTTGAAGTTATGCGCCGTTTGCGCGAAGCAATTTGTCAGAAACGCACAGAATTGTGGAAAAACCAATCATGGATTATGGCACCATGATAACGCTCACACATCAATGCTAATGAGTGAATTTTTGGCCAAAAACAAAACCTTAATGCTTAAACCACCGTATTCACCAGACTTGGCCCCCGTTGACTTTTTCCTCTTCCCAAAACTAAAGACACCGATGATTGACGTTGATAAAACGTCGGCCATTATGTTCGGCCGTCATGAGCCGCAACGTCAGTTGAATATCGGGGGGCAGGACGTAGAGTGGCAGACATCAGTACGCTACTTGGGGTGTCGCATTGATCGCGGGCTGCGCCTGGCGGATACGGTGACTCACGCCGTGGGCCAGGCTGCGGCGGCTCGGTCGCTGCTGCGGCCGCTTTTTACCTCAAGTCTCCCAATAAAAGCCAAACTGAAGGTCTACGGAGCCTACGTCCGGTCCAGACTGACGTATGCGGCTCCTGCCTGGTACTCTTTCTGCTCAGGGTACCAGAGGAGTAGGCTGCAGATCCAGCAGAACAAGTGCCTACGTATGATAGTAGGAGCTCCGAGGTACGTCAGAAATGACGTCATCCACCGTGACACCAGGACGCCCACCGTGGAGGTGTTCGTCCGAAACTTGGCGAGGAGTATGTTCCGCCACGCGGACAACTCCCCACACATACACCTCCATGGCATTGCCAGCCAGCACCCAAGAGCAGGAAACACTGGGCGTCCCCTGCCTCGTGAGCTTCTGCTGTCACCGCCTCCTGATGTAGGCGATGATGACGGCGAAGACGACGCAATATCAGTGGCAATACCCGGACTTGACCTGGATGGACCCGCTAGCGTAGCCAGCGGGAACCGTAGCCAGCAACCAGCCACCGGGAAGCGTAGCCAGCAAGGAGGCACTGCCTCGAGGCCCGCAGCCCTCAACTAAAGTTGAGAAGAACCCAGGAGCGACCGATGAAAGGAAAGCGTTTTGCTACGACTGAGGAGATAAAAGAAAAATCGAAACAGCGCGATTGAGAAGTATTTCAAGAATTGAAAAAAAGCCTGGCATAAGTGTGTTATAAAGTAGTATCTGAGGGGGATTCATTTCAAGGGGACACGATAGTTATTGATGAATAAATAAATACTATTTGAAAAAATTCAAAATAACAGTTATTTTTTTATCCGATCTCATATATGCGGGTGAAACTGCGAGGCAATACTAGTCTCTTATAAAAGAAAGTAAAATAATAATTTTCATTTAAACATTACAATCAGACGCTTTAATGTTATCGTTGACAATAAACCGAACCCTTGATGGTTATCGCACTTAACTCAATTGTAATAACACTTGGCAATTTCGATATTGGATATAAATGAAATATCCAAGTATAAGAATGTAATAATCTATACTCAACTGCCTCATTAGTCTAGGGGTTAGCATGTTCGACTACAGGCTGAGTCCCGAGACCTGCCAATTCAAAATCGATATTGAGTTCTGCTCCACCCCGTACCTCGGAGAGCACGTTAAGCCATCGGTCTCGGCTCTCCGATCGTGTCTAATTCTCGTCACATTTGACTATGAGAGTGAAGGAATAAAGAGTGCGCTTGTGTACTATGCCTGCCAATCCACATTGGCGCAGCGTGGTAGATCTGTGCTCTAAAAACCTTCTCTCATATGAGTGAGGAGGCTTAAAAGGTTGCTACTTACTGACTTAATTTTTAAACAGGACAGGATAAAAAGTATTGAATATATTTTTAATATAACTCGGAATTAGCAACCCTATTGAACGACAAACAAGCAATTACTTAATTTAAGCAAATTGTTTTACAAATAAGAAACATACCCGTATAATTAGTCAAAATATCACAGTTGTAAGAACTATAAATTAAAAGATGCAATGCTCTTTGAGAGTGGAATTTCCTGAAATTTACTTTTTATTATTCCATTATGTCACTTACAATTTCTGACCAAGTTTTACATACCATAAAAGATATAGTTTGTAAATGTGAACGTCGAGTTGTTTTTTAATACGAAAATTTGAATTTTTTAAAGTCACACCTCCGAAATCTCCTTGCGGGTGGAATTTCGTAAAATCCGTTCTTAGCTGACCTCTACTCGGCAAAAGGAATATTCCTACCAAATTTCAAGTCTCTACGTCTTACGGATCCAGAGATATCGTGATTCAATACTGAACGCCCCTGCAACCCCTCTTGCAGGTGAAATTTCGTAAAGTCCGTTCTTAGTTGACCTCTACTCGGCAAAAGGAATATTCCTACCAAATTTCAAGTCTCTACGCCTTACGGTTCCAGAGATATCGTGATTCAATACTGAACGCCCCTGCAACCCCTCTTGCAGGTGAAATTTCGTAAAATCCGTTCTTAGCTGACCTCTACTCGGCAAAAGGAATATTCCTACCAAATTTTTAGTCTCTATGCCTTATGGTTTCAGAGATATCGTGATGAGTCAATACATACCTGGATATCTCTTATATATATAGATAACATATAACGAAGGCCTACAACTTTACAACTATATAGACAAACAGTGAATATCACCTGAATTTTAATACACGATGTTTCCTTTATGCTCTTATATGCATTGTTTAGGACATTAACTACGGACGAAAACCTTTGCATACCTATTATATGGTTCAATAGTATACAGACCCAAGGTCTAGAATATAAAATACTAACAATGCCCTGCGGTTTCACCTGCAAAGATACCAATCTCGTGGCAGTGGAAAGTCTACTAAGTCGGACTATACATTAATTTTCGTAAGCCTAAAAGTTTAATTTCACTCGGTTCTTTAACCGACTTAAAACAAAGGAGGAGGTTATCAATTCGTCTGTATTTTTTGTTGTTTGTTACCTCATATCTTCCGACTGGGTGGACTGACCTTGATGATTTTTTTTTAAACTCAGTTCTGATGATGGCATCCATGACAAAACCGGATAAGTCTTAAATTTGCGTAAGCATGTGCGCGACAAATGGACGAATAACTCAAGATCACGCCAACCGATTTCGATGATTCTATTTTTATTAGAAAGGATGTACTTCAAGGGTTGTTTTGTGATAATTTGGTAAGGTTCTGATGATGGAATCCATGACAAAGTGACGGAACTCTTCAATTCTTAGGAGCAAATCAACGATACTCGGCAGAATCTTCTATAAGCTATCCAGATATTTGAGTCGCCTACTGTAACTTCGGTATGGTCAAGTGCTAATCGTTATTAAATATGAAGATCAATGGAACTGCTCAACGGCTTACAGTAAGAGTGTGATTTTTGGCAAAATCTATAACTATTAGGTAGTTTTAATATTTACAAATACCATGTGGCATTTTAATTTGCCTCTCGTCATTTCATAATTCTATTTTTTTTTATTTACAATTCGTTATTTGACATTTCAATAAATTATTTGTATTAATCTTCGATACTTTAATATTTTAATGACAATTAAATTGATTAAATTCCTAACATATCTTTCTTTTTCCCTCCCTCTAAGTCTCGGAAATCTAAAGTTTTACATTTATATAAATATAAACAAGACTTAAAAATAACTTTGCTAAAGAAGTTTCACTTCTGACATGTGTACTTTGTACGCACACAATTTCCTTTTTGTTTCAATGAATTTATTTTAACTTAGGACATAGGATTCATATTAATTTAAAGGCCTCTTAATCGTTACGTGTGATTTCGGCTATCAATAAAGTTATATAAGTATCACAGTAAAGTCCCACATTGAAATGTTTAGACGAAGTTGAGCAGGTCAGCTAACTTATATATGTATATAAATGGATTTATGTGAAGTGATATTGAAAGGAGAGTGAATGCAGGGATATGGTATGCATATGCTAAATGGTGCTCTGCACGCCTTTATGAATAGCCAGATGGTGTCTCAAAGAGCCAGACTGGCTGTACATGCAGGAGTGTTGGTCCCAACACTTATGTATGGTAATGAAAGTTGGGTATGACAAAAGAAGCACAAAAGTAAAATAAATGCGGAGGAGATGAGAGCGTTGAGAAGTTTGAGTGGAGTAAAACTGAGTGATAGAGAAAGAAATAGTGTGATAAGAGAACGTTGTGGTATAAAAGAAGACGTAGTGACTAAAATCGAGAAAGGTATGCTTAGATGGTTTGGGCATGTAGAGGGAATAAGTGAAAGGAGACTGACAAAACTGATTTATGAGTCAAGAGTGAATGGGAAAGTTGGAAGGTGAAGACCAAGACGAACTTTTCTGGATCAAATCCAGGACATTTTAAATAAGGTTCCGGTCAAGAATACTCTAAACCGATGAACTTGTTTGAAAGGTTTAATGAGAATGAAAGAAGCGAAGGAGATATGCAAGGATCGTGGCAAGTGGAAGGACGTGGGCTCTGCCTAACCCGAAGGGAATGAGGCGTGATGTTATGTATTTATATGAACAATAGTAGTTATGAGTACAGTAACGTCATGCAAAATTTTAGACAGCGAGATTAATGTACTGTATCGCTGACATCACCTCGGTTATTGCCCTCTCCTACTGACATGTCCGTTTTTTACTTCTGTAATGACGGAGTATATCGAAAAAATTACATAAGAAATGTGGATTGACTTCTAGTGTTCCAAGACTGCCTTTAGTGTGCATAGCAACAATATTTTAAAGTACTGTGTTAGCTTTTTAATAAACCAACAGACTCGAATAGATCTTTAGTATCACTTACAATAAATTTATTTACAAATAAAGAAGGATATAAATTAGAATGTAAACATTTAAATTGAGAAATTACTGTTTTTATAAACATTTTATCTTTGTTAAACATATAGATGGGACATTAGTTTTAAATGAAAATAACTACAAAACAGTTACAGAAAAACTAAAAGTCAGAAGTGAAACTTCTTTGGCAAAGTAATTTTTGTCTTTTATATTTATACGAATCTAAAACTTTATATTTCCGAGACTTAGAGGGAAAAAGGAGGATATGTCAGGAATTTTATGAATTCAATTGTGACTAAAATATTAAGTGTCGAAAATAATTACTAATAGTTTACGTATTTCAATTAAAATGCCACATGTTATTTCTAAATGTTAAAAGTAACCTTTAAACGAATTAGCGCTGCCAAATTATTACACCTAACCCGAGATCGAGACAGATTCTCACAGCAGTTGTCCAACCTCCAGTAATTGGAGAGGCCCAAAAAGAAGGAAGTCTCGCAAAAGGAGGAAAGGCCGTTCTCCAGACCATCTGACTAGTGGGCACCTAAAATCGCCAGCAAGAGGTCCAAGCCGATCCCCAAATGGAAACTTCTGCTACCGTGGCCTAGCCAACAATTCAGGACAATTGTTAGACAAATTGATTCATTTCACAACATATAAACTCTAATCGCACTAATTGTTGAAATATCTTATTATAAGGAAACAACAGCCATCACGTGCTCTTTATTAACTCGTTGATTAATCTAGTAGTTTGCTCCACATGTGGATATAATATTTACTTCATGATGTCCGACGTTATGTGAAATATTTTGTAAAAGGTAGCGGCGACTACCAATAAGGTTTCTTTTTTAAGTGGGCCAGGTTAGCAATGGGTTGGAATCTCCCCTGATGGTAAGAGAAATTTATTTTGCGCTGGGAAATGCTTTTACGCACCCCGATGAAAGACTAATCCAATCGGTTATCAGTGAGTGTGAGACTCACTGATACCAGAATACCCACTAAAACGCAGGGGATCTCTCCTCATCCATGAGTGAGATCACTAGAGATTCCATATCTGCATTCCACTCTAGTGACCGACTATGAGCATGACGTGTATACGTGCGACTTCTGTCACCAAGTCACCTCCGCCAGCCTCTTGCTCCCTTTGCCTCTCATTTGCCTCCTTCAGCGAGATGACGATCTCGCAAAAGAAGGCAACCGCCCTCCACCCAACTTCACTGGCGAGCATTACCTTAATTATGCTCTCCAGTGAAAGATCTCCTCTAACCAGCGACAACAAGATATGCCGCCGGGGCGCCCACGCTGAACATTCCGCCAGGATATGGTGCGCCGTATCTACAGGAGCACCACACTCATGACGGCCAACGACCTGGTGCAAGTACTTGCCGAAGCAACCATGACCGGCAAGCACCAGACGGTAGGAAAGAGATCCGTGCCTCATGGTCAACCAATTGTCCAGGTGAGTTCGGATCGCCTCCACCGTGACTATACCCGTAGTTGGAAACCAAGATCTTCCCGCCATTTTTCAATCAGATCTCTGTCGGCAAGAGCCCTGACCCTCCGGACCTGGTCATCGCAGGAGTCAGCAAATCTGGAAGCCCTTGTAGCTACCCTGCACTGATAGGCGACTGCAAGGACTTCTGCCCTGATGGTAAGAGATGATACAATCTAAGACGGCGTTAACCTAATAAGATATGATTTATTTCTTAATAATGTCTACAAAATATCGGATCATAATATTTTTGCTAAAGGTCACGTCTTTTCGTAAGATGTTAACTAGCCACGACCATACCTCCCACTGATCCAGAAACAGACAAATTAGGAGTCCAACTCAATGAGAACGATAAAATGTATGGCAAAAGGTACTTTAATAGGTAAAATACAGTGAAAAGTTACTGTTATTTTAAAAATTTGCATACCATATGGTCTGTTGCGCATTAATTTAATAGACGATTTTGAACCAGCACTTTTTATTTCAATTTTGAAAGTAATCTCCGTATAAAATGTACAAACTTATTTGTGCTTTCTTCAACTCACGTGACACTGGCGAAGTTATTTACAAACTGGGATATCAGAAGGATAACTAACAAAATGTATTTAGAAGGTAAAATTATTTTAATTATCTTTTCGAAAAATACAATAACATAATAAAGATGGACAATTGTCGGAAACACTTTGAAATGAACGTCAAAATATATGTAAATTATCTAGCCAGTAAAATAAAGTGGAAAATTATTTAATTTAAAAATTTCCATTGTATATAGTCTGTTTTATGCGGATTAATTGAATAGACCATTTTGAACCAGAATTTTCTATTTCAATTTTAAATGTAGTCTCACAACAGAATATACAAACTCATTTGTGTTTTATTCGACTCACGTGACACTGGCGAAGTTATTTACAAACTGGGATATCAGAAGGCTATCAAACGAAATGCATTTAAAAGGCAAAATTCTTTTTTAAAAAGATTGATTAATTGAAATTATTGGAAGGTAAAGGCAACGATAAAATATTTTAATTATCTTTTCGATAAATACAATAACTTAATAAAGATGAACAATTGTTGAAAACACTTTGAAATGAACGTCAAAATATATGTAAATTATCTAGCCAGTAAAATAAAGTGGAAAATTATTTAATTTAAAAATTTCTATTGTATATAGTCTGTTTTATGCGAAATAATTTAATAGACCATTTTGAACCAGAATTTTTTATTTCAATTTTAAATGTTGTCTCACAACAGAATATACAAACTCATTTGTGTTTTATTCAACTCACGTGAAACTGGCGATGTTATTTCCAATTTGGAAGGTAAAATTTTGTTTAGATTGATACATACATACATACATACATAGCATCACGCCTCATTCCCATAGGGGTAGGCAGAGACAACATCCTTCCACTTGCCACGATCCTTGCATATCTCCTTCGCTTCTTTCATTCTCATTAAACCTTTCATACAAGTTCGTCGGTTTAGAGTACTCTTGACCTGGCC
>JACTOM010000935.1:3565886-3632361 GCA_015832385.1 Elymnias hypermnestra | reverse complement strand
GAAGCTCAGAGTCACTCAGCGTGCGATGGAGAGGGCTATGCTCGGAGTTTCTCTACGCGATCAAATCAGAAATGAGGAGATCCGTAGCAGAACCAAAGTCACCGACATAGCCCTACGAATCGCGAACCTGAAGTGGCAATGGGCGGGGCACATAGTCCGACGGACCGATGGACGTTGGGGCCCAAAGGTGCTGGAGTGGCGACCCCGCACCGGGCGGCGCAGTGTAGGGAGACCCCCCACAAGGTGGACCGACGACATAAAGAGGGTCGCCGGTAGCCGCTGGAGCCAGGCGGCACAAGATCGGGCCTTGTGGACGTCATTACGTGAGACCTATGTCCAGCAGTGGACGTCCATCGGTTGAAGCGACGACGACGACGAATCTTTGATTGTACGATCACTTGTTATGAGATGATTATAGACAAACGCTTATCTTTTGGCAATAAAAAAGACAAGCTTGACAATTAGATATTGGTGTTTTACAAAAAAAGTGACACAATTAAAAAAAAATTAAGAGTGCGTGCGTACAAAGTATTTTTGCCGATATAAAACTTTAGATTTCCGAGACTTAGAAGGGAAAAAGGGAAATATGTTAGGAATTTCATTGTCATTAAAATATTAAGTGTCGATAACTAATACAAATAGTTAATGGAAATCTCAAATTGTAAATAAAAATATTACAAATTGTTAATTAAATGATTAAATGTCGAGTGGCAAATTAAAATGCCACATATTATTTGTAAATATTAAAACTACCTAACCTTCAAAACGAATTACCATAAAAAAACGCTGTACATCTTCGTGACTCTAATCACACGTTTCACCTGTCAAAAGTTTTACCCTAAAGAAGTTTCACTTCAAAATACATTGCGTGGTTTTATGAAACCACGATGCAAGTGTAACTTTTTAAACAGACCATTATAAATGCTACACGATCAGCTGATACGAGGTATGGGACTCTGAGATATTGGCCTGCCAAGCACCTTTCAGTTTAAGACCACTTCACAGCTGGTTGTAATGCGATTTGCGGAACATGAACGAAAAAATAAGAGGTGATGGATGATCAAAAGTACCTCATGTGACTCAGTAACAAAATGTTGATATATATGCTAAACAAACTAATGTAGATAACGCATTTGCATATTTAAAAAACGGTAACGTGTTAATCGGACCAGCAATTTACGATATTTACGTTGTATAAATATACAGATAGTTACGTTGTACGATAACACATATGGGTAGTGTTAAATGATATCAATGCCCGAAAACAAACAGGTCACCCGGAGTGAAGAAATAAAGTGCACTTGATTACCATGCCAGCATTGGACCAGCCCGCCGGAGGAGGGGGGGCGCTAAAAGGCACAATTTTGCTCGCCTGCTCTCCCTCAACTAAACTAAACCCTTAAGTCAAATGCGTCAGCGGACATCTGGACCCCAAAACCTAGATGAAGAGGGTTCCGCTGGGTTTTAGTGGGTATCCTGGTACGATCAGCGAGTCCCACACTCCCGGATGTTTACACTTCATCCGGCGTGCATAAAGCATTTCCCAGTGAAGAGAAAAAAAAGCATTGGACCAGCCTGGTGGATCTATGATCTAAAAACCCACTCTCTTATGAGTTAGGATGCCTGTGCCCAGCAATGGGACGTTAATGGGCTGCTGCTTGCCTTACCTAACATCAAAACACTTCAAGTAATATAGACCATATGATCTACTAACCGGCTTCATTGGTCTAGTGGCTGGAGTCCCGGGTCGGACCAATACAAAAATGGATATTGAGCTTTCTATTAATACATACATAGCATCACGCCTCATTCCCATAGGGGTAGGCAGAGACAACATCCTTCCACTTGCCACGATCCTTGCATATCTCCTTCGCTTCTTTCATTCTCATTAAACCTTTCATACAAGTTCGTCGGTTTAGAGTACTCTTGACCTGGCCGTTATTTAAAATGTCCTGGATTTGGTCCAGGAACGTTCGCCTTGGTCTTCACCTTCCAACTTTCGCATTCACTCTTGACTCATAAATCCTTTTTGTCAGTCTCCTTTCATTCATTCTCTCTCCATGCCCAAACCATCTAAGCATACCATTTCTCAATTTTAGTCACTACGTCTTCTTTTATACCGCAACGTTCTCTTATCACACTATTAAGTTTTTAAGTTTATCACACTATTAAGTTACTTTCTATTAAGATTTACTCATTTTTTTTTATGGCTGACATTTTAGCGCTGTGCTCTCACCTCTTACGGTTTTTACACAGCATCGTACCGGAACGCAAATATCTTTGTTTTGGCGGTACGTCTGTGCTGGTAGGGTGGTAACTAGCTACGGCTGAAGCCCTCGGCTAGCAAGGCGAGTACTCGCACCAATGCGCCAGCGAGGCCGTCAATTTGGAAAGTTGGCGGTGTGATCTACCCCCGTGCCTTGGGGATCACGTTAAGCCGTCGGTCCTGCGCTTAATCTCTCTCCGATCGTGTCGGATTCCCATCACATCAGACTATGAGAGTAAAGGAATTTCTTTCTTTCTTAATGGGCTTCTACTTACTGATCTACTAGCGGGGATAGTCGCTAGTAACATTTTTAAAAAAGTTACGACGACTTCCGTGGGTAATCTAGGACTCTTGGTTTCTAGTAAACTTTCACCAATAAAACTGCACTCGCCACACACATACGTACAGATTTTTTTGCTTTATAACCCACTTAGCATTGACCTTACAGTTAGAACCAGTCGGTGTGCATCTTGCACGGTATATAAATTATACATTTACATGTATCACCATTCTGAATTGGTTTTGGGAACCTCTCAATAAGTAACCATAGATCAAAACATTCTTTATTCTAGTAAGCTCAAAAAGCACTTTTGAATCGTCAATAGTCTGTCCGTTAACAAATCTGCCAGAAGAAACCGACAAGAAACTCAACAGTTACTCCTTTGAACATAGTTTTTATAAGTTACGATGTATTTAGCTTTCACGTACAACTGTAATCAAGTCTAAACATCTTTGTCGCTTAAATAATCTTCAACATTATAATATGCCTTTTGTAATAGGACGTTTTTAACATATTTATTAAAACTATGTGGAGGCAAACCCAAAAGTGCGTATGCTCTTCCCTCTTAAATATGGCATTACAAGTTTGTTTTTATTTCTTGTTTTAAAATTGTGATTGTGAATGAGATTATTGAAGTGCTCAATAAATTTGGTGAGATAGTCAATACTATTTACAGATTCTACTCGAAAAATAACTCCACCAATCATAATTGTCTTTAAAACAAACGACTTAAAACGAAAGTTTAAACGTAGCAAAGTAAAGTGGCACATCTAAACCAATTAACTGATACAATAACGAAGATCTAAGCATTATATAGTTAGTTAGTTACAGCCCATTAACGTCCCACTGCTGGACACAGGCGCTGCTCCAGTGCGGATTGGCAGGCATAGTACACAAGTGCACTCTCTATTCCTTCACTCTCATAGTCCGATCTGATGGGAGAATCCGACACGACCGGAGAGAGATCAGACGCAGGACCAACGGCTTAACGTGCTCTCCGAGGCACGGGGGTGGATCACACCGCCGACTTCCCAACTTCGGGCGAATATTGAGAAAATCTTAATAGAAAACTCAATATTGATTTTTGAATTGGCCCGACCCGGGACTCGAACCCAGGACCTCATGTCTGTAGTCAAACATACTAACCACTAGACCAATGAGGCAGTTATATAAATAGTATTATATAAATAGTAATATAATACTAATCCAACAAATATAATAATATGAACGCTAACAAAGAGTATATTTAACGAATTAAAGTCCAGTGAAATCTTACTTTTTTTTACTAGTTTAACTGTAAAGTTGAGATAACAAAGATAAAACTTCCGCTTTTATACAAATAGTCTACTATAACCTTGTAAAAAAAATATTAGCCTTCTACACCTTACGTGACACTGGCGATGTAGTTTACAATCAAAAAGGGACAATTGTACGCCAATAAACGAAACAAGAATAAGAATTATTAATAACATAGGAAGAGTTGACAATATAAAAAGTTGGTCTTATATTACAAAGTATCAGATGTAGCCAGATTGCTTTCGAAATATAAGCGAAAAATGGTCATTCACTCCCGAGATCTTCAAAATTATAGACTTGAAATTCAGAATATCCTTTCACGATGTAAAGCACCAAGGATTTCTCTTTTTACCCACGAGGCTGGGATATGTAAGCCAAAAACAATGACTCGTAAACTGATCATGAGAACTCTAAAACTGTTCTTCCAATTGACTTGAAATCTCCTTTCGGCAGGTTTAGATAGACCTACACTTGAAAACCCTTGGAGAACAGTGTTTAATTATACCCTCACAAAAGTTGACAATAATATAAACACACGTGAATACAACACGATAGGAAAACTGCGGTAATTTCCCTAATTCATTGAACAATGCTTACATAAACGAATAACCACAATCTCAGATGCTGTGGTTAAATTGATCGTACCAAATCAATATTTAGGTGTCACTTACGTACATTGAATGAAATATAGCATCCTAGTTTTTTAAAACAATGGATTTATTATTGTACTAATGTTAAAAATAACTATGGTTTTTGAGCTCTTTCGAAATCACACAAAGGTGAAATTATCTATAATGAAGGAGGATATCTATAATGACTTCGTTGAAAAATGCACATGAGACGTGGAGGGTGGAGGGTGGATGCTACAGACGCTCCTCTTCTCTGTAGAAGGAAGTTGGGAGGTAGAAGTCGTAGATTTAAGCTTCTCCTGCTTACTAATTAAATTTCGAAGTGGGTCTTTTCTTGAAAAGAGGATCTCAGGTACCCAGTAGCGGGCGAGGCCACTGTGGAGGCGATCCAGCCTCACCTGGAACATTAGCTTACCAGGGGATATGGATCGCTTTCTTTCAGACTGGTACAGGTTCTAACCGGAGACGGCTGTTTTTGAAAGTTCATGCACCGAATAGACAGCGAGGAGTAGAGCACAGTTTAGCGGATCATTCGCTGGCGAGCGCGATGCTCTCCAGTGAGAGATGGGTGAGAGTGGCCCACATCTTTGAGACGGTCATCGCGCTGGAAGAGGCCCAAGAGCGAGAGACGGGCAACACAGTCAATGCTCCCTTTCATTGCCGACGAAGGCTGGGTTCCAGGCGGCGTGTATTTTCGTCCGTCTCCTAAAATGTTCCACTAATGGATGAAGAGGGTGCCGCTGAGTTTTAGTGGGTATTGCGACGTATCCACTTCGCCGAGGCTCACACTCCCGCCATTAATCGAGGCGCAGAAACGCCTTTCGCAGCTTCTGCTCTCAGCGACATCTTTGACCTCTCGTTGTCCTGCATAGTAACTGCGATAGTCGCCAGCAGGACGGAGAGCCGTAGCTTCCTTATACGAGACTGTTATCTCACTAAAGTGGGAGTTGGCTTCTGACGCCCCTGCTATCCGTCACAGAAAGCTGGATGGCAGAAGGCGCGACTCATGCTGACTTGAACCTCGATTTGGCAAATTGGATTGCGCAAGCGAGCCGCTGGTGTCCCGCTGGTGACAAGGGTCAGCTGGGTTTTAGTGGGTATTCTGCTTGACAGTGAGTTCCAGACTCCCGACTAGTCGAAGTGCGTGTTTTGCACATTCCGACTGAGCGGGGTGCGTAAAAGCATTTCCCAGCTATAAAAAAGAGTACATTACGTCTACCGATCCTCTGGTGCTCCACTAAAGGATGGGGAGGGTAGCGCCAGTATGTAATGTCTATTCTGGCTTATAGGCAGTGCCATCAACACTTCCGATTAGATTTTGTACAAAGGAAAAATAGGGGTCATCGATTTGTCCATTAAACAAAATATATTGATTGCAGTTCTATTGAACGCGAAAAATGTGTTTATTCAGTTAACGTTCGTGTTGCGTTAGCATTCATGTTACGTTAGTCATGGGTCAACGTTTCTTCCAATTAAAGTATTTGTAACATTCATCGAGCATTTATTGATATATCGATATCGTTACTTGAAACAATGAACGAGGGAAACGTACTATCACGTTAATTGTAAACCTTCATACGAATCTATATATAATTTTAAATTTAGACTCCCTAACCCAAAAAACAAAAAGATAAGCATAGAAAAAAATTAAGAGACATAGATACCTTACTGCACATAGATATGAAATATAACATGTATTTTTTAGTGACTAAGGAGTAACATCATCTAAAGACAGTCTTATTGTAAAAGCAATCAATAGACAAAAGTATTTATAACAGAAAGCAAGTGTAAAAGATATACAAAAAAGCTATTACAGTAGAAAAAATGGTGCTACAATATAAGTAGTGGAAGTCCAACATTTGAAACTCATTTAAAAAAAAACGAATTTCTTTTGCACACAAGATATTATAGCATAGTAAGAGTATCCACAAACACATTTTCATGCTCTATTCTTTCACTGTCATATGGGATGGGATGTTACCCACATTCCCAAAGAGAGATCAGCCAGAAGACCAACCTAAAGTGCTTTACAAATCATGGATCTGAAGTACACAATCAACTTCTGAAAACTTCTTAAAAATTAAATAAAAATTTTAACAAAAAAAGAACTGCCTTCAAAATAGACTTACAAATATACTAATACGCTCACCGACTCCAAATAAAAGAATACGAAGAACACTATAAAAGAATACGCAATTATTTCTTACTTTTTACAGCATATTAATATATTTGTAAATCTGTTTTGAAGGTGGTTCTTTTTTTGTTCAAATTTTTATTTATATTTTGATTTTTAGTGAATCTGAAGTAAACGTGTTGCAATGTAGCAACNTTGACCACAGCTCATTCCTCACCACTCGATCATAGGCCTTTTCTAAATCTACGAAAGCACAATAAACTTTTTGGTAAACCAAAAAAAGCAAACTATAGTATCCACAAACACATTTTCATGCTCTATTCTTTCACTGTCATATGGGATGGGATGTTACCCACATTGGCAAAGAGAGATCAGCCAGAAGACCAACCTAAAGTGCTTTACAAATCATGGATCTGAAGTACACAATCAACTTCTGAAAACTTCTTAAAAGATAAATAAAAATTTTAACAAAAAAAAGAACAGTCTGTTTTGAAGACTTACAAATATATTAATATGCTCTAAAAAGTAAGAAATAATTGCGTATTATTTTATAGTGTTCTTCGTATTGTTATATATTAGACTTAAGTACGACTAGCACTTGACCATGCCGAAGTTACCGTAGGCAACTCAAATATGTGGCTAGCTTATGAAAGATTCTGCGGAGTATCGTTAATTTGCTCCTAAGAATTGAAGAGATCCATCACTTTGTCATGGATTCCATCATCAGAACCTAACCAAACTATCACAAAATAACCCTTGAAGTATATCCTTTCTAATAAAAAAAAGAATCATCGAAATTGTTTGGCGTGATCTTGAGTGATTCGTCCCCTTGTCGCGCACATGCTTAATGCAAATTTAACATTTATCCGGTTTTCTCATGGATGCCATCATCAGAACTGGATTTAAAAAAATGGGACCCTATGACGAGCACCTTACATTTAAAAAAAATCATCAAGATCGGCCCACCCAGTTGGGAGATATGAGGTAACAAACATAAAAAAAATACAGACAGATTGATAACCTCCTCCTTTTTTTGAAGTCGGTTAAAAATTAAATTTAGTCATTTTCAATCAATGAGAAAATTTGCTATCAATTTAATTTATTTTAATCAATCAGATAATTCAATTTCAAATCCATTTGGTCAGTTTCAATCAATCGGAAAATTCAGTCATTTTAAATCAATCAGAAAATTCAATATCAATTCAATTCAGACTATTTCAATCAATCAGAAAATTCAATGTCAATTCCATTTGGTCAGTTTCAATCAATCAGAAAATTCAATATCAATTCAATTCAGAATATTTCAATCAATCAGAAAATTCAATATCAATTCAATTGAGTCAGTTTCTATCTATAAGAAAACTCAATATCAATTCAATTCAATCAATCATGAAATTCAACAAAGCCTAATTGTGAACTTTCCAGAAGAAGATAGAAAGGAATTCTTGTACTTTTAATACTATAGAATGTAACTTTTTTATTTCACACATAAAATCAAATTGTCACATTGTATTAAAAGAAAATTGTAATATTCATTTAAAATGTAAGCATGTCCACAACATTGTCTATGTAGGTATTGTATTTAAAAAATCATCAATTATGCTTGAAGGTTAAAAAGAATGTAACATTAAGCATTATTACTGTTAAGCAAATAAAATAAACAGGACTAATTGGCTTAACAAACATTTCCTATTCAACTAATTGTACAAATGATGCAAGTTTAAAACACACAATATAATGCTAGTAAAATTTAGTATAGTATATACTAATTCATAAATTTACAAAGTATTTTATTATAAATGAATAATCTGATAGACTTGCTGAACCACAAAGTCATTGGTAGTCAATAATCCTCAGAAACAATCAGGCACCACAAAAAACATTTGACACAAGCAAGATCAAAACAACTAGATAAGGCTCACATGTTTTCTGGGTCATGAATGTATAAAGAGCAACATGCAATCTCGAGCTGGATCCAGCAGATGGTTCTTAGATCCTGAATTACAATAACAACATGTGTGATGAATGCAGCACTATCCCAATACACCCACAAAATCAGAAAAGACTAGTTCTAGAGGTCTAAGAAATTCTAAAACATTTTTTAATCCAGGTAACAGTCCATTCACATCCCACACTTTTAGGAGAGTTTTGGAGCATAGACCCAGGCATACAAGTGCAATCTCACAGTTGAAGGTTTACCCTCAAACTGGTATATTGGGTGTTTGAAGACATATTCTATCCTACAAAGGTAAAAGGATTTACAAAGGTTGAAGTGCATGTCATCACTTCAAAATAAAATATGGAATAGACAGACTTGCTATTGCAATGGTGCAAGTAGTCGCTATGCTAGGAGCGGTTCTTGGTTGAACTCCTTGGTGGAACTTGGTTGAAGGATAAATTTTGGGAATTTTATTTTGTAATCTATCTAAGTCTAGGGTAGTGAGAGACTACAGCTGTGACTAGTTACTGCCCTACCAGTAAAATTTGTTGCCAAGAAAAGTTGCTAGGTCAGTCTGTGTCATCCCCATCAGGCAAGATTACAGTCAAGCCCTTTACCTTTTAGAAATAAAAAAAATCACAATAATAGTGGATACTTGATATTTTGATCCCCTTAAATATAGGTTTAACTATGATATAACTTATACTTTAAAAAAAGGTTGTTTTTGTATAGTCACAGAACAAAAATATAGTTTTTGAGTTAATGATTATAGTCAAATTTTTAAAATATAAAAAATACCAATAATGTTTTGTTTCCTTATTATACAAAGAAGATATTATTACTTATTATTTTAAACTAATATCTTAGTTTAATAATTTCTTAGTAGAAGTACTTGTTTCACTTGCTCATTAAAATTGCGATACCGATATAGAAACAAGAAAGTAGCATATAAAAGATGATGATGATAATTGTAACAAAAAATTACTTTTCCAAATTTCTTTACAAACTAATCAACAATCGCTAGTACTAATAAAAACTTTTATGCTATAAAAAGTTAACTCTCAAGACATCACATATTATTTTAAAGTATACAGACGAGTTAAAATCTATGCCAAGGCGATTAACTTTGTACACAGCAATATTTTTACATGCAAAATAATTTCTAAAACTCACCGTTTCACGAATGTTTCCCATAAAAGCAATTGCGGATTAAAATATTATAATTTCATAATCATTCGGTTAAATATTAAACGAATTTCATTTAACAAATAAACTACTTTAATTTACTTCTGTTTAAAAGTTTCACACACGGTTGTATTTTCAAAAAAATGTTAACTTAATAAATGACGTTAACAAAACAAAAGAAAACTGCAGCACTGAGCATTGAATAGTTGATTCAATGCTACGTTCACAGATAACTGATGAAAACATAACTAGGTACCTCTGTTGACACTTAGTTAAAATTGGATACTCTGTGATTATGGTTCGAATATCTTGTTAGTGAACTGTCATATTGATGTATTTATTAATTGTGTTGTATAACGACATAGGAAATCGTATTTATTGTAAAACTTTTCTAAAATCGATGGCGTATTTCTTTGGTTTAAAAATTTACTGACCTCGAGAATAACGAAAGCAACAGAGCTAATTAAATACTAAACTAATTTTTTTGCAAACTAAAAATAACTTACAAATTTTTAATGAACTAACGGCAAAACACTTTTGTTTGGAGCACTTTTGCTATAACTAATTTATTTCCGTTCTAAAATATAAGACCAAGACCTATCGACGCAGTTTTTTTTCTGATTGGAAAGATAAAAGACCTATTTTCGGTTGTTTCAAAAAACTACCTATTCTTACATCGAAAAAGTAGCTGTGAGAATAAAACTTTTTTCTTGCTAAAGTATAAATATCTTTAGCGCTATCGTGATTTGAAAATACGAATACGACGATACGAAAAACACAACGAATTCTAAAAGGAGATGAACATATAGTTTTACCTTGGGAATGAATGATATACTCGTAGAATAAAAGTATAAAAGTTTTCCTATAATCTTCGTCCAAAAACAGAACTTCACTTGAATTGCACACCTATTACTTTTTTGTTTTATTTTTATTAACTGTAACTCGAAAGATGGCAAGCACGTCCAAAATTGATTGCTTAGCTGACCCCGTGCAAAGAGTCGAACAAATTCTTGTTAAGAACATATTGAGATATAAAACAAACAGTGCTTTAAACAGCTTGGACATAATATTTCTGACACAACAACTGAGGGCTTACAAAAGATGCCTGTAGTACTAAATTAGTTGAGTTCACAATAGTACGTTTACGGATAACTAAAATTTGATACTCTGTGACTGTAGTTTGTCTACTCTGTGATAACC
This sequence comes from Elymnias hypermnestra, assembly GCA_015832385.1. NCBI lineage: Eukaryota > Metazoa > Arthropoda > Insecta > Lepidoptera > Nymphalidae > Elymnias > Elymnias hypermnestra. The sequence continues at coordinate 3,621,432 of JACTOM010000935.1, read as the reverse complement.
ACAGAGCGCTTTCACGCTTTGTTGGCACTTAACTCAGCGAGTAATAAATTGTTACAAATAACTGCAGGTAAAATTAAACCTTGTGTTAGTACGTTTAGGTACATTTTGCGATAAAAATAAGTTGGTATTAAAGTTATAATTTAATGCCCTTGTTATTTTATATCAAGTTCTTTTGAGTTACGTATTATCTACTTAAAATTTGTTTGTAATTAATTATAAATCGTTCACATTGTCACTTCAGGCCAAAAATTAATTAAAATACAATCATTGCAAGTTCAAATACTAACCCATCTTTTTATAATAAGCTAGATTTGCTGTAGTAAAACTCTTTGCACTCTAACTTTTGTGTACGTAAAACTAGGAACTAAAATAGTTGTTATAAACTTTTTATAGACAGTTCGGATTATAGAGTTTCAAATAAAACTTAGCAATATTACAAACTGTTTAGATATGATATTCATCTTCTGACATGTTATTCTATACATATAACTAATTATTTCGCTTAAATGCTAATCTGTATCTTTGAAGTCTGCTAAAACGCCTCTTAAATATTAATAGCAATTATTCCTCCCCACGTAGTAGATATACAAACTGATAGGAGTTTAGGCAAATAACATTATAATATTTTGTATTTTGCAATAATTTTATATAGATACGGTGGATGATAATCTAAAAAAAACCATCAAAATATAGGTATAAATCTCTTTAATGTAATAAATATGATCCAAACTTGAATTAAAATAAATTAATAGTAGTTTTTGTGATGGAATAACATTTATTACTTATAGCTAACAGATAAGAATTCGACAAAAATCTCAGGCGAAATGATAATACAGCCTAAGATGTTTTAAAAAACTTTAGGCACTAAGAACAACTTTTTATTCTCATATGTGGTGCACAAATGTTATGATTAAAATATACATTAAATTAATTTAAAAAAAACACACTAGTATGCATATAGAGTAGGTATAAATGCGTATTTGTCAATCGCTGATAATTATGTCAAACTCCATATGGTTACACAAAAAAAGTTTATATTGTCAAAAGCACTAAGGAGGTTAAATTAGTTATGGTTGTTATTTTTTTTATTCAAACGAACTTTTTCTTTTTTTAACCCTGGAAAATCCTCATGGATACCCTTAACACTACGGGGAAAACAACACTAGGGGACAAAAGTTAAGCCTTAATTTTCAATCTTAATTTCAAATTTGAATTCGGTATTTTCTATAGATATTCTGCTTCAACGTTTCTGGAACTACTTTCTTTTCATCATAAAAAATTTTTATCACTGGGTTTAATTTTTTTATTTATCTTTTCTTTTTTATATTGTATTAGTTTTAAGCTCTTACTTGTGTTGGCAGTGTTTGTACAAGATAGGAACTAAAAAGCAGCTTAACAGAGTTCTACGCCTTTTCGCATTCATGTTCTTTTGTTTTATTCCAACGTATATATACTAAATTTAAACCATGATATGTGAATAAAGTTTTTTGTTATTATTTCTTTCTCCTTTAATATTCAAATGGATTCTATATTCGATATTTATACTACTCAAGCTTTACAAAACTTTGCCAAATTGACCAGTGGTATATAGGCGAGTTGGAGTGCTTGTGCGAGAACGCTTCTATGTCAGTCCGTATATAGGAACAAAGTTCAGGATCTATCCAACTGCAGCGTGGAGTGCGACAGGGAGACGTTATCTCCCCGAAGCTCTTCACTACGGCGTTGGAAGACCTCTTAAAGCTAATGGAGTGGAACGGACTGAGCATCAACATAAACGGCAAGTACATCACCCATCTACGGTATGCCGATGAAGTAGTCATATGGCAGAGACTGGAAGATTTTAATACTACGCTCGATGACTGCAACATGTGAACATAAAAATTAACATGGATAAGACGAAATTAATGTCCAATATCCATGTTCTGTTCCACCCAGCTATCGCTGGAAACTCTGTACTCGAATTGACGAGTATACATACCTGTGACATATAGTTCAGCTAGGTAGGTCCAATTTCGAGAAAGAGGAAAACCGCCTGATCCAACTTCGTCGTGCAGCATTCGGAAAGCTACGTAAGATCTTTTCCTCTAAGATCCCTCAGTGCCAGAAGACAAAAGTCTTAGAACAGTGCGTGTTGCCAGTGACCTACGGATCGCAAACGTGGTCGCTGACTATGGCCCTCATTCGAAAGCTCAAAGTCACACAGCATGCGATGGAGAGGGCTATGCTTGGAGTTTCTCTACACGATCAAATCAGGAATGAGGAGATCCGTAGAAGACCCAAGTCACCGACATAGCCCTGACAATCACGAAGAACGACGAACCGATGGACGTTGGGGTTCGAAGGTGCTGGAATGACGAGCCCACACCCGAAGGCGCAGTGTAGGCATACCTCCCCCCCCATACAAGGTGGACCGACGACATAAGGAGGGTCGCCGGTAGCCACTGGAGCCAGACGGCACAAGATCGGGCACAGTGGACATTAGGTGAGTCCTATGTCCATCGGTTGAACTGAGTGACTGAGAAAGCTTTACAGTCCACTCTTTCCCTAGACGATGGCATCCTCTTCGCCCCCACTCAACTCTGTAATTTGGTCTTCTTAATGTCCCAATTAACTGCTTCTTTGGTCTAGTGGTTAGCATGTTTGACTACAGACATGAGGTCCTGGGTTCGAGTCCCGGGTCGGGCCAATTCAAAAGATCAATATTGAGTTTTCTATTAAGATTTTCTCAATATTTGCCCGAAGTTGGGAAGTTGGCGGTGCGATCCACCCCCGTGCCTCGGAGAGCACGTTAAGCCGTCGGTCCTGTCGTGTCGGATTCCCGTCACATCGGACTATGAGAGTGAAGGAATAGAGAGTGCACTTGTGTACTATGCCTGCCAATCCGCAGTGGAGAAGCGTGGTGGGTCTTTGCTCTAAAAACCCTCGCTCCTCGGAGTGAGGAGGCCTGTGCCTAGCAGTGGGACGTTAATAGCCTGCTACTTACGTACTTGCTTAATGTCTAAATTGCGAAATATTGACCTTAGAATCGAATATATTCGACCCCTTGAGGATTTATTGCCAAAATCCCTCTATTTCTATGTTTTTAGCAGTTTAAACGTGAATGTTTAACTATATATTTTATATTTGTAAATGTTATATACACGCAATTCAATAAATACCTCGTGATAATTTTAAAACACAAAAAAATATGCGACTACCTGTTATTTCCGATATACAAACCACGTGCTAAATGATATAAAGTTATAATAATAAATTTTATTATCGAATATATTGGGTTATTGAGTGATTTAATTTGCCCACAGGGACAAAACGTGTTACCGCTTCGTATATCAGTGTCATATAGATATTGCTTTGTCTTGTCATTTGCATACGTGCAATATTATTATGGACTTATAAGGATGTTTGTTTGATTAAAAATATGTTATATTGTTATATAATACTCATACCTGTACATATAAAATACCTAGCTTAGTAACCTTCAATATTGTCATTCCATATTCTCACTAGTATTCACTCATTATCATTGTAAACATCAGTAAGTAGATAAGGTTCATTACAGTAAATAAGCTAGTTACGTTAACAACCCTCTCACACCCACCACGTATCCATCCCTACCAAATCGTCCTATATAAATACTCCCTCATTCCCAAATACACACACATTCTATATCCAACACTCTTAGTTCTAATATTGTTACTCTGTTTCTCATTACTCTGTTCCTTTTAAATCGTAATTAAGTTATTGTTTAGTTTTATTTTAAATTATAAAGTTAAGTGAATAAATAGTTTTTAACAAAAAGGACAAGTTTGTTTAACTGCCACATAACAATATTTTTATATGATTACGGCCGTGTGTTGTACGTGAATACGTCTCGTAACGGGTAATAGTTTTCAAAATGGCTTTCCCCTCCACCGCGCGCGATGTGTGACAATCCTTACTTAATAAAGGCTTTGATCCTTTACTTACCCTGTTATTTTTTTGTCGCTGGGAAAAGCATTTACGCACCCCGACTAATAGGGTTGGGAATGTGGGGCTCCGCGAGGATACAAATCAAATCAAATCAAAATATCTTTATTCAAGTAGGCATATTACAGCACTTTTGAATCGTCAAATTTTTGTTTTTTCTTTTCTTTTCCACACTCTAATTCTAATGTACGTCTGATGATGATACTCCAGAACGACTTAAAATCTAAAGTTACGAGGGTTCCTTCGCGCCCCGATCCGAGAAGAGCCCACAACAAACTCAGTCGGGTATTCTGTTTTTTTTGTTATCATCATCATTACAATATCATGTTAGTTTAATATATTTCAATTCAAATTAGAGCAGTTCGTTCACTCCCACGCGTTTCTATCGTCTAAGTACTCTTGCAACTTATAATACGATTTTTCTATCAACTTTCTTTTAACAAAGACTTTGAATTTATTAATTGACATTTCTAAAACGTCTTGTGGGAGTTTATTATAGAAACGTATACAGTTACCCTTAAATGAGTTGTTAATTTTATGCAGCCTACTAGAATTTACAACAAGTTTGTTTTTGTTTCGTAAGTTATATGATATACATTCACTCTTTTTATTAAAAGAGTCAATGTTTTTGTGTACGTACAACAAGTTTTCTAATATGTATACGCAGTGAACTGTCATTATGTTAACTGCCTTGAATTTGTTTCTTAGCGACTCTCTTGGACCCATATTGTAAATCGCACGAACGGCCCTTTTCTGCAGCACAAATATTGCATCTATATCAGCAGCATTACCCCAAAGTAGAATACCGTATGACATAATGCTGTGAAAATAGCTGAAATATACCAGTCTGGCAGTATCAACATCTGTCAGACGACGAATTCTTTTAACTGCGTAAGCCGCAGAGCTGAGCCTGTTCGATAGACCACTTATATGGGGCCCCCACTGTAATCTGTTATCTAACGTAATGCCTAAGAAAACGGTACTGTCTACAAGGTCTAGTTCCTCATTATTAAGTTTAACAATGGTTTGCATTTGTTTAACATTAGGCAGACTAAATTTAATACATTTTGTTTTATTTGCGTTGAGCAATAAATTATTAGCTTCAAACCATTGTACCACTTTATTGAGAGAGCTGTTTACGTCGTCATAATTTGTTTGTCGCCTATTAATCTTAAACAACAGCGAAGTATCATCAGCAAACAGAACAATCTCATGATCACCCTTAACAAAGTAAGGAAGGTCATTGATATAAATGAGGAAAAGAAATGGTCCTAGTATGGAACCCTGTGGGACTCCCATTTTTGTCACAGACCCCGCAGAAAGCTTGCCATTGACACAGACCTTTTGCGTTCTATTGGTTAAATATGAACTCATCAGGTCTAATGCTGTGCCCGCGAGGCCATAGTGTCGCAATTTCCCGATCAGGGTTTCATACTGAACACAATCGAAGGCCTTAGACAGATCACAGAAAACGCCAAGCGCGTCACGTGAATCCTCCCAGGCCTCGTAGATATTGAGTAATAACTGTACGCCAGCATCGGTAGTCGAGCGACCTCGAGTAAAGCCAAATTGCTTATTATGTAATAAATTATAATTTTTGAAATGATTTAGCAACTCGCAATAACCACTAAAACCCAGCGGGACCGCCATCAACCATGAGTGGGGAGCCAGAGGTTCGTTGAGGCTTTCTTCTCTGGCCCTTCGGTTGAAACTCACAGATATTCTACAGGAGGAGGTGTTGTACGAATCTCCGCCTCCTGTTTCCTTCACCCCTTCGTCGGGGCTGGAGTGCTTCGCCGGCATTCACCCTCTCCCTTTGCCGTGCCTCCTTAACGAGATGACAGTCTCGCAAAAGGAGGCAACCGCTCTCCAGGCCTGCTCACTGGTAAATTTTGCTTCTATAGTAATAGCCAGTGAGAAGTCTGTGCCGATCAGCGACGTCACAATCAGTCGCTGAGGTCCCCAGGCGAGACATTCTGCCACAGTGTGGTGGGCTGTGTCTGACGAGGCACCACAATCGTGTCATCTGGTATCCGAAGCATTTAGTTATCCAGTGGTGTAGTTGAATTCCAGGTGGAGGTGATAGATATGTAGCTACAACTCAAAACTATGTCCCCCGATTTTGATATGGATGCGATTTTAAAGAAGTATTCACGTCTATAACTGTTTGCAACTTTCGCTTCTTAAATAATTATTTCATTACATCCTCTTAGTAAATATTTTTTTTGTTATTATTATAATTGTTTTATAAAGCCTTTGTTAGATTCATATTTGAATTTGTTCGAATTAGATTTTACTAAATTGTTATAATAAAGAAATGTTGTTTAAATGGAATATAAACTCTAAAAAAGTGTGTGTACTTATGTACATGCGTTAGAAATTATACTTCTTTGGCGTAACAAGAAAAAATCTTTTCAATAACCAAAATGTATATAGCTAACTTCAGGGTGTCGGTTTTCTGTGACGGTGTGCGCGCGCATCGTAAAAATTTACTCTCATCATTTTTCCTTAACGTGCCCAAAGCGGTATAACTTCAATAAAATATGTTATAGATAAAGATACGCCCAACACGCTTACTCGTTGAATAGTGAACGTTTGCCAGTCGTTGTATATACAGGTCGTTTTGGAGGAAAATACATTCGGTTCAATTTCGTAGCTAATTCAGTGCTTCCGATTGTTTAGTTCAAACAGTAAGTAATCTTTTATTTCATAACACAGCTACGTATTCGAATAGTTGTGGACCAGGAAGTGGCTTACAGAAGGTTAAAGATCCATTGGGCATACGTTTCCCCGTAATTGATAGAGTATTTTAGAACCCATCAAAATATTCTAATAGTATTTCACTGAATTAAAATAAAATAACAATATAACACTCTAAAATTATATCAATAATAAATTGTCTTATGTATTATTTCAAATCAATGTAGCACGTCCCAAGAACATAGATCGAATGATTATCGTAATGGGTTACTATGTTATAACAATAATATTTTATTTATTGTTGGTATGTGTCAATAGATGGTCGGAAATGTATTTTAATTTACTTAATTAGTTTCTCAGTGATTTTTGCGTAACCATATGGTTCCTGTGACCTGCGACTATGGGCCTAATTCGAAAGCTCAGAGTCAGTCAGCGTGCGATGCAGAGGGCTATGGTCGGAGTTTCTCTACGCGATCAAATCAGAAATGAGGAGATCCGTAGCAGAACCAAAGTCACCGACATAGCCCTACGAATTGCGAATCTGAAGTCGGGGCACATAGTCCGACGGACCGATAGACGTTGGGGCCCGATGGTGCTGGAGTGGCGACCCCGCACCGGACGATGCAGTGTAGGGAGACCCCCCACAAGGTGGACCGACGACATAAATTCCTGGTTAAATGCCAATGCATTGGCAATTAGAAAGGCTAAAGTGATTGATCAGCCCTTCTAATAATGATATAGCTTTTAGCAAAGCATAGCAAATAAATCTAAGGTATATTCAATAAAAGGTAAGAAGCAGCCGATTAACGCCCTACTGCTGGGCACAGGCCACCTGCAGATAAAGTGTTTGTGTATCAATGCACACGTGGAAGAAGTCAAATTTCTGTAAGGTAAGTAAGTAGCAGCCCATTAACGTCCCACCGCTAGGCGCAGGCCTCCTCTCATCTAGGATAGAGGGTATAAAGCATAGACCTACACGCTGCTCTACTGCGGATTTGCAGGCATAGTACACAAGTGCACTCTCTATTCCTTCACTCTTATACTCCGATGTGACGGGAAACCGACACGACCGGAGAGAGATCAGGCGCAAGACCGACGGCTTAATGTACTCTCCGAGGCACGGGGGTGGATCATACCGCCTACTTCCCAACTTCGGACAAATATTGAGAAAGCCTTAATAGAAAACGCAATATTGATTTTTCATTTGGCCCGACCCGGGACTCGAACCCAGGACCTCATGTCTGTAGTCGAACATGCTAACCACTAGACCAATGAGGCAGTTCAAATTTCTATATGTTGCATTAAATTTAATAATGTATTTGTCGGAGAATAAGAGAGAAACAGAGAAGCATAAAGCACAGGAGCGTAGGGTTCTCCGCCGACATCGTTATTAATTGGATCCATTATTTAATTTCTTATTCTGTGGGCGTTCATGGGTATTGTTGGTGCAATCAAACACTTTATTAATTAACTCGGTTTATAATGTTCAATCACCTAATGTTCCCGATATCAATTTACACAAACTCATTAACACTAATAGCTAGGAACGCGACAGTTTCAATAGTCGACCACTCCGGTCGACCGCTGCTCGGGAACTGCCGAGAGACGGGCCAGATTGCCACTTATTGATTGACAGTAAGTCCGTCTTGTATTTATGGGCACATATCTTAAAAATTAAAACTTCCCTATGTCGGAGTCAAATAGTTTCCGGAACACCGGCGCCATTTATCGGCGCTGAACAGAATCAATGAGTCACTGGTCGGCGGCGTTTCGCGTCAGTTTTCGGGTGGCAGTCTGCCTGAGCGGTCGACTGTTAAAACTGTTACGTTCCTAACTATTACAGTTAATGTGTTTATGTAAAATCGATATCGGGAACATTAACTGATTAGTCATTATAATCTGAGTTAATTAATAAAGTGTATGATTACACCAACATTACCCACAGACGCCCACACTTTGGAGATTGAATTATGGACATCACTAATGACGCTGTCAGCGGGAACCTATGCTTCTTCTCTCTATTTTCTCCGACATATACATATATATAAGAGAGAAGGAGGAGCATAAAGCATAGAGGCGTAGGGTTCTCCGCCGACATCGTCATTAATGGCATCTAGACATAGACCAATGAGGCAGTTTTAGATGAGGCAGTAAATAGTAATACCATATAAGAAAATATTCAAGCACTGTTGTGTGCTATACCAGAATTATGTAACAATTAATATTTATAACGTAACTTTGAATTATTATAAATAGAATTAGAATATCAAACGAGCCCAGCTGATTCCGCTAGTGAATAATCTACACTAATATTATAAAGAGGAAAGATTTGTATTTTTGTATGTAACGAATAAACTCAAAAGTACTGGACCGATTTTGATAATTCTTTTTTCATTAGAAAGCTACATTATCACTGAGTAACATAAGCTATATTTAGTACTGGATTACTATAGAAATCTTTAGAAATTCCTATTAAAACCAACCGAAGCTGTAAAAAAATTAGCCATAAAATGTTTTCCATCTCATACGCTGTGAAGAGTATTAATGATAGGACAAAAAAATGTTCGACAATATTATAGAATATATCAATATCTACAAAAAACTTCGCGAGACCATACGTCTAACTATTGTAGTTACGTCACTATAACTACTTTTTTACATTTATCAAATTGATAGAAATGCCGATCAAAATCAGACCGTGTTATCCATACCATTTATAAATTTTTATCTAAATAAATAATTTAATATTCAAGACTGTCTCAATACCTGATGATTGCTTTTTGAATAATTGAAATCGGATATTCAAAAGATATCATGAAATTAAAAAACTAGGTAGTAGTTTTTTTTAACACATTTTTACGCTTCACTTAAAAAGTTCTTTTCAGAGCTACTTAGTTTTAGTATTAGGAATCACACTTTTTCATAATATTTGTCAATTCGTGGTCGTTTTAATTATCATGCTTATAACATAAATATCTGTACCTATTTATGTCTACTCGTGCGAAGCCGGGACGGGCCGCTAGTTTGCTGATAAAGCAATTGGCGATACTCGTACACATTTTATAGCATTATTTGTCGTTTTCAATTTATACCTACATTGCATTGAGGCAGTGTGAGATCACGCGTTCAACAGCGTGTCCTCAGTATATACCTTTGTTTAGAAAAGTTCAGTATTATGTAGTTTTAACATCGCACAATTAAATAAAAGGTATGTTATTAACCATTTTTATTCAATTAAAACGTTTGTTGTTAATCAAATTCAAATATACTTTATTCCAAGATACTTGTTCGCGACATTTTCCCTTTAATTATAAATAATACGTTAAATGATATTGTTAAGCATCGTTCGCTTTGTATAGTATATTTTGTTTCAACTTAGAGTCACTATAGATATTTATAACTTTGTATATAGAATGTTTTTAACATTTCTAGAAATAAAGTAGTTTGTGTAATTAATGTAATCCCTGTGATTGGTGAGAAATAATACGCCAATCATAGGAGGTCATATTTTATCCAATAAATTAACAACCACCGTCGTTTGCTTGTCACAATAGTGCACGTTTGTCAGTCGTAAAATCGTACATTAGATAGCCAATTTCGGTGAACAATATTCCTGCTGAAACAACAGTTCGTACTTAAATACTCGTCTGGTGACAAGTAGACGGCGGAGCGTTGGAGTGAAGAATCTGGTGGCATTTTTCATTTATCCTGAACCGGCAATTCTTCGCAAGAGTGAGCTTACGAAGGGGCTCACAATACTTTTATAACACATTTGAATCAGATATAGTTTGTTTCCATATATTATTTTCAATGTACGACTGTAAAGTATATACAATCTATAGTTAAAAGTATTCCTTATTACAGCTGATGAGCTTATGCTGAAAGCACAGAACTGCAAAACAATATTCTATCACAAATCCTTCACGGTCAGTGCTATAAGCTTATGGAATGCGCTACCGGTCAAATATTGCCAGTGCCAGAGTATCTCCATCTTCAAACAGCGTGTTGTGGACCACTATCTGTCTTTTTCTAATTCTCAGCATCCTAAACGATTGACATGGGCTTGCATTGCATATTATAAATATCTTTATGTAGACAATTTATGTATGACTATTTCTATAGTAACACCGCCTACCTTCTCTCTCTTTACTTTGACTGTCTCCCTAATCGCAAGGGTTGTCTGGAAGAGATCGCTATGTAGAGATAAGACCGCCCAATTGCACACTAAATTTAGTTAATTTTAAGTTGTTGTATTTATCTTTAGTCCTATTTTTGTGGTGTTCAATAAAGTATACATCTATCTATCTATTCCTTCACGTTCTGTACTGAGAAGGACCCACAACAAACTCAGTAGTGTCCTTCGTTATTATATTATAATTTTTAATTAGTTTTATTTCGATTAAAGCATTTCATTTAGACCCACGCCTTTTAATCGTCTAAATAATCCTTAAAATTAAATCGCGACCGGGAATGTCCTATTTCTCTCCCAACGTGCGTAATATTCTTGCATTAATCTTAAAGCAATAATAGTTATTTTGATGAATACAGTACTAGTTCCATCATCAATTTAACTATGACTTTTTCGTTTAAGTAATCCTTTAAATTATAGCACTATTTCTGACTCGTACATTGATTGTTGATGATATTACAGTATATACAATCTATAGTTATGAGGATTCCTACACGTTCTGTACTGAGAAGAGCCCACCACAAACTCAGTGGTGTCCTTCGTCATTTAATTAGTATTACTCCCACGCCTTTTAATCGTCTTAGTAATCCTTCAAATTGCAAGAAGATTTAACAATTAGCTTGCATTTTATAAAGTATATTAAGTTAGCGATCGGGAAAGCCCTATTTCTCTCCCTAGGTGCGTAATATTCTTGCATTAATCTAAAAGTAATAAGAAAGTTATTCCGATGAATATAGTATTAGTTCGTATCATCAATTTAACTATATTTTAGCTATTGTTAAACTAATTATTATAAATTCAAGTCAATGCATGATGCGAATAACGTTTTTAATTTATTTTATTTAGATTAAAGCAATAATTCAATCCCACGACTTTTTCGTTTAAGTAATGCTTGAGATCAAAGTACGATTTCTCAGCTTTCTTTTAATAAAATATCTAAATTTATTAAGTGATTTACGTTTATATCGATAGCAAGTAAGTAGCAGCCCATTAACGTCCCATTGCTGGGCACAGGCCTCCTCACTTCGAGGAGCGAGGGTTTTTAGAGCCACCACGCTGCTCCAGTGCAGATTGGCAGTGACATTAAATTTATTTTTATTAATAATAAAGTATAACAATAGATATCTAAAACACAGCTGTTTTTAACTGACAACATTCCCTAAAGCCTTACATAGATAGGGGACCTTAACCGGCCTCTAAATGTAATTAGGTGACACATAAAGCTTAAGGGAGGTTGGTGAAATCGGTGCAATAGTGTTGTAATTGGTACTCGCTTCCCGAGGTACAGAGTTCGATTTTTGTGATGGTAAATTTAGGAAACTAAATATTCTAATGTATCTAGGTCTAGACTGATGGCTTCGGCAGTGGCTTGTGACCAGTTTACAAGCAAAAACCTTACGTCAAGGAAGAAATTAGCGTTTTAGTACAATTCTGTACAGAAAACAGGATGTAAATTACTGTATCATCACGCACCATTAAATGAGATCCCAGACAAGTGTTAACTTGTGAGGAACGCAAAAAATACCCCAAATAACCTGATCTGTCCTCAAACTTGGTACCTTAAAGATGTAATTTATTAAACCTGTATTAAATACGTAGGTATTATAATGGACTTTGTAGTTTTGCTAGAAGCAATTGTATATTTGAAATGCTAATTAAAAGTTGTTTATGTTGACATCTGTGATATAGCTAAAACCTCTATTAAGATACGTAGTTTTATTTTAAGTAAAAAGGTAAAAAAAGGTAAGTAGCAGCCCATTAACATTCCACTGCTGGGCACAGGCCTCCTCACTCCCATGAGAGAGGGTTTTTAGAGTATAGAGCCACCACGCTGCTCCACTGTGAAAGAAGCTAAATATCTTGGTGTTACCCTGGATAAAACCATGAACTTTAGTAAGCACATTCGCAATGTTCGTGGAAGAGCCGCGTTTGTGCTTGGTAGAATATCCCCTCTCATCTGCAAGAAAAGTAAAATGTCACTTTGCCACAAGGTGACACTTTACAAAACTTGCATCCGCCCCATCCTATCGTTCGCCAGCATCGTCTTCGCACACGTGCCAGGCTGTAGACTGGCCAGTCTGCAGACGCTGCAAAATAAATTCATGAGGATGGCCACGGGATGCCACTGGTACGTCCGAAATGTAAACCTACATAGGGACTTAGAACTCCCCACGAAAAAGAGCTATTTTAAAGAGAACCCACAAGTGGTTAACGCGTCCTCTTATAGGATCCGTCCCAACGTTCCGCCTAGGAAGAGACGGCCTAAATATATCCTTAACGACCCCGACGATACGATTACTATCGACAATCTACCATATCAGGTAGGGACAAATACTTTCACAAGCGATACACACCGACTCCGCCGGCAGAGTCGAGGTCCCCGATTTCTGACGTCACCCGGACGTGGAGACTTCACCCACGTTCCCGGAGGCGCTTCTGATTCTTCTTTTTTAGGTGATGATTCTGCGATAACGTCGCTCCAAGCCGAGGCTCGGTCTCGCAGGAGACGCCCTTGGAACGGCGGTTCCCCGGAGAGCGAGCCCTTTTCAGGGCTCGCACTCGAAATGTGGCGGCCTCCATAAGTCCTTCTTCCGGTTACGCTGTAAAAGCCAGTGGGGCTAACAGCTAAACACAGTCCGAACAAAAAAAAAAGCTCCACTGCGGATTGGCAGGCGTAGTACACAAGTGCACTCTCTATTCCTTCACTCTCATAGTCCGATGTGACGTGAATCCGACACGACCGGAGAGAGATCAGGCGCAGGACCGACAGGTTAGCGTGCTCTCCGAGGCACGGGGGTAAAACACACCTCCAACTTCCCAACTTCGGGCAAATATTGAGAAAATCTTAATAGAAATCTCAATATTGATTTTTGAATTGGCCCGACCCGGGACTCGAACCCAGGACCTCATTTCTGAAGTCGAATACGCTAACCATTAGACCAATGAGGCAGTTTACTATAAGTAGTGGTTACCAAGTATAAATTATAAGATTGAAGATTATTACGGTTCTATTGTAAAAGAATATACTCAAAAAAAGTTGTTCAATAATGTACTTATATAAAAATGAGTTGATATTTTCCTGTCACGGTGTGATATGTGCACGGCTGGAGCGATATCGATAATTCTTTTATTTTTCTGTTTGTTGTAGTCAGGAGAAGGACCATATCAAAGGAACAATTTACAAAGTTACGTAAAACATTAGAAGTTTTAAATGTAACCTCTTTAGTGTTTGTGACGGTAAAAACTACATACATAGCATCACGCCTCATTCCCTTCGCGGTAGGCAGAGACCACGTCCTCCCACTTGCCACGATCCGTTCATATCTCCTTCGCTTCTTTCATTCTCATTAAACCTTTCATAACAGTTCGTCGGTTTAGAGTACTCTTGACCTGGACCTTATTTCTTCCCTTCCAAGTTCCCATTCACGCCTGACTACATGCCCAAACCATCTAAGCATACATTTCTCAATTTTAGTCACTACATCTTTTATACTACAACGTTCTCTTATCACACTATTTCTTACTCTGTCACTCAGTTTCAATCCACTCATACTTCTCAGCGCTCAGTAAAACTTATTATTATTATTTAAAAATTTTGGCATATAGTGCCAAATCACCACTGAGCATTCTGCCAATGTCACGTAAGTGGAAGATACACAGGAGGCTTTGACAATATCAATTTTGAACTTTCCTTTTTCTGTTGTCGCTAAAACAGCATGGCGGTGAAGCATCTACTTTATTATCTATAACAACATAAATACAAATAATTATAAGTATACGATAACTATTATTAAATTAGGATATATACTTATCCATTTCATTAGAGCTTTATTCTATTTTATTTAATATATTTACACAAGAATTTAACACATGGATTAAATACTAAGTTAAGAATCAGTAAAAACTTTTTTAATGTAACCTTCATACAGGTTACGTTTGACAATTGTCAGAGATTGACAGAAGAGTATAGAGGCGTATGCCAATAAGTCGTAGTTTTTTTTTTATTGAGTTAATGTATTTTCTAAGTGTAGATTTTAAAAATATTATCATTGTTGTAGAGTCACTCAATAATTTGCAGGTTAAGTAATACTATTCTCATATTCTTCATTATTCTATTACATACTTTGAATGACTAAAACACAATACTAACGTTGATACGAACTAAGAACTGTCACTAGGCCAATATTGCTTCATTTCCTTGTGCTACCCCTCTTATATCAAACGCCCCACTCAAAAATAATAAGTCCACTAATCACAGTCGTCGTCAAAACGACGACTTCTTAAATTTGAAAATTTCCGGACTGCGTTAAACTGGATGTAGTGGATGTAAACGTTTCACTGATATAATTATAAAGACCTCAGCATATTTATTACTATATTTGTTTACTATATAGTAAACAAATATAGTAATTTAATAGCAAACCACAAATCATGATCGCTAATAGTTTTGTACTCCTTTTCTATATAAACTATAAGTGTGGGAAATTTGACACTCCTTCGTCTGATCAATTTTCGTAAAAAGAGGATAAAATTTTATATCACAGTACCGTTGCAATATACACAATTTTAATAAAAGACGTAAAAACTTGTAATGCCATATTATAAAGTGAAGAAGGTCCAGAAACCATTTGCTGGATTGAGCATATACATTTTAATAACCTACCCAAACCACTATTGGGTTTGCCTCCACATAGTTTTAAGAAATATGTTAAAAACGTTCTTTTACAAAAAGCATATAATGATAAAGATTATTGAAATTCTAGTGACTCAGATCTCAGCGGAATCAACTTTCCAAATCGGTGGTGGATTTGTTACCAACGAACAGCCTACTGACTATTCAAAAGGCTCAAAGCCTACTCGAAGAAAGAGTAGTTTCGTTTATCGGTTCAGTAGTTTTGGTGTGAAAGCGCGACAGACAGTTATTGCATTTATAATATTAATAAAAATTGCCTGCTGTAATAAAGTAATACTGGTCTAGAAAGAATCATATTTTAAGAATCATTTGACAACAATTTAAATACATTTGGGGAAGATACAGTCGTCCCGGTTCCATTCGGGGATACCGTATTGTGTCATGGACTGCAACGAGTGCAGGGCTGTAGGGTGATCCTCCCTGGGAGCTCCGGGCGAAGGTTCTGGCGGCTGCCTATCAGTGTCGGGCAGCTGGATGGAATTGAGGCAAACGGCCTGATGCTGAAGAGGTCCAAAGAATTAGGATCCTATCCGACAGGGCTCTGATTGAAATGTGAAAGGAGGAACTCGGGTCTTCAGCTGCAGGTGTGTCCATGGTTGCAGCGGTGCATTCACTCTTGGAAGATTGGCTTGCCAGGAAGAACGGTTCGCTAACCTACAGATTGGTGCAGGTGTTAACTGGACATGGTTGCTTCGGCACGTATCTGCAGCAGGTTGTAGGCTGCTTGCCGTATATGTAGGGCGGTCGTCGACACTGTAGCAAATTGTCATGCTTGGGGACCTCAGCGTCACATCTTAACATCGCTGATTGGGAGTGACCTCTCTCTCCCCAGCATTGTGGGCGCAATGATTGGCGATGAGTCAGGTTGGAGAGCAGTGACGTTTTTCTGCGGGGCTGTCATCCTGCACTAAACAGACAAAGGGAGGTTTTGGCAGACGCTACTCCCTCTCACCGGAGTAGGGGGGGGGGGGGGNTCCCGGCCGGGGGGGGGGGGGGGGGGGGGGGGGGGGTGCTAGTAGGCGCAATTTTGCTCACTTGGTCTCCTTAACTAAACTAATCCCTTAAGTCTAATTTATCCGGGGCGCCAGATAACATCTTGACCGCAACACCTAGATGAAGGGTTTCCGATTGGTTTAAGTGGGTATCCTGACTTCATTCAGCGTGCATAAAGCATTTCCCAGCGAAAAAAAAAATCCTGTTACTTATGTAACGTTAACACTACTGTCTACAGTTAACCCCATTTGCAATACAATGTAGAGCATTTGATTTGATTCACATTTTATCAAATGTAGGTAATGTATAGTTTCTACGATTGGATATTAGTGTGTTGTTGATATATCACGTCGTCTGCGGCTGGTTAAAGGCTCGCTCATTAGCCATTCAATACGATAAGCTGATAGCAACAAAACGGCAGTGTTTGTATGTAATCAACAGTTCTCCCATTGTGCAAATCCACCAAGCTACGCCTTCTTTTGTCTATACGATAATACTTATGACACCTTTTATGAGTGGACAGAAAAAAAAGAACCTGGACATGTTTTTAAAACGTTTTGAAAGAAGAAAGAAAATATCTTCATTATGCCACACATCACAATATATTTTAGTACATTTTATAATACCCTGCGGTGTGTGGCATAACCTAGAAAATGGACCCAGCTCAGCATTTATGCTACACAGTCTGAGAACCATGTAGCGCTGATTTTCAGCTGGATCCCTTGCCCAGGTGCCATCACGAACGCAGCCCGATACAACTTAATCTATCCTTATATACTATCTAATTTATTTTTTATTAGCATTATTTATGCTCCATCATGTTTGTATGACTGCCTCATTGGTCTAGTGGTTAGCTTGATTGACTACAGACATGAGGTCCTTTTTCTATTAAGATTTTCTCAATAATTGCACGAAGTTGGGAAGTTGGCGGTGTCCTCCACCTTCGTGCTACGGAGATGACGTTAAGCCGTCGGTCCAGCGCCTGATCTCTCTCCGGTCGTGTCGGCTTCCCGTCACATCGGACAATGAGAGTGAAGGAATAGAAAGTGCACTTATGCACTATGCCTGTCAATCCGGAGTGGAGCAGCCTGGTCGGTCTAAGCTCTGAATACGAGTGAGAAGGCCTGTGTCAAGTAGTGAAGCGTCAAACAACTGACGTTTAATCCAGGTCAACGACCTCTAGCTACCAACAACTTTAAAAATATAAACGTTTCCAATCAGGACCGATTTGTTTTTCCGTCCCATCATCAAAGGTATCATTAGTACTGTCTCGGTTTTTAAAAGCGATGTCCTAACACCTTGTATAAATCTAGAAATTTTAACTGTAGTTACGAACCTGGGGAAATATGAAAGAAATCCATTCTTAGTGAACGTTTTGACAGTCTTGCTGGCGTAATGGTGCAAGTGTGGTGTTATGACTGGTGTGAAACTTCGGCTATAGCTAGTTACCACCTTACTAGCAAAGACGTACCTCCAAACAAAAGATTTGTGACAATGCTGTGTAGAAATCACTAAAGATAAATTGTTTTCTAACAGATCTTCCATCGCTTCCATCTTAGACTGTATTACTCAACATCAGGTTTGATCATCGTCAGGCGCTAACCTGCCAGCAGTTAAAAAAAATACATTGCAGAGCTACAGGGAATTGTTAATCATTGAGGGGAGAGTCACTCACTGAAATTTGAACTTTTCTTGACGGGGTGAACATCCAAAAACATACCCGAGATCTGGGGAAAAGATATCGGGTTATGTGTAATTTTTGCCTACTAAAACCCCCTCGATACATCACGTGCCTGCTGGGATGGTACCGGCTACTCAGACAGAATATACCAGTGCCACTCTTGCACAAAATCTGACAGTCTTCATAGAGCAATCAGGGTCCCCACTCTGACAGCTCACGACCTCACAGCCCTCGCAGGCGTAGCGGCAGCTTACCACAGCAGGCGCGATGTACACCTCTGCGAGCAGCATCAGCCGTCGCACGAATTCTTTCGGCAGTCTCCTTTTTGCAAAGAACATTTTCACAGAAGAAGACCACTACCCTCCACGCATTTGGTCCTTTGAGCATTGCTGCGACTAATGTGTTTGCCGAGAGATCTCATCCTATTGTGTTTATCAAGATGCGTCGTTTGGAGTACCACACGGGGCACTCTCCAAGCGTATGCTGGGCGTCGGCTTTTTCTGCTTCACGATGGGGTTTCCTTCCGTCGAATTCAAAACAGGTGCTCACCAAAAGAACCGAGCCCGGTGAGGATCTGTGTCAATCTGAAAGTGACGTTACCATCACTCCTCGCTACTTAGGCCTCAAATTTTCATTGCATGTTCGTCCTCGTCCACCACTCTGCATATATTTGTTAATATGCCAACTTCCTTGACAAGCAAATCTCTCGTAGGAGAGAGGAAAATCCCACCAGGCTGTTTCTCTACGTATTGGCAGGTTACAAATATCCCAGAATTACTCTCGTGATTCACAGGATTCCTCGATCTGTGAAATAACTGCACTAACTTGTTATATACAATACAAAAGTTTCCACGGGAACAGGAAATTTGTTTATAATATAATTTTGTAGGTTACAATGTGATACTAAATATTACACATTGGTACTTACAAATCCATATTTAAAAAGTAACCGCTGAGTTTCTTATCGGTTTCACTCATTGAAAAAAACAGATTTTGACGCGACACACTTTCACTTAGCAGATGTCTGTGGAACGCTGGCGCCATCTATCGGCGTGGACGGAGTCAATAATTGGTAGTCCGGCCCGTCTCTCGGCAGTTCTCGAGCGGCGGTCGGCCGGAGTGGTCGACTATTGAAACTGTCGCGTTCCTAGCTATTATTATTAATGAGTTTATAAAAATTGATATCGGGAACATTAAGTGATTGAACATTATAATACGAGTTCATTAACAAAGTGTTTGACTGCACCAACATTACCCACGAACGCCCACAGAATAAGAAATTAAATAATGAATCCCATTAATGACGATGTCAGCGGAGAACCCTACGCCCTTGTGCTTTATGCTGCTCAGTTTCACTCTTATTCTCCGACATATCTTATTTTAAAGTTTCCACGGTAACGGGAAATTCTAGGCGTGTAATGTATGTCAGACTGAGCCACAGAGTAGGCGGTTGTAGCTTGTTTATTTATATAACACTATGATAACAATAAATATGTCAGTTTTTATCTTTATTGATTCGTGTTGTGTCGAAATTTATATTTGCTTGTTAAGTTTCATTGCAGTTATAATGTAATAACTAATTGAGAGTAATAATGGTCTATATGAAAAATTATAGATCGTAACTAAATTCCTGTCCTGGTTTGTCATGGTTAATAATATGTCATCGTCTTCGTCGCTTCCACCGATGGACGTCCACTGCTGGACATAGGTCTCACGTAATGACGTCCACAAGGCCCGATCTTGCACCACCTGGCTCCAGCGTCTACCGGGGACCCTTTTTATATTATCGGTCCACCTAGTGGGGGATCTGCCTCCACTGCGCCGTCCAGCACCTTTGGCCCCCAACATCCATCGGTCCTTCGGACTATGTGCCCCACCCATTGCCACTTCAGGTTCACGATTCGTAGGACTATGTCGGTGACTCTGGTTCTACTACGGATCTCTTCATTTCTGATTCTATCACGCAGAGAAACTCCGAGCATAGCCCTCTCCATCGCACGCTGACTCTGAGCTTCCGCATGAGGCCCATAGTCAGCGACCATTGTGGATATTATTAGTATACAATTCCAAAATGTTTTATGCATAGAATTTATAGATTAGACTTAATTGTGTATTTTAATGTGTCTTATTAGTTATTACGTAGCTATTATAAGCAAAAATAAATTAATAAATTTATTTATATGCAACATTGATAACTTCTGCCTGTTTCCAATCGACATCAAGCCATTCGCATCAAGACTTGGTTTGAATTTCATTAGTTTTGCGATAGCTCCTTAGAATTTTTTTAAAGCAAAATATTTACATGAAACGCTTAAGATAACTTACATATTTCAATTGATAAGAATCTACAAGATACTTTACTTTTTAAGTGAAGGTGAAGACTACAGTTTGTTCGCGTTAAGAGTGCAGTGAGTCATCATTACAGCTCCGTCCCCTAACCAAGCAAACTTGATCTTATAATTTGAAATGCTTTGATTGGTTAGGGAGCGGGGCTAGAATAATGACTCACTGCGTTCTTAACGCAAAAAACTGTATTATATAACGATTCTCATGGAGAAAAATAGGGCATTCTCAGCCAGGAAGTTTTGAAAATTGAGGCTGAATATGCCCTATTTTTCTCCCGTGGTGTGTAAACGATTTTATTACACTATAGCTCATTTTGTCCGTCTGTTTGTCGTGCTTTAACACCAAAACTAGTGTATTGACTTAAATGAAATTTCGCATACAAATGTCAGAAAGGACAATTACCTCTTTACAGTCGAAGACTACAAAAGACTACAAATAGCCCATTAAAGTGTTTATTCGTAAAGTAATAAGCCTATATAATCAGAAATGCTACTCAAAAACATTGGACGAAGTCACGGCACAGATAGTATTATAAATATGTTAGCAAATTCTCGACAACTATCAAATTTTTCCATGTTCTTGTTTTTTAAAATAGTCATAACAATAAAATATATTGCATGACGACTCCATGACTAATTTCCTCGTATAAATTAAGAGTCGAAAGTACTTCTAAGAATATAATGACATCGTGTCTACGATAAAGCATTTGCTATCGCGTTATCTATTTAAAAGAAGGATCTCTTGTTAGATTGTGATAAATCGGAATCTATTCTTAACGAGCAGTGTGGAGGATAAAGGTAAGGAAATTACCGGTTAGATTATAATTGCGTCGAGGAAATATCAATCTTATATATACATTTTGAAGCTTATCTAATTGCTAGGGCAACTTTCTTAGAGTACATACATACATACATAGCATCACGCCTCATTCCCATAGGGGTAGGCAGAGACTACGTCCTTCCACTTGCCACGATCCTTGCATATCTCCTTCGCTTACTTTCATTCTCATTAAACCTTTCATACAAGTTCGTCGGTTTAGAGTACTCTTGACCTGGCCGTTATTTAAAATGTCCTGGATTTGGTCCAGGAACGTTCGCCTTGGTCTTCCCCTTCCAACTTTCGCATTCACTCTTGACTCATAAATCCTTTTTGTCAGTCTCCTTTCATTCATTCTCTCTACATGCCCAAACCATCTAAGCATACCTTTCTCAATTTTAGTCACTACGTCTTCTTTTATACCACAACGTTCTCTTATCACACTATTTCTCACTCTGTCACTCAGTTTTAATCCACTCATGCTTCTCAACGCTCTCATCTCTACCGCATTTATTTTACTTTTGTGATTCTTCTGCCATACCCAACTTTCACTACCATACATAAGTGTTGGCACCAACACTCCTGCATGCACTGCCAGTCTGGCCTTTTGAGACACAATCTGGCTATTCACAAAGGCGTGCAGAGCACCATTTACCATATTTCCTGCATTCACTCTCCTTCCAATATCACTTTCACATCTTCCATCTTTTGTAAATTTAGATCCCAAGTATACAAATTCTTTCACCTCTTCCACTTGTTCCCCATCTATCAAAATATTGCGATCATAGATTCATCTCTTTCAAAAAGCATAACTTTCGTTTTGTTTACATTCCCTTTCATTCCTTTCTCTTTCTTTCCTTTTCTTAGAGTATCTGACCAAACTGATAAATTTTTTATATTATTCTTAAAGAGGATTAGTGATCTATTATCCTATATTACTGGGAGCTCACACAAGTAATGTGAAAATCTAGTTATGGGCTAATTATAATAGCATAGCTCTTAGCGTAGTTTAATTTTATATCTTACTATAATACTGACCATGTCCTCAATGATCCTTTTTACGCTATCAGAGAGATCTGAGAGTTTTTGATGTAGTAAATTTGAAAGTTATCTACATTAAGGTCGTACGGCGAAGATATATCATCACTTATGGCATTAATATACAATGAAAATAAGAGAGGAGACCACACGCCGCCTTGCGGGACACCAGCTTTGATTTAAGTGCAAGTGGAATAAGAATCCTATACATTAATCCGTTGGCGTTTAATATCTGACTTTTGTTAGTTATAACCGCCTAAGGCTCAGTCTGATAATCATTACACGCCTTGAATATTTCGTTACGATAGAAACTTGTGAATTAAATGTAGGCTATATTTTAATTTATTCTAGGAGTTGATGTGACCGTGAGTCTCGGCAAAATCTGTCTAGTTTTTTCAAACATTGGCGGGAAAAATGAATATCCCGTTTCTGTGGATAATTTGGGATTTTATTAAACATATTTTTATCGTTAAAATACCAGTTATCTGGTATTGAAAGTTCGTTTAAAATGTGCGTAGGCAAAGACCACGTCCTTCCACTTGCCACGGATCCTTGCATATCTCCTTCGCTTCTTTCATTCTCATTAAATCTTTCATACAAGTTTGTCGGTTTAGAGTACTCTCGTCCTGACCCTTATTTAAAATGTCCTGCGTTTGGTCCATGACTGTTCGCTTTGGTCTTCCCCTTCCAACTTTCCTATTGACTCTTCACTCATAAATCCTTTCTGTCAGTCTCCTTTCCTTCATTCTCACTACACCTTCTTTTATTCAACAACGTTCTAGACCAATCACGCAGTGTAATTATGAATTAGCAGGCTACATGTATCATAGCAGTGTTCCCAGGTTCTGTCAGTCTCTCCGCGGCGGTTACTCTTTTAAATACAGTTTTGTAAGATACAATGTATAATATTTTGACTGTGTACAACTGGAATGACCACCGAAATAATCTTCAACATTATAATACACATTCTGTAAAAGTATGTTTTTGACGTATTTGTTAAAACTCCACAACTTTTCTGAACCTTCTTCACTCTAAAATATGGCATTACAAGTTTGTTTTATATGATATATTAAAATTGTAACTAACATTTAATTGTATTATATTTACGTAGCATTATTATAAATGTAATAACTGTTGTTACATCCGTATATCCCATTTAAATGTCTTTATTCACAATGTGTATTTATCTAACATATATGTCCCATTTAATAAATGCGGACATCGAAGGTATTTATCATTATAAATCGTAACGCAATACGAAACTGTTCGCTTTAAAGTGCCTGATAACTTCGCGTGTGATAAATTATAACAATTCCTATGTAAAATATTACAGACGATGGGCAATTCAAAAGAAATCAAGACGAAGTTGAAGAGAGACGATGATTTCATCCCCCCAGATGGAGGATGGGGTTGGATGATCATCTTCGCAGCCGGATTTTCTAATGTAAGTAATTTAACATTATCTTGCACAAGCTATTCTTTAATCCAAATGAAAATTTATTAAAAAGATTCCAGATATTTAAGATAAATACAGTCACACAGAAGAAAGATGTAAATAAAGATATTATAACTAGCTGACCCGGAAAACTTCCTCAGAATCAATAACTTTTAGTAAGAAATGTGGTCAAAAACTTAACCAGAACACAAAGAATTCGTAATCAAACAATCGCGACCTATACAGAAATTGTTAGTTGTCAATGTTAAATGTCAAAAAGAAATAAAGAAATCAAAAGCTTTCTATTGGGTTTAATCTGATATCTGTCATGAATCGATCAAATGATCGAGTGGTGAGGAATGAGCTGTGGTCAACATTATCAACGTATGGGGTGAGCGGTTGTCTGATCCAAGCATTGAAATCTATCTATGAGGGTTCTAGTGCTTGTGTCAGAATTAACAGAGCGTACACGAGGTGGTTTCCTGTCGAAAGAGGTGTTCGACAGGGATATGTTGCGTCACCATGCCTGTTCAACCTATTCATGGATAACAGTTTGACAGATTTAAAAGAAAGTATGTATGGGTTAAGAATGAATGAATTACTCATCAAATGTTTACTCTACGCTGATGATCAAGTAATACTTGCGTCATCCGCTAACGAGCTTCAGGAGATGCTAAATATTATGAATGAAGCTTTGAAAGGGAAAGGAATGAAAGTGAATGTAAACAAAACGAAAGTTATGCTTTTTGAACGAGATGAATCTATGATGAATGGCAATATTTTGATAGATGGGGAACAAGTGGAAGAGGTGAAAGAATTTGTATACTTGGGATCTAAATTTACAAAAGATGGAACATGTGAAAGTGATATCGAAAGGAGAGTGAATGCAGGGAATATGGTAAATGGTGCTCTGCATGCTTTTATGAATAGCCAGATGGTGTCTCAAAGGGCTAGACTGGCAGTGCATGCTGGAGTGTTGGTGCCAACACTTATGTATGGTAGTGAAAGTTGGGTATGGCAGAAGAATCACAAAAGTAAAATAAATGCGGTAGAGATGAGAGCGTTGAGAAGCATGAGTGGATTAAAACTGAGTGACAGAGTGAGAAATAGTGTGATAAGAGAACGTTGTGGTATAAAAGAAGACGTAGTGACTAAAATTGAGAAAGGTATGCTTAGATGGTTTGGGCATGTAGAGAGAATGAATGAAAGGAGACTGACAAAAAGGATTTATGAGTCAAGAGTGAATGCGAAAGTTGGAAGGGGAAGACCAAGGCGAACGTTCCTGGACCAAATCCAGGACATTTTAAATAACGGCCAGGTCAAGAGTACTCTAAACCGACGAACTTGTATGAAAGGTTTAATGAGATTGAAAGAAGCGAAGGAGATATGCAAGGATCGTGGCAAGTGGAAGGATGTTGTCTCTGCCTACCCCTATGGGAATGAGGCGTGATGCTATGTATGTATGTAAGTATGATTTCTACATCAAATGTTTGACAGGAAGGAATAGGTTCTAAAAGAAAGCGAAATGGTTAATTTTACAAAGATTCTCACCTCATAAACCTTTTCTGGACTTCCATGTATATTCCTAAATCAAAATTAGCCAAATCAGTCCAACAGAAATTTATTATCAACCGATTATCAAACTGGAGGAGGTTATCAATTCGTCTGCATTTTTTAGGTTTGTTACCTCATAACTTCTGAGTGAACCGATCTTGATGATTCTTTTTTATATAAAAGATTGCGCCTCCCGAAGGTTCTCGTTCTTTTTAGTCCAGTTCTGATGGTGGCATCCATGAGAAAACCGACAAATGGACGAATAACTTAAGGTCACGCCAACCGATTTCGATAGTTTTTTATTGGAAAGGATATGCTTCAACGGTCGTTTTATGCTAGTTTAGTTAAGTTTTGATCATAGGATCCACGACAAAGTAACGGAACTCTTCAATTCTTAGGAGCAAGTTAACGATACCTGGCAGAATCTTTTATAAGCTATACGGAGATTTGAGTCACATTTCGTAGTCAAGTACTGTATCAGAACGTATTGAATTTAAATTAGAAACAATTTCCATATGTGACGACTCAATCAATTGCTACCAATAAAACTGCGATGCAGATAATAATAGATCGTAAACATCTATATGTCGGAGTGCAAGAGTCTGTGGATCACTGGTCCGTGTGTAATAGTCTGTGGAACGCTGGCGCCATCTGTGTATCGGCGTGGGGGCAGAGTCAATAAGTGGTAGTCCGGCCCGTCTCTCGGCAGTTCTCGAGTGGCGGTCGGCCGGAGTGGTGGACTATTGAAACTGTCGCGTTCCTAGCTATTAGTGATAATGAGTTTGTGTAAATTGATATCGGGAACATTAAGTGATTGAACATTATAATCCGAGTTAATTAATAAAGTGTTTGATTGCACCAACATTACCCACCAACGCCCACAGAATAAGAAATTAAATAATGGATCCAATTAATAACGATGTCGGCGGAGAACCCTACGGCCCTGTGCTTTGTGCTTCTCTGTTCTCTTACTCTCCGACGTATATAATTTTGTAAAAAAATATAGTGTGTGGTTGTGTTTGTTGAACGTGAATACGTCTCGTAACCGGTAATAGTTTCTATATAACTATGTGTTACAATCCTTACTTAGCGTAGTTCTTTGAACCTTTAGTTCTCTAGTGATGTAATTGAATTTCTGATGGAGGTGATAGATATGTAGCTACAACACCAAAATGTATCTCCCGATTTCATCGATCTTTCCTTTCTAATTGCCTCCTTATAGCGATTTAAAGACGTAGTCACGTCAAAATTAATCAAACACGTAGTTCACGATCCCATACTTAGTAATCATTGCAAAAGGAGTTACCTCATTTAATTTAAAATCAATCTCGAATAGTGATACATGGGTTTAATCATTCAAAACCAAGTTCGTTCGTTTTAAAGGTCACATCGATTGGATAGTTTCAAAGTCTATTGACCACAGGGATAACGGTATTGTTAGCTATTAATGACGGTATAACTAAGGGGACACATAAAGTCTCGGATTGCCCAAATTGGGGGCCACGGTGGCATCTTTTGATGTCGATAGCTGGAAACCTTTCGCTTCCGAGCATTATTATCACAACGATCATCAGTGACGCGGGATGGACGGCAGTTGCTTCTTTCTGAGAGACAGTTATATTGGAGGAGAAGGCCTTGTGGAGGAAACACGAGACCACGGGTAGTTCCCCTCGACCCTGACATAGGAGGGCAGGGAGCAGGAGGCGTACGTTTGCCTGTCTGCTCCCCCCTTACTTGTCGTAGAATGCATCTGGGGTGGCATCAGAGTCAAATGCCCAGTGTCATCGTGGTTTCTTCTCAGCTGCCGGGAGTTGAAGGGGGCAGGCCTCGAAGCAATGCTTCCTTACACGAGCGTCGTCATCAGACATCAATTTGATGTCTAGTACTCTATTTTGCCCGCAATCGTACGGACTGGTTCCCACCGGCTACGCTAGTTGGTCGATTCAGGTTAATTCATTTAGTTGTCCAATACGGGTATCGCCTCTGTTATTGCGTCTTTTTCGCCGTCATCATTGCCTTCGTCAGGCGGCGGTAACAGCAGGAGTTCACGAGTTAGAGGACGCCCGGTCCTTTCTGCTCTTGGGTCCTGGCTGGCAATGCCGAGGAGGTGTGTGTGTGGCGGAACATAGTCGCCAAGTTCCGGACAAACACCTCCATGGTGGGCGACTTAGTGTCACCGTGTCATTTCTGACATACCTAGGAGCTTGTACTATCATACGTAGGCCCTTGTTCTACTGGATCTGCAGCCTACTCCTCTGGTACTCCGATCAGAAAGAGTACCAGGTAGAATTCGCATACATCAGTCTGGAGTGGACGTAGGCTCCGTAGACCTTTAGTTTGACATAGATCTTCAGTTTGGCTAAGCAAGTTCTCAGATAAAAGTAAACTCCTAAAATCTAGGCGAGGCTGGGGAAATCAGGCATGAGGCCAACATTTAAGTTTACCCACGCATACGAAGTGGTGCGAGTTAGTTAGAATAAACTGTTAGAAAACCTTGTAGATCTTGATATGGCATGTATTGTGCCATCTTTGATATGATTCTATTGATAATGTATCAGAAAAATTGGGTCAACTTGGGCGATTAGTGATTTTATCTATTGCACATGCGTTTAAAATAAACCATAACAAAAACAACGTAGAGTTTCCATTACGATCTTAAACATAAACATTTTGCAATTATCATTCAGTTTTTTTATTTATTAATTCTGAGGCGGCATAAATAAAATTTGCAAAAACCGGATAAATATTGCGTCTCCGCGTATAAAATAACTTTTCCTATACATAATTCGTCATCATCCGTCATTATTATCAACAGTAAATCATTGATTTTAAAATTATCTCAGCGAAGCGTGTTTTTCAATTCCTGATATTAGTTTACAGTCTCTATATAGAGAGACTGTGAACTAATATCTCGTAATACTCGCATATCTTGATAAAATTTTCAACCATTAATAATGGAATAGAGAGAAGTGTATTAGGAGGCGAATAGATAAAATAAATTTAAAAAGAATATGAAAAAAGACCGAGTTCGGGAGAGTACAATCAGTCTGCAAAGGGCAATGTACGGGACACACGATGAGAGAAAAGAAGGAAAAAAACTAAAATAATAACTGAATGATACCCCAAAAACTCATTGGTCTAATGGTCGGGCCAATCCAAAAATGGATATTGAGTTTTCTATTAAGATTTTCTCAATATTTTCCCGAAGTTGTGAAGTTGGCGGTGTGATTCACCCCCGTGCCTCGAAGAGCACGTTAAGCCGTCGGTCCTGCGCCCGATCTCTTTCCAGTTGTGTCGGATTGCCATCACATCGGACTGTGAGAGTGAAAGAATAGAGAGTGCACTTGTGTACTATGCCTGCCAATCCGCAGTGGAGCAGCGTGGTGGGACTATGCTTTAAAAACCCTCTCTCATATGAGTGAGGAGGCCTGTGCCCAGCAGTGGGACGTTAATGAGCTGCTACTTACCTTACTTACACCAAAGAAAGCAATAGTAGTAAAGAAGGACCAATAGAACGATAGATAGATGACCTTAAGAAAGTAGTAGAAGCAAAATGGCTATGTACAGCAAAAGATCAATGAAAAGCATTAGAGGAGACATTTTTCGAAAGACATGCTTTGAGGAAGGAAGAACCGAAGTAAGTAGCAGCCCATTAACGTCCCACTGCTGGGCACAGGCCTCCTCACTCCGAGAAGCGAGGGTTTTTAGAGCATAGACCCACCACGCTGCTCCACTGCGGATTGGCAGGCATGCCAAGAATATAGGTTATAAAAAAAACAGAAATGAAGGCTTATCTTATTTTATTAAAAATACATTTTTATGAACGTGTGATAGATGATACTAGATGTTAAAATAATAACTCCATTACAATGAACTATTATAACGTCTTTTTTTCTCATTTCCAGTTATCAATGCTTCCGATGCTGCAGCAGTTCGGTCTACTGTTTCGCGACAAGTTCTCAAGGCTGGGCATCACCAGCTCGGAGACCACCACCATCATCAACATGAACTCCGCGCTGACCTCTTGCGTCGGTGCGTGACGCGCCTCGCATGGTAACTCCCTGATACCATACCGGCCATCAATTGTTTTATTATAAATCATATTCAAAACAAATCATATTCTTATATTGTCACTGTAGGTCTTATAATCACATTCAGGAACAACTTCTCAAGTTAAAAAGGTTTCTTCTCTCCCTAACAATGTTATAAACATCACGAAATCAAACTATATATCCAAGAGATTACTGTCAAAGTTGATTAATATATATTAGATAAAAATTTAAACATTGTGTTAGTAAAGGATCCCTTTGAAACACTAGTTTATTATAATAAAGTGACGCCATCTATTGGAAGTCTCAGAAATCCGAACCTAGATAATGAATCGAGGGTAGAAACGAAAAGTAAATTTGGTGTTAACCTAATAAATGTTGATACCTTTTATAGTATTTTGTCACCACCAATATCCCTATCATTTTATATTGAAAGTGTAAAGCATCCTACAGAAGTAGAGGCTTCGTTTGGATGCATTAGATCTGACATAGACTCATTAGAGGCTCAATGATCTTAAAAATAAAAATGATCCAAAACCTACGTCTCGTGCCTTATATAAATGGCGATGTATTTTTAGATATAATTAAAGATAATAAGTGTAATGTATGCTTAAAATGATTAATAGTAAACGATTAAACGGTCATATGTAGGCCATTTTTTTCTGTTTATTTTCATAATTATGTACAAATTCTTTTCATTAATCTCCGTATATTAACATATGAAGTGTCAGTTGCTTTAGTAAACGCTTACACAAGCCTTTGCCAAATGCTGTTGGGCATAACTGTCTTTCTGGAACCAATTATTAGATTACGATTAATATATATTAGATAAAAATTTAAACATTGTGTTAGTAAAGGATCCCTTTGAAACACTAGTTAATTGTAATAAAGTGACGCCATCTATTGGAAGTCTCGGAAATCCGAACCTAGATAATGAAGCGAGGGTAGAAACGAAAAGTAAATTTGGTGTTAACATAAGAAATGTTGATACCTTTTATAGTATTTTGTGACCACTTACAATCCTATCAATTAATATTGAAAGTGTAAAGCATCCTACAGAAGTAGAGGTTTCGTTTGGATGCATTGGATCTGACATAGACTCATTAGAGGCTCGATGATCTTAAAAATAAAAATGATCCAAAACCTACGTCGCCTTATGTAAATGGCGATGTATTTTTAGATATAATTTAAGATTTTTTTTCTGTTTATTTTCATAATTCTGTACTGTTTCTAATTTTATTAATCTCCGTATATTAACATATGAAGTGTCAGTTGCTTTAGTAAACGCTTACACAAGCCTATGCCAAATGCTGTTGGGCATAACTGTCTTTCTGGAAATAATTATTAGATTACATTTTGCGACGCTTCTCAAGGCTTATTTTATATCAATGATAATATTAACAAGTTCATATTTTATTGCAGGATTAGCAAATGGACCAGTATTTAAGACGTTCAGCTACCGTCAAGTGTCATTGACGGGAACAGCAGTTGTAATTGTTTCTCTGCTATTTACAACGTTCTCGTACAACTTCGTGACATATTTGATCTCGTTTTCAATTTTATACGGTGAGTAAAAACGAGTATCGTTTTAAATTATAACAATTTTGATCAAAACAAACACACATACACGTATACACTCAGCAATACACACACACATTACGCAGATAAAATTATCTTCTACCAGTCCACCACGTTGCTACTTTAAGTTGTTTCAACACTTAAGATGAGATTATAATCAAGCTTAGCTTAGGCGTGAAGTATTCTTGCGTCACCAGTTATGAAACTAACAGCAAAGACTTTTGATTTCAACCTGATATTGTTCAAAAATCTTCTGTAAGACTAACGAGCTACCATCTTGACGGTATCATCATTTACCACTTAGTTCCATCATTAAACTATTATTTTTCACACTTCTAGGCGCTGGATACGGTATTAGTAGTTCTGCAAATGCTCTAGCACTAAACACTTATTGGAAAAATAGAAGAAGACTAGCAACGGGGCTATCTTGGACAACGACAGGTCTAGGACCCATAATATGGCCGCAAATAATAACTGCTCTTTTCGCTGCTTTCGGAGAAACTGGAGCTACTCTCATAATAAGTGGATTTGCCCTGCATGCAGTGGCTTGCGCTCTTCTACTACAACCAGTAGAATGGCATTGTAAGACAAAACAAAGCTCCAAAGAACAAGACGAAGAGAGACTATTAACACCCGATAATACAGCGACAAATACAATAAACACGAAGAAAAATGAAGACAGCGGTTACTTCAGTCAAGTATCCAAAATTAAGAACCTCAGTATGTTCTCAAGTCAATATCTATATAATGAAGACGATCCTGTCACGCCAGGCTACGAAATAACAGATCCAGGTATACCCATGATGGTAAGAGCTAATGATGGCTACTTCAGCCAATCGAGGCAGTCAAGAAGCAGGTTATCTTCAAGAGACGGGTCTGCTAAAACGTCTCGATTAAATTCTAAGAAACCATCAATGTCAAATTTATTGGAAAATAGATCGAGAAAATCATCAACATTATACCTTAATGAATCTAAAAAGAACTCTTCAGCTAATTTAGGTGCTCTTGGGCAAGAACGCGAATCCAAACAACCAAACAAACCAAAACGTAAAACATCCATCACCCTTGACACTCAAATCCCAGAATCTGAAATAGAAGATTGTCCAACACTAAAAGCACCTCAAGATTTAAAAGCAGATGAGAAAGCTGTTGTAGAAACAATTGATCCTCAAAAAGCAAAATATATTGCTGATAGAGCCGAAAAACATTTAGCTGGAACCAAGAGTATTAAATCATTTAAAATGGATGGTCAATACAGTGAAAAATACCATAAAGACAATCATAGCAATATTTCTTTAAAAAATCAAGATGATTTAGATGAAAGAAAATATTTAAAAGATAATCATAGCAATCAGTCAATCAGAACAAAGCAGAGGCGTAAATCTAACAATTTCAATTATGAAAGTGAAGTCTTAAAGCAGGCTTCATTGAAATTAGAACAATATTTGAAAGAAAACGAAGATAAAACTCAGACAGATAAATTCAAACTTTTAGTTAATGCTCCAATAGAAGATGATGTTTTTGAAGATACGAAAGAAGAAAAATCTCAAGAGGAAGATGAAAAAGAAGATCAGTTAACTTTTTGTGAAAAAGTTGCGCTCTTTTTTGATTTAGACCTATTGAAAGATTTTACATTTATTAACTTAATGTTGGGGATTACATTAGCAAATTTCAACGAGTTGAATTTTTCAATATTGACGCCATTTATTCTGGGTGATTATGGATTTTCGAAAGGAGAAGTGGCATTTTTCATGTCCCTTTTAGCAGGAGTGGACATTTGCGTCAGATTTTGTATACCATTTGTTGCCGGCAAGATTGGGTGGGATAACAACTCCTTCTTTTTATTCGGTGTTATGTCTATGGCTATCGGAAGAGTTGGTAATTATCTCTTTTTTTATTCAAATGAAATCAAAATATTTGACATTCAAATAAACTTACTAGTCCTATGAAATCGTCAATCTTCTGTCCATTTGTTACAAATTTGGCACTTGTCTCTACCGAGATGATACCTGCAGCAAATTCAGTAATTACTCTTTTAACGAAAATGTTTACATCTATGATATTTTATATATGAATTACGGCATGTTAGTTTGCTTTAAAATGCAAGTTATTTCTTTATTAGTGTTAATCTTGAGTTCGATTCCCGAGAAGTTAAATTTATGATATAGTGTTTTCTAATTTATACAGATCTGTATAAGTAACTTTAGCTGTAGCTCTTTATTGCCCGAAATGCATTCCGTTACAATATTATGTAAAAGTCATTAAGTGGTAAATTACCTCTTACTTTCTTGGAGTTATCTTCTTCTTAGTTCTTATATATATAATAGATAGAGGGCTCCTTAGCTACCGCAACATTTTCCTTAACTGGCTATTTAATGTACTTGAGGGACACAAAGCTTAGGGGAAGTTGCCGAAATCGGGCATTAGACGTATATTTTTAATCAACGACATTTATTTCAACATCATAACTTGCCATTTATATAATGTTATTTTAAAATAATTAGTCTTTTTGTATCTGTTTATATCTCATTAGTTTTTGCCGCATAGCATATATACCAACGTCTTTGCTTGAATTAGAAAGGTTGGCTAGTAAACAAAGCTTTTTAACTATAAGCTCATCTTTTGCACTTTGGCCCATAAAATAAACCAATTCTTTAATAACTTTCCTTTTTAGTTAATAAGCCTTTTAGTTAATTTCTCGTTATAAATCAATTTCATCTTTTTCTCGTTTCAGTTTTAGCCTACTGGCAGGATTATAGTGTAATACTCATGGTGGCAGTAATCATAGGATTTGGGAAAGGCTTGAGGACAGTATTTATGGCACTCGTAATCCCTACACACGTGCCTTTACACAAACTACCAGGTGCCTCTGGTATACAATTATTAACAGCTGGAATTGTTTATTTAGCATTAGGACCAGTTGTAGGTAAGAACAAACTTATTACTCACAAATAATATTTTTCTTCATTATCAATTGTTGTGTCACAGTGTTTATTATTGGAGTCTTCCAAAACGTCTTGATTGCTTTTTATAATATTTTATTGTTTATTTAATTAGGTTTTACTGTAAAATGTGTTTCATTCGCTTAGTCTTTATTTTTGAATCGATTAATTTATTCAGCGACTAAGTTACTGACTTGGACTTTAGACAATTTGATTGACAAGATGTCATTATCAGTATCAAAGTCTGCTTTTAAATACTTAACAAATATATCATCTGAGTCTTCGATGTTATAGATAAAGTTATGTTGTATTGGTTACCAAGTCTTATTCCACATAATAAAGGGGTCAATGAAATAATCTCAACGAATATAAATAAATGTAATGAGAAGAATCGAGTTCTTTAAGTTGGAGTTAAAAATTAAATCTACCTTGTGAGGTAGATGATCAGCGTTGGCGTTGCGGAAACGAGTAAATTTATTTATAGTTCGTTCGCGTTAAGAATGCAGCGAGTCATCATTGTTGGCCAGCCGATCCCCGCCCCCTAACCAATCAAATCTTTTCAAATTACAAGGTCAAGTTCACAATGACCAGTTGAAGGCATATCTGTGAACTTGAGATTCTGTCGGTCTTTACGGTCTTTAATAAAATATCATTTAAGGTGCCATGGACTTTTTTGTAGATATTAATACGTTCCATAATATTCCACACATTTTTTGGTTTTATCGTCAATAGTTTCAGCAGGGCACGCAATGAGGGATTTTTTGGGACTAATTTTTTCACACCTTGGGTTATATTAATGCATTTTTCTAAGGGATCCCTATTTTTTTTGAGAATGTAATATAGCCTATGTCGCACAGTAAAAATGCAGCTTTCAAATGGTGAAATAGTTTTTTAAAATTGGGCCAGCGGTTTTTCTGTGAAGACGTTACAGACATATTGTTTAAATGAAGTTATTATAATCCTAGGTTGGATAAAGGACAACGCTTCTACAGCAGTGACGCTGCACTGTCTTAACATATTCACATGGCTGACTGCAGTATCATGGGGCTTGGAGAAGTACTTAAATAATAGGACACCAAAAATTGAACCTGAAGATACAATTAAAGCGTGATTATTGGATTGAAACTGTTAATAACCAGTGGAAGTTATACGGCTAAAAGTGTCCGACAAGAAGAGGGGTATTTGAAGTCCCCCATGTATGAGTTTTAATATAATAAGTTGAGTCTTAGAAGAGTTACTTTCTTCATATTTTTTGTATTCATAAATGCATTGTAAAGAAACATTTGGCGTTTTTTTTTTCGAATTCTATGTAGTTTGTAGCCCAACAACCTGAAGTAGAACAGCATCGAGGGTCTTTACTCTAATAATGTATTTGTAAACGTTCTGGTGATGAGAAATCCTTCAATAGCAGTCTTGAGTTCATTTCCTGGCAGGAAAAATTGCCTAGCGCTCGGTTGTTAAATACCTTTTACCTTTTTTACTGAAATCCTCATTACATTTGTAGTCCACACCAATATGCTCATTACATTTATAGCCACGCCGATATCCTCATAAAAATTGTAGTCCACACCAATAGGCTCATTAAATTTATTGACCACACCGATATCCTCATGACATTTGTAGTCCACACCAATAGGCTCATTAAATTTATAGACCACACCGATATCCTCATGAAATTTGTAGTCCACACCAATATACTCGTCGTCGTCGTCGCCGTCGTCTCAACCGATGGACTTCCACAACCGGACAAAGGTTTCTCTTAATGAATTCCACTGGGTCCGATCTTGCGCCGCTTGTATCCAGCGGCTGCCAGCGATCCGCCTGATGTCATCGGTCCACCGGCCGCCACTCTAGCACCTTCAAGCCCCAACGTCCATCGGTTCTGCGAACTATGCCCTGTCCATTGCTACTTCAGCTTTGCAATTCGGTAGGCTAAGTCGTGATTTTAGTTCTCCTCATTTCTAATTTGATCACGTTGGGAAACCCAATATAGTCATTACATTTATATGCCACACCGATATCTTCATGTCATTTGTGGCTCGCACCGATATTCTCATAATTTTTTTTTATTACTGATGAGTTACCGCTTGATTGTGATCTCATCTGATGGTGAGTGATGATACACTCTAAGATGGAAGCGTGATAATCTGGTAAGAGGCAATATACCTCTTATAATATTTGTGGCCCTTTTTTTTCTCGCCGATAAATCCTCTTAAATACTCGCTAACGCCAAAAGGGAAAGGCATAGCGGGTTAAGCTGGACTTTTACTGGCTAAAACCCGACGGTGCTTCTTTGGCTAAAGCACGGGATCAGAATACATCCGCACTCCTGAATACGATATGTCCATTGACTACAAATGTTATGGGCATATTGGTGCGGGCAACAAATATAATGAGCATATTGGTGCGGATTACAAATTTTATGAGGATATTCATGCGGGTCATAAATGTAATGAGCATATTGGTGTGGACTACAAATGTTATGAGGATATTGGTGCGGATTACAAATATAATGAACATATTGGTGTGGATTACAAATGCTATGAGGATATTGGTGCGGGCCACAAATGTTATGGACATATTGATGTAGACTACAAATGTTATGAGGTTATTGGTGTGGACTACAAATGTTATGAGTATATTAGTGCGGATTACAAATGTTATTGGCATATTGATGCGGGCCACAAATGTAATGAGCATATTGGTGTAGACTACAAATGTTATGAGGATATTATCTGTCTGTCATCGGTCGATATGACCAAAATAATGAAGTACTCGTTGGTAGCTGATGATGGATAGCTATTCCTAACGAATATTTCTAACTTAAAAATCATTTGTGTCGTTTAAATTGAATAATATCCTAATAAATGAACTCCATTAACCAATTATACGGCATCATAATTCAACCGAGTTACTGAGGTCAAAGCCGGCAGTAGCGCGTACACTTCCGCCGTGTGGCGTTCAAGTGACACATTTATTATATTAATATCCATGTAAATAGTGTTATAAAGATATAAACTGTTAATAAAGTGTATTAAAGTGTTGTGCGATATGATTTTATTGATGAAAAACCTCGTGTTATCTGCTATGATATGTTTCCGAATTAAGAATGTGGTGATATTATAACGTAACGTAAAGTTTAACCCTCATTTATATTATAGCCTTTTTTTTGTCATTGGGAAATGCTTGAACGCACGCGGGATAGAGTATACAGCTCCATCCAGGAGTGTGGGGCTCACTGTAACCAGAATACCCACTAAAACTCAGCGGAACCCTCTTCATCCGTATGGTGGACGCCAGATGTTCGCTAAAGCATTCATCTCTGGCACCCCGGATGCGTCTGACTCAAGGGTTCAAAAGAGGGGAAGCAGGCGCTCATAATTGCGCCGTCTTGTACCTCCCCTTGCTTCTTTTTGCAAAATAACGGCCTCACAGAAGGAGGAAACTGCCCTCAAGCTCATGCTACCGAGCATAGCACCCACTATGCTGGACAGAGAGAGATCGCTTCCAACCAGCGACATTACGATATGGCGCTGGGGGTCCCGGGCCGGGCATTCTGCCAATGTGTGGTACGCCATATCAACAGCCGCGCCACATTCTCGGCTCGCAGGCGTCTCCTCGCATCACACAATCTGGTACAAGTACTTACCAAAACAACCATGTCCAGTAAGCACCTGCACCAACCTGTATGATAACACACCATGCCCCATTGAGATCCAATCTTCCAAGTGGAAACGAAAAGCCGCTACAGTGACTGCGCCCACTTTAGGAGACCCGAAGTCCTCCCTCCATTTGTGAATTAGGGCCTGGTCGGATTAAGCCTTGATTCTCTGCACCTCAATGTCATCGGGCCTTTCACCTGTATTCACCGCAGCTACCCGACACTGATATGCAGCTGCAAGGATTTCTGCCCGAACTTCCCAGGCGGGATCACCTGCAAGAAGTGTTGCAACCGCCCAGGATCCTGTACGGTACCCCCGAAATTTTTGTAGGCTGATGAAACATGTAATATCATAATTTAGGGTGAAGAAGATTCAGAAATCATTTCTTGGGTTGAGCATAGGTATTATTAATAAATTAACGCAAAACATCGTTTTACAAATGGCATATCATAATGTTAAAGATTACCTACAAAGCTATAAATAAAAGTGTAACCACCGAGTTTCTTATCAGTTTCTTCTCAACAGGATCAACTTTCAGAACCAGTGGTAGATTTGCTACAAACGGATATACTAATGAGGATACAAAAGTGCTTTTTTGAGCCAATTTGAATGAAGAACCTAGAAAATATTTCTTTGCTTTTGTAGTGTAAATACTCGTTTCGTTAAGAAAGGTCATGGATTCGGTTCCCAGGACAGATTTAGGGCATTTCAATTCGTTATTTGTCTGAATATAAACTGGGAGGCTTTGGACTTATCTACTTACCGTCCTACCAGCGAAAAAAAGATTTGTGTTCCGGTATGATGCTGTGTGTAAACACCCTCATTGGTCTAGTGATTAGCATGTTCGACTACAGACATGAGATCCTGGGTTCGAGTCCCAGGTCAGGCCAATTCAATATGGATATTGAGTTTTCTATTAAGATTTTCTCATTATTCGCCTGAAGTTGGGAAGTTGGCGGTGTGATCCACCCCCGTGTTTCGGAGAGCACGTTAAGCCGTCGGTTCTGCGCCTGATCTCTCTCCAGGTGTATCGAATTACCGTCACATCGGACTATAAGAGTGAAGGAATAGAGAGTGCACTTGTGTACTACACCTACCAACCCGCAGTAGAGCAGCGTGGTAGTTCTATGCTCTAAAAACCCTCTTTCCTCGGACTGAGGAGACCTGTGCCCAGCAATGGGACGTTAATGGGCAGCTTACCTTACCTTACTTTATGATGCTGTGTAAAAACCATAACAGATAAATTACCTCTTTGCAGATTAGCGCGCTTCTATCGTAGACTATCTCGTCAGTAACCATCAGGAATGATTACAACTAAGCATTAACCTGTCAGCAATAAATAAAGAAACGATTGCGCTTTAGACCACACGTCGTCGTCGTCGCTTCAACCCATGGACGTCCACTGCTGGACATAGGTCTCACGTAATGACGTCCAGAAGGCCGATCTTGCGCCGCCTGGCTCCAGCGGCTACCGGCGACCCTCTTTATGCCATCGGTCCACCTTGTGCGGGGTCGCCATTCCAGCACCTTTAGCCCCCAACGTCCATCGGTCCTTCGGACTATGTGCCCCGCTCATTGCCACTTCAGGTTCGCGATTCGTAGGACTATGTCGGTGACTTTGGTTCTACTACGGATCTCTTCATTTCTGATTCGATCACGTAGAGAAAGTCCGAGCATAGCCCTCTCCATCGCAAGCTGACTGACTCTGAGCTTCCGCATGAGTCTTTCTTACTTCTTAATTCTTCGTAACGCTCTCGTTACTTATTCACCAGCTTACTCCCTTGTCATGTCATAAAATATAGCTCTATACGATTATTTAGCCTCATATATTTACCGAGGTCACTATAATGTTGTGAAACCGCAAGACGATTATAAATGTTTACTATTACAATAAAAATACTTTAATAGACTTTGATATATCGATAGGACGTCATCTTGCTTTGAAAGACAAAAACATTAAAGGTGCGTGCGTATAAACTTTAGATTTCCGAGATTTAATGGGCTTAAATGTCATTAAATTACTAAAAGTGTCGAAAATTAATAAAACTAATTTATTGAAATCCCAAATGACGAACTATAAATAAAAATGCCACATGTTTTTTGTCAGTATTCGAAATTAATAATTAAATTTCGTTTTTGAATTTAAAATGTCATTTTCAAATACTAAACTTACTTAACCTTCAAACGAATAAGCATAAAAAAAGCTGCACATTTCGTGACGCTAATCACGTGTTTCGTCCGTAAAAATTGTACCCTCAAAGTCGGCCTTATTTCTCTAAGCAATCTCTTACAGACAACCTCAATTAAGATAAAAATATGACTATAATATATTGGGGTCGAGTTCAAATGGAGAACGTAAAATATATAATATATATGTCGGAGAATATGAGAGAATGGAGAAGCATAAAGCACAGAGGCGTAGGGTTCTCCGCCGACATCGTCATTAATGGTATCCATTATTTAATTTCTTATTCTGTGGGCGTTCGTGGGTAATGTTGGTGGAATCAAACACTTTGTTAATTAACTCGGATTATAATGTTCAATCACTTAATGTTGCCGATATCAGTTTACACAAACTCATTAACACTAATAGCTAGGAACGCGATAGTTTCAATAGTCGACCACTCCGGCCGACCGCCACTCGAGAACTGCCGAGAGACGCGCCGGACTGCCACTTATTGACTCTGCCCCTACGCCGACACACAGATGGCGCCAGCGTTCCACAGACTATTACACACGGACCAGCGATCCACACTCTTGCACTTCGACATATATAATAATAACTAGTCTTTGGTAGCAGGAGTCCATTTCTTCGCGTGGAGATGCCTTGCACTACCGTCTAAAATCGAGCGAAACCCTCGAACCATCTTCATCCGTATGTGACACACCAGAAGTTCATCTTACGGAGAAAGAGGAGCAGGTGTGCAAATTAGTGCCTCCTAGTATCCCACCTCTTACAACGGTAAGAAAGAGCATCTTTTGCATTCTCCCTCTCTCGGTCGTGAACTTCCTTTACCGATATTATGGTATCGCAGAACGAAGCCACTCCCGCCCAACAACTCTCACTGGAGAGCATCACGCTTACAATGCTCTCCGTCGAAAGGTTGCCGCCGATCAACGCCACTAAGAATTGTATTGTATTGTCAAAAGCACTAACAATTTTACAATAAAAAGTTTGGTATTGTCGAAAGCACTAAGAATGTTACATTAGAAAGATTTGTATTGTCGGAAGCACTAAGAATGTTACATTAGAAAGATTTGTATTGTCGGAAGCACTAAGAATGTTACATTAGAAAGGTTTGTGTTGTCGAAAGCACTAAGAATGTTACATTAGAAAGATTTGTATTGTCGGAAGCACTAAGAATGTTACATTAGAAAGGTTTGTATTGTCGAAAGCACTAAGAATGTTACATTAGAAAGATTTGTATTGTCGGAAGCACTAAGAATGTTACATTAGAAAGGTTTGTATTGTCGAAAGCACTAAGAATGTTACATTAGAAAGATTTGTATTGTCGGAAGCACTAAGAATGTTACATTAGAAAGGTTTGTATTGTCAAAAGCACTAAGAATATTACATTAGAAAGGTCTGCGTTGTCGGAAGCACTAAGAATGTTACATTAGAAAGGTCTGTGTTGTCGAAAGCACTAAGAATGTTACGTTAGAAAGATTTATATTGTTGAAAGCACTAAGAATGTTACATTAAAAAGATTTGTATTGTCGAAAGGACTAAGAATGTTATATTAGAAAGATTTATATTGTCGAAAGCACTAAGAATGTTACATTAGAAAGATTTGTGTTGTCGAAAGTACTAAGAATATTACATTAGAGAGGTTTGAGTTGTCGGAAGCACTAATACTGTTACATTAGAAGGTTTTTATTATCAAAAGTACTAAGAATGTTACATTAAAAACGTTTGTTTTGTTAAAATCACTAAGAGTGTTACATTATAAAGGTTTGTGTTGTCGAAAGTACTAAGAATGTTACATTAGAAAAGTTTGTGTTGTCGAAAGCACTAAGAATATTACATTAGAAAGGTTTGTGTTGTCGAAAGCACTAAGAATGTTACATTAGAAAGATTTGTATTGTCGGAAGCACTAAGAATGTTACATTAGAAAGGTTATTATTGTCAAAAGCACTAAGAATGTTACATTAGAAAGGTTTGTGTTGTCGGAAGCACTAAGAATGTTATATTAAAAAGGTTATTATTGTCAAAAGCACTAAGAATGTTACATTAGAAAAGTCATTAAGGATTTTCTTCTGCGTATAACGAACATAACCTCAAAAGAATTCTCTAAATCTTAGTAATAGGCACTTATTTATATTTAAACAGATTATAATAAGAGTTTTTATTACAGTCTTTAACAATTGAACGATAATAATGTTGAAACGTATAATTTAAATTAATTATGATCGAATTCCGACCCCTGTGCAACCTTTAATCAAAACTGCTAAAGAAAAATAGCGTAAAAGCAGGCATTTGTAATATTCAATAATGTCACAATTGCTTAAATTACCATTCAATAAGAATTGTGGCATTTCCTGATTACCGGAATACTCTTTGATCGTGTATTAAGCTGTACGTGACACACATTCACCACATCAATCGGTTAAGAGAACAGTGACATATATCAGGTTTTTAGAGCAAGAACAGTCGATCTGTAAAAACTACGCATAACCAGGAAATTTACGCACCCCGACTGAAAGGTGTGTAGGACTCGCTGAAGAACAGAATACCCACTCAGTATCCTAAACTGGAGCACCAGAGGTTCAATGGGGATATACTCCCCCGGACATCCTCTGTTACGACCATTCGAATGGCATGATACGCGCAAAAGCACTTCTCTGGCTCTCGCTCTCCTCCTACGAGTAGAGGTGGCCTCAGCTGCAGCTTCCCTCTCCCTCTCTAATGCCTCCTTCTGTGAGATAATAATCTCAATGAAAGAAGATACCGTCCGCCTTTTCGGTAAATACCTGTACCAAACTGTTGGCTGTGAGCCGTCGGCCAGATGTCACGAGTGTGGTGCTTCGTCAGACACAGCCCACCACACGGCGGCAGAATGTCCCGCCTGGGGACCCGACCCGACCCATTATGCCGTCGCTGATAGGCACAGACCTCTCACTGGCAAGTATTATAGGAGCAATACTTACCAGTGAACTTATCTCGTTTACCACTTTTACTGCTGAGCATAGCTGACTATGCTCATCAGCGAGAACTCACCGCTAACAAAAGACATCAGCGGGTGCTGTTGGGGCCCCTAATCTGGGCGCATCACAGTATGCTGTCATGTGTCAACGAGGGCTCCAAATTGGTGACAGGCGGGAAGCCTTCATGCCCAACTATCTGGTGTTAACAGTTTTCTACTTTTTTAGTTGCTATCTCCTACTGGAGATCGGTTTTCCTAAGGGCAATTTGAATTTTCAACACAGCCGCGAAGATGGGGATTTGGTGCTTAAATTAAACCACGTTCTGAGATTTTTAAGCCACGAGATCCACCTTCTCTCTGGTATTCTTCTCCCTTGTATCTTCCCCTATATTATCAGTTGAAGCAATTGCAACTTTTTACATGACCAACATGTCTTTTTATATAAAACCCCTCTTTTTTTTCTTGAGCATATGGAAGATCTTTTTATTTGAAATTATATCCGTCCACAATATCTTTAAAATCCTTCTATATACCCATATTATGAATTTGATAATTTTAGGACAGTTTAATGTTGTCGACTGCCTCACGAGTCTAGTGGTCAGCTTTTCCAGCTTCAGACGGGAGGTCCTGGATTCGATTCCATATTGTGCTCTACCCCCTTGCCTCGGAAAGAACGATAATCTGTCGGTCGTGCGCCTCATCTCCCTTCGGTCGTGCCGGATTCCTGTCACTTCCCCCTATGAGTGTGAAGGAATAGAGAGTGCACTTGTTAGCGCTTACACTTGTGTACTGTGCCTGATAACCCGCAGGGAGCAGTGTGGTGGTTCTATGCTCTAAAAGCCTTCAATATGTGAGGAGGTCTGTGCCCAGCAGTGGCACGTTAATGGGCTCCTACTTACTTACCCTTTGTAATGTCGTCGAGTATAATCTCTTTGAAGTTTAAACTAATTTGTTTAGCAATACCGTTTATCTGGTTCTTCAAAATTATATTTCACGTGCAAAATGTTTTTTATTGCTGATAAGTTATCGCTTGCCGGTGATAAAACCTGATGGTAAGTGATGATACAGTCTAAGATTAAAGACCTTTAGTCTGGTAAGTGGCAATTTACCACTAATGGTTTCTAAGCAATTTCGTACCGGAACACAAATTTCTTGCCTCCCACCAGACCAGATGATTTATAAAAGGTAGTCGAAGATTTGGTAATACATGTACTTCTCTTTTTCGTTTCATCATAATTATATCTTATGCTTTACTCTTCTCGTGACATAAATTGAATGCTCCCCCTTCTCATGTGCTACCACCGATTATCCTTACTTGAAAAACTCCCCACTTGACCTATCACAGTCTATTAAAACAAGAATTTCAAACGGAAGATTATTAAACTCAAAACAATTTCCGGAATAGCATACATAAACGTAAGATTAACGTAAATACAGATCTTTAATTAAAAATCCTGCTGGAATCGAACTTGGAGCTTCTGTTATCGAAACGAATAGATATTAAACGAGCACCATAACAGAAATCTGCATATACATTTGGCAGAAATAGCAAAGAGATACTCCAATTT
Organism: Elymnias hypermnestra; assembly: GCA_015832385.1. Lineage (NCBI taxonomy): Eukaryota > Metazoa > Arthropoda > Insecta > Lepidoptera > Nymphalidae > Elymnias > Elymnias hypermnestra. Next base: position 3,577,078 of record JACTOM010000935.1, on the reverse strand, counting down.
CTCATTGCCTCATTGGTCTAGTGGTTAGCATGTTCGACTACAGACATGAGGTCCTGGGTTCGAGTCCCGGGTCGGGCCAATTCAAAAATCAATATTGAGTTTTCTATTAAGATTTTCTCAATATTTGCCCGAAGTTGGGAAGTTGGCGGTGTGATCCACCCCCGTGCCTCGGAGAGCACGTTAAGCCGTCGGTCCTGCGCCTGATCTCTCTCCGGTCGTGTCGGATTCTCCCGTCACATCGGACTATGAGAGTGAAGGAATAGAGAGTGCACTTGTGTACTATGCCTGCCAATCCGCAGTGGAGCAGCGTGGTGGGTCTATGCACTAAAAACCCTCTCTCTTCGGAGTGAGGAGGCCTGTGCCCAGCAGTGGGACGTTAATGGGCTGCTACTTACTTACTTACTTTTTTACTCCAATTTCATTATATTTGTTTAGGTTTATATAAAAATTATTACGTTTACAACAAAGGGAAATGTGGAATGTATTTCCTATTAAATATACAATTCGCCGTCACGTTTTTTAATTATTTTAATATCTCTTAAATGCACGTAATCCTGTGTTATCACTGTAATGATAAATGAAACGGTTGCGTGAATGTTATATCTATGATAAGGTTTTGTACCATTTGGATAGTTGCTAATATTTACTTTATTTCGTATTTGATAACGCAGTGAAATTATAATTTTAGGTATTAGTCCATTCAAATGATGCATGAGGTTTGAATTTTGTTTGAAGGAGGCAATAGAAGCTTAACCCCAATTTTGTGGGGTTCCGGCCCTTTTTCCCCAGCCGCCATCTCAAAAAAGGGGTTGCAGACACCTTTTTCCCAATATCTCGGAAACTATGCGCCCTACAAAAAATTCGCAAATACAAAATTTGTAGCAAATCTTTTTGCCTATAAATATGTTTATATAACTTTTTGCCCTAAATTACAAATTAAAGAAGTTATAAGCAAAAGAGTGAGAAAATTTCTACAGAAGTTTTCTTTTATTCTCTACAACTTATTTACTTTTTAAATTACATAAAATGCTTATACGTTTTTCAAGAAAAATACCTCAGACCAATTTTTTAAATTGGTCTTTTGAGATATATTTGTAAAATATATATTTTTTTAATTTAAGACGCTGTTACAGCGCTCCAAAGTTGACTGGGTTCATCCCATGAGAATCCGGTCCATACAAAATGTTTAACTTACTTTTATGATCTTTTTTTATAGTTTTAGTGTTTGCATTCCTTTTTTCAAGATGGCGGCCAGAGGATAAGGGTGGCAACCCCCAGTCTTGGGGTTATGCTTCTATTGCCCTCCCACACATGTCCCCAAAACAAAATCGTGTCCTCTAATAAATGCCATATCAAGTCCTTAAATTGTAACATTTCAATGAAAGTGTATAATAATATAAATTGGTTTCTTTGCTCGCCATTAACTCAAAAACTAATAAACAGATTTTCATCTAACTTTCAGCAATAGATAGAGTGATTCTTCAGGAAGGTTTCTGTATATAATTTGTCAAGATTTCGTCTAAATTTGTCGAAATATACTAATGATTATTGCAAGTAGCATGGAGATTAACATAACTATCTATTGCAGGACAATATCTCTTTTTTATGTAGTTAACAAGTTTGCCTTGGAATATATCTTTTAAGGATAACTCACTATATCTTTTATCTTTAAAAAATGCTGTAATTAGAAAATTATATCGACGTATACAGTATTAATCCTTATCAAGTTGAATGCATTAGTTACGTTAATTTCATGTATATTAGTATGATTTATTACACTATATTATATAAATAAACATCTAAGGATAAATTCTTACTGTTTGTATAATAGCCGACTGTAATCAAACAGAAGCTATCAATCTTTTGAAGACAAAAATATTTGAATTAGTTGTTTATCTTTATAATATACGTTGCCTAAGGATAAGTAAATTAGTCAAGTATGTCATCACAGCCTCCCCAAGTGTTTCTGTATTAATTGATCGTAATCAGGCAGACGTTACCAATGCTATATATATAGAAATATTTGATTTAGTTAAGTAAAACAGTTTAGCTAATGCCATCATAGACACCCCACTGTTTTTATATTAAGCGATCGTAATCAAACAGAAGTCATTTTATACTTAGAAATATTTTAGTTAGTTGTTTATCTGTATTATATATGTTATCTAAGGATACGTAAAATAGTCAACTAATATCATCACAGTTTCCCCTCAGTTTCTGTATTAGTTGATCGTAGTCAAACAGAAGTTATTTTATACTTGGAAATATTTTAGTTAGTTGTTTATCTGTATTATATATGTTATCTAAATATAATTAAAATAGTCAACTAATATCATCACAGTTTCCCCTCAGTTTCTGTATTAGTTGATCGTAATCAAACAGAAGTAATTTTATATTTGGAAATATTTTAGGTGGTTGTTGATCTTTATTATATATGTTATCTAAGGATATGTAAAATAGTCAACTAATATCATCACAGTTTCCTCTCAGTTTCTGTATTAGTTGATCGTAGTCAAACAGAAGTAATTTTATACTAGGAAATATTTTAGTTAATTGTTTATCTTTATTATATATGTTATCTAAAGATAATTAAAATAGTCAACTAATATCATCACAGTTTCCCCTCAGTTTCTTTATTAGTTGATCGTAGTCAAACAGAAGTAATTTTATATTTGTAAATATTTTAGTTAGTTGTTTATCTTTATTATATATGTTATCTAAGGATATGTAAAATAGTCAACTAATATCATCACAGTTTCCCCTCAGTTTCTGTATTAGTTGATCGTAGTCAAACAGAAGTAATATTATACTTGTAAATATTTTAGTTAGTTGTTTATCTTTATTATATACGTTATCTAAGGATAAAGTAAAATAGTCAACAAATATCATCACAGCTTCCCTCAGTTTCTGTATTAGTTGATCGTAGTCAAACAGAAGTAATTTTATACTTGGAAATATTTTAGTTAATTGTTTATCTTTATTATATATATTGTCTAAGGATAGGTAAAATAGTTTGTCTAATGCCATCACCGCGGCCCTGTTTCTGTATAAGGCGATCGTAATCAAACAGAAGTCATCAATGTTTTAAACAAAGTGATATTTTATTAAATTATGTATTTATTATACGTAATATGCTCTTTTACCTGCGCGGTGCTGTGTCTGCATGTCATTTTGATCGCGATTAACTCAAAAACTACAGAACGCATTTTCATGCGGTTTTCAGAAATAGATAGAGCAATTCTTTGGGAAGATTTATGGATATAATTTATGAAGTTTTAGTGTAAATTATTTGGAATACGATAACAATTGTTTCCTAGTCCTAGATGTCATAGGAATTACATCTCTAGGAAAACTTTATGCAAACTTATTATAAGTTTAAGTTTAAGTTTATTACAGTTTCCTGCTTTACATGTTGTGGATTTCCGTTTGGACTTTCCACCAGGTGTCGAGGGGTCCGTGAGCGGGTCTGTAGCGCACGTTGCAGCCGTCATTGGCCAGACGACCCTCCTCACGCAATTTCTCAAACTCATCACGGTGAAACCCCATCTCTTGGAAATGTAGATCTTTTGACGACCAGGGAACTTGAACTTGGCACGACGCAGAGCTTCGATGACCTGCGCCTTCCAACGGTCGCTGGAGCGCACTGACATGATGGGCTGTCGGCTTGCCGAAGGCACCACAAACAAACTAGACTTGGATAGTAAGCTGGTGAAAGCGTTACGAAAAGTGTGATTGGGTGAGGCGAACAGAAATTCAGAGGGGGAAATATTAGAAACGCTCGTATATTTTAGCGAAAACCTCACGGTTTTTAAATAAAACTAACGTTAAAAGTGAGAGATAATGTTTTTGTACGAAGGCTATCGAAAATCTAGGTTAGAATTGCAGATAGATATATCCTTAAAAGATAATTGTTATCCACTACGTGACCGATACTGCATACCCTGATAAGACGAATTTCGATTCCTAATAGCTTTTTTACTTATAAATACCATTATTAATGACTTAGACCACTTTTTTAACCGACTTCAAAAAAGGAGGTTATCAATTCGACTGTATATTTCTTTTTTATTTTTGCTACCTCATATCTCCCAACTGGGTGGACCGATCTTGATGATTTTCTTTTTAAATGAAAGGTAGTGCTCGTCATAAGGTCCCATTTTTTTTTAAAATCCAGTTCTGATGATGGCATCCATGAGAAAACCGGATGTCTTAAATTTGCATTAAGCATGTGCGCGACAAATGGAATGGACGAATAACTCAAGATCACGCTAAACGATTTCGATGATTCTGTTTTTATTAGAAAGGATATACTTTAAGGGTTGTTTTGTGATAGTTTGGTAAGGTTCTGCTGATGAAATCCATGGCAATGTGACGGAACTCTTCAATTCTTAGGAGCAAATGGACGATACTCGACAGAATCTTCTATAAGCTATCCAGATATTTGAGTTGCCTACCGTAACTTCGGTATGGTCTACTGCTAGTCGTAGTTAAATATGAAGATCAATGGATCTCCTCAACGGCTTACAGTAAGGGTGCGGTTTAAGGCAGACAATATAAGTGTCTGTAATCAAATAGCAATGAGCTTACGTTTGTTGCTGCATTGCAACACGTTTACTTCAGATTCTCAAAAAATCAAAAAATAAATAAAAATTTTAACAAAAAAAGAACCACCGACTCCAAATATAACAATACGAAGAACACTTTAAAATAATACGCAATTATTTCTTATTTTTTAGATCATATTAATGTATTTGTAAGTCTGTTTTGAAGGCGGTTCTTTTTTTGTTAAAATTTTGAATCAAATTTATCTTTGGCTTGAGTTTCATTTAAATTATGAAATGAGTCGGAACTAATTCTACATTTATTATAGAATTGTGGTTTATTCTATTTTGTATTGTTATTCATTTAAATTATGATAAAAATAGACATTATTTCTCATTTCTTTTTTCATTATCATCATATTAAGATGTCGTTAATAAAGAAATCGCTTCAATATTAGAGACTAGATATATAAGTTTCTAAATTTCAAGAGTTTCATTTAAATTATGAAATGAGTTGTAGCTCAATTTATATTTATTTATGGTTGAGTTACACTATGTAAATATTATCTTAATTTTTAACTTGGGTCTCATTTAAATGACTAAATTAGTTTTGTTTATTTATTTATTATTTAAGATATAGTAATTGAATATTATCGCGTCAATAATTGCACATGTATAAATTATGACAGGAGTCGTGGTATATTATATTATTGTTTGTGATTTAGATGTTGTCATTGAACGTGGCATTATAATAGATACTTTCATTTAAATTATGAAATAAATAGTGATTTGTTTTAATTATATTTTTGGTAAGACACTATGCAATCTAATTTATGCAAATATTTTTTTATTTTCCTAGACTTTCATTTAAATTATGAAATGAACCGTGGTATATTGGTATCTTCTGTGTTTGTTTGTGATTAAGATGTATTCCATTAAACATGGCATTATAGTAGAGACTTTCATTTAAATTATGAAATATCATTTAAATTATTTTTTGATTAAACACTACGCAATGTCTTTAATTTAATAACTTTGATAAAAGCGACGATTTATTAGTTATTTTATTGGATTTTCGTTAAAATTATGAAATGAATCGCGGTATATTCTGTTTTTCTTTGTGATTAAAGTGTTTTCCCTTAAAACCGTTTTAAAGGAGACACTTTCATTTGAATTATGAAATAAATTGTGATTTTTATTAACTATATTTTTGATTAAATACTACATAATGTCTTTAATTCAATAATATTGATAAAAGCGACGGTTAATTAGTTATTTATTGGATTTTCATTTAAATTATGAATTAAATATTGACTTATTTTAATTATATTTTTGACTTGAAAACGTATTGTGTTTATTTTACGTTTTTAGGTCAATGACATGGTTTAAAGCGATGTATAAATTGATTTTACTTCAGTTTCATTTAAATTATGAAACGAATCGCAATTAACCATATCTTTGTTTGTGGTTAAGATGTTTTTATATAAGATAATCGCTTTAATAGACACTAGGTAAATGTCTTTAGGCCAATACTACATTATTTGATAAAACCGACATTAATGTCGCTCCGATAAGGAATGTCACAGCATGCTTTGTGTCATTCGTTACTTAATATCACTACATGCGGGCTGTTTGTGTGTCATTAAGTACAGGCTCCTTTTTATGTCAATAAACTAACAATTGTCGTGTGAACTTTAATCAAACAGACAGTGGGATAACAAGTGATGTTATAAGTGTGATAAATCAAAAAAATGGAGTGAATTTGTCAAATTATTCAGACTTTAAGAGTGCATTGAGAAATGTGATTTTAAATACATCTTTTTACCATGTCTCGGGCACTAAATAAAGTGCCTCCAGACGGTGGGTATGGATGGGTTGTGACCTTCGCCTATGCACTAAATAATGTAAGTATTTTTCTAAATAACTCATTAGATTCATGATAATGCAATATTCTTGGCCAGGAATCGAACCTGTTGATATGGAAGATAAATGAACATCATTCATACGATTAGATAGTATTAATAATAAGGATCAAATCTTGGGCACCAATTATATATATGGAAAATTTAAAAAAATTTGTGAACTTTTAGTAATGGGGGGCTTTTTTTGCTTTGGGAAATGTTTTATGCACAGCGGATGAAGTATAAACCCCATCCGATATTGTGGGACTTGATGATACCAGGATACACACTAAAACCCAGCAGAAACCTCTTCATCCGGGTGCTGGGGTCCAGATGTCCCTTGACATATATAGCTCTGGTGCCTCTGGATGAATGCGACATAAGGGTTTATTTCAGGAGTACAGACGAGCTAAATTGTGCCTCCTAGAGCCCCCCTCCTCCGGCGAGAGGGTGTTACATCCGCCATAAGAAGGTAGCTTCCGCCATAAGGGAGTAGTGCTCAAAATAAGGGAGTAGCGTCCCACTTAAAGATGTAGCGCTCACCATAAGGGAGTAGAGTCCGCCATAACAAGGTAACGCTCACCAAAAGGGCCCTCCGCTATAAGAGAATAACGTCCGCACTAAAGGAGTAGCGTTGACAATAAGGGAGAAGTGCTCATTATAAGGGAGTAGCGTCCATCATAAGGAAGTAGCCTCTGCCATAAGGAAATAGCGCTAAACATAAGGGAGTAAAGTCCGCTATAAGGGAGTAACGTCCGCCATAACAGAGTAGCGCTCACCAAAAGGGACCTCCGCTATAAGAGAATAACGTCCGCACTAAAGGAGCAGCGTCTACAATAAGGGAGAAGTGGTCATTATAAGGGAGTAGCGTCCATCATAAGGAAGTAGCCTCTGCCATAAGGAAATAGCGCTAAACATAAGGGAGTAAAGTCCTCTATAAGGGAGTAACGTCCGCCATAAAAGAGTAGAGTCCGCCATAAGTAAGTAGCGCTTACCATTAGGGAATAGTCCGTCATAAGGAACAACACCTCCAAAACTGCTCGAGCATTTTTAATTAAATTCTTTGCGTCTGTTTGATAAGTCAGAGAGTTGGAGGTCGTTTCGTTTAAATCGGGATACGAAGTTGTTTGCACAAGCTAAAGCTATCGTGAATATAAAAGTATAATTTATGTGATAAGTAAATTCCAACGGACGAGACAATACCTGCGTTGCGACGTTCATTAATTTTTAATGCATTAACATGTAGACTATAGTCATAAATACTTCCTTATGACGTTTTAAAATCCGCCCGATCCAAGACTTGAGCCCAAGTCTTCATGACAGTAGACGAATATACTGACCACTAGACTAATGCATCAGTTACTTAGAGGCTAGTTGACCCACGCAAATTTATTTTTGTTACAAAAGAGATAGAATTGAAAACTGAATAGCGAGTGCCCATAAAAGATAGATATATGATATCTCAAACTTTTAAAAGGTACAATTCTACAAGTGTAGATCCTGTAAGAATATAGGGAAACCCGTTCTTAGTAAGAGACAACGTCGCGAATAGCTCTGTCTGTAGTGCAGCCCGCGATACTGTTTCTTTTGTTTTAATTTTATCTGATTGAAATCATATTCTAAAATTAGCTTTAGTTACTCCTAATAAAATTCGCTATCTCCCAGTGGAAATTCCATCGAAATCGGTCCAGTAGTTTTATATATACAGGGGTTATAAAAATTACAATAAGATTTTTTATATAAAATTAATAAGGTAGACGCATTCCAATTTTAGCAACATTCCTAGTGAAGAATCATGGTGGGTTTATGATCTAAAACCCTTTCTCCTTTGTGTGAGTAGATCTATGCCCAGCAATGGGGCGTTAATGAGCTGCTATATACATTAATCTGGTTTTATATTTTTGTTTTAGGTGGTGGTGCTACCATTAATAGCTGGTTTCGGTTTGGTTTTCCAAGAGGCCTTTGACGAAACCGGTTTAAGTGCATCACAAGGCACTCTTGTTATAATATTGAACCATGGTTTCGGAATGCTTCTCTCGTTCTTCGGGGGACCAGTTCTACGTCGCTATGGTTATCGGAAAGTGGCAGTTGTTGGAGCATTGCTAATCACCTCTGGCCTCATTTTGACATCACTTTCCACTAGTTTCTGGTTATTTATAATCTCATACAGTATTATTAATTGTAAGTATAACCTACATCGCCTTTACGTATAAAGAGTCATGTATACAATTCAAATTTTAATATTCCGAAGTCAATACAAAATTATAATCTTTTTTTTAGCAATGGGAGTTGCAGCAGTGATGGCAGCTTTTTCACTGGCAATAAACTCTTTTTTTAAGGAAAAAAGAGGTAGAGCGATAGGTGTTGGTATGTCAATAACAGGATTAGGGGCCATATACATGCCTTTATTAATGAGTGTACTTATATATGCATATGGATGGAGATATGCAGTTTTAATACTGTCTGCTATCTGTCTACATTCGCTATTAGCAGCTTGTTTATTAAGACCTGCGAAATGGTACTTAAAAGATCCTATAATTAATGAAGAAGCAGTTCCTTTAAATACAGAGAGGGATGTAGAACTTGTTAATGGTAGTGTTTCAGCGTCGCTTAAACAAACAGGTAAGACATCAGAAGCGATACTGGTAAGAGCACTAATGATTGACCAATTGATAGAATAAGAACACTTTATATTTCAACTTATTCCATATTAATTAGATAATTCTGGTCTCTAGTCCTTGTATCCTGTAATTCCTGCATCCTCAGTTTTTTAATATTCTAAATGGCAACCAGTTGTTGCATCGCGTGAAGAATTGTAAACCTGTTATTCATTATTTCCTTTAATTATTGCAAAATTTCAATGTAAAATTTTAGCGTCTTAGTGATCATGTTAATGGAAAGTGTTTTGAATATTTCCATTTGTTGGTTATTTATTAAATTAAAGCGGTTTATGAAAAAATTATTAACGAAAGCATCATCTGTAATGGTCCACTATTAAATGTGTAATTTTAGGTCTTTTATATTATTTTATTCAATCAAGCATTAAAACGACAGAAATTTATTCCATTATCTTAATCATGATCATTGGATTGTGTTTCAGACCCTCATAGGCAAAATACCTTAACATGCCCAATCCGCCAAATACTTCGGGCATCTTGACATTACTTTCTCGTTACTAGATAATAACGAGTGAAAAGTCTAATTATAAATATTTCATTCTCAGATAAAACAAACAAAGTCACAAGTTGTATTAAATAAATTAAATAAACTAACACAAATAATATTAAGATATCATTTTTAAAATTTAAAGTAATCATTGTATATCAAGTATAATTAGGGCTGATATTATAAAGACCAATTTTACGGATTTTTTGTTGGTCTGGAATGGTTTATTACATCTTTCATTGCAAATTTCAATACGAAGAGGAAATACCAGAGAAGCATAATCACTTTTAGACATTGACTAATGAAAAATATCTGTTTTAGATACCCTGTCCATTTCTAAATCAGAAGAACCGATCGAGAATGGTCTATCACCTAAAAGTGTGTCAATGCGATCCCTTACAAACGCAAACGGACTGCAAACAAGGAATGCAATATCACATCCGGATATACGAAAGAATACCCCGGATCCGCCCCTCTCTGAATCCAAATATAAATGGTGGGAATCTCAAGAAATAAATTTGGGTAGCTCCATAAACATATTTAATGAAACAGAATTGAGGAAGAAAGAGGAAAGTAAAGCAGATATTGATTCAAATGAATTAAATACTCTACTAGAAAGATTTGTAAATTTCTTCGACCTTACATTACTGAGAGATCCAATATTTGTAAATATATTATTTGGATTATCAATGGCTTCGTGTGTTGAGACAAATTTCTCTTTAATACTTCCTATAATATTGAATGACATGTTAAAGTTTGAGACAGCGGATATAGCGAAGATAATGGCTGTGATTGGTTTTTCGGACACTGTATTTAGATTTGTGTCACCATTTATTGGTGAATGGTGTCATAAACCACCTCGTGTTATGTATCTGGTTAGCCTCGTTATAATCATCTTTATACGTACAAGTAAGTGTATTTCCCGATCCAATCTATACTTAGTGGCCTAATTTTGTATAACTTCTCTGCTTGTATTTTTTCGACGAGACGAAGATGAAGCCAACAAATTATGAGACCGTTAAAGTCAGTCAACCATTTCTTGGGCTTTATATTGCATAACTAACTAGACTTTGTTTTATATAAATATATGATAAATATGAAGGGAAAGAATATGATTTTCATAAAGGAGGTCGTAACGAGTCAAATATAAGACTAGATACTTCCCATCTTTGTTGCGAAACCATAACCCTTAATGCAACTGAAGCTTTCAAAAGGATTGCAACATTTTTAATTGATCTTTCCTTAATAAATGGGCTATTCAATGTTATAAGAATTATCCAATTTGAGGAAGTAGTTCCTGAGATAACCGAGCTCAATCAAAAACTCCTACATAAGATTAATTCGTGATGCTAAAGCTATGTTTACCAACTTACTCGTTTCTTTCTCATGATTACATTTGTCAGCTATATGTACGCTGTGTGTTCAAAAAGTATCGCGAGTTTTGTGTTTTTTCAAAAATCATTTATTTATTCATGAATATCTATTTTGTCCCCTTCAAAGTAATCCCCATGAGATATTATACACTTGTGCCAACGGTTTTTCCAATCTTCGAAGCACTTCAAAAAATCATTTTTTTTTATCTTGT
>JACTOM010000935.1:3535434-3565128 GCA_015832385.1 Elymnias hypermnestra | reverse complement strand
AGGCTCTTTGATCCATTTTTTTGAATAGGTAAAAATCGAAGACGATCCAAAACACGTGCAAGCAAAGCAGCTGTCAACAATTAAATGAACATTCAAAATGGCCGAGCTTGTCGGCATAAGTGAGAGACATGAGTACCAACATAACGCCACAAAAAATTCGAAATTCGAATATACGTAACCCGCGAAAATTCAAAATTCGCGATCCTTTTTGAACACACCTCGTAAATCAAGGTATTATTGCAGGTCTCGATGACTTTTGTCCTATTTTACACCATTGCATCCTCAGTTTGCATAACAGTCTTAAAGCTCCAAAAAAATATTGCTTTCTGGTTAGTCTTTAACTATAATCATACCTAGAATAATAAGTGATGATACAAGCTAAAATGAAACACTTTAGCTTAATGCTGAAGTTCGTGTCTTTGAAAGTCCTTCTTCAGAGAAGTGGTTATTGTTACGCTTCATCTTTATTTCCGTTTCTTTTAAGACATCTGCTGTAATGAGAGGTAATTCACCTCTTATCATTTTAAGATTTAAAAATTGAATTCAGGCTGAATTATATTTATTTCCAGTGATGTTATTTACCACTACATTTAGTGGTATGTTGTTCGTGGCATTAGCCATGGGTGTGACGAAGGGAGTACGGACTGTGTACATGAATATAATTATACCAAGTTACGTACCATTGGAAAGGTTGGCATTCGCTTCAGGAATCCAGATGTTCTTTAATGGAATTGTTATCATAACAATTGGATCACTTTTGGGTAAGTTATATATGGCAAAATCCTAATGTGCCCTATGATTAATGAAAATAATAAAAAAGAACTACTTGTCCAAGCAAATTGATTGATTAATACTGTTGCTATTACTTAATACTGAACGCTATTATTCTTTTTATATAGTTTTCAATAGCTTAAGTAAGATCAGGAGAGAGGTTCTCTCTTGATGTTTCTTTTTAAGCAGTTTTAGTTCCTTTTTTATGTATACTTAAGCGTTTTCTTGACAACTTTTGGCTTTTTATTTCCACTTAACCAAATAATAAATTTTAACACATCTGTTCAAATATTTTGTCATTATCAAACCGAAAACATTTGCAATCTTTTACAGATCGTAAATTATATTTTCGTTATCACATTGTATTTAAAAGATATCAACCAGCCGCTTGACAACGCTGAATTAAATATAGACTTTACCTATTCTTACTACTTTCGTAAATTTAAGAATTGATATCATATTTATAAAGAAACCTTTATCAACATTGCGTTATTTTAGAACAAATCAGGTTGGCATAAAAACGGTTATAGTGAGCATACCTTAAAAGATAGACTTATGCCGCTGTAGACTTTATTTTAGAACTTTTAAAGAGGAATAAGTCTGTCGTACATTATTTTTGCGAAACTTTAACCGTTTACGCAGTGGGCGCAGTGGAAGCGCTCAAAAGCCAAAAATCCCAATTTTAAAACATTATTCTCTGGTGTACTGCTTCTATTGGTCTTAGCGTGATGATATATAGCTTCCTGCCTTCCTCGATAACTAGGCTATCTAATACTGGTAGAATTTTTCAAATCGAATCATTAGTTCCTGAGATTAGCGCGTTCATAGATTCAAATTCGCCCGATTTACTAAAAATTTACTACTTTTCCTTCCAGGTCGGATACGAGATTATTCTGGATCATACAAAATACCTATCACAGTCCTCAACGGCGTCACATTCCTCACAGTCATCTTCTGGAGCGCAGAATTCCTCTACTTCAAGATAAAGAACAGAAACAACGAACAAACTTCAGAGTGAAAATTTTGTTGTTATATTTTACATAATTAACTGTTATTTACGTACTTATGTACGCGTTCAAGAAGTTATACTTTATTGGCAATAAGATCAATGATGTGACAAAAACAATTTTTTTAATTGAAAAACATCGTTTAGTATTACATCTTCGAACACAACTTCGTGACACGCTAAAAATACTTCGAACAATGTCTTCTAAGGCGAAAACACAAGTATAACATAACCGAATATCTATATATATATAGTTAGTTATTTTAACTGAGAAAAAATGGCCGATAAACGAAATGAATGTGACAAATACAAAATTTTTAAATGAAAAACATCGTTTAGTATTCCATTTTTGACACGTGACACGCTAAAAATACTTCGAACAATATCTCCTAAGGCGAAAACACAAGCATAACATAACCGAATATCTATATATATATATAGTTAGTTATTATAACTGAGGAAAAATGGCCAATAAACGAAATGATTTAAATTGATATAGTTTCTTTTAAACACGCCAAAAAAGTACAACTTCAAATATGTATATAGTTAATCTAAATAAAATCAACTATTAAAACTATTTCCTAGTAATTTTTATGTACAATTGTGTTCATATAGTGAATAGGTACAATTTTTTATGACTTAAAAATAAACGTTTATACTATATTTATTTACAATTTTATTATTATTAATAAATGATTATCATGGTCATTTACCGAACGGCGATAACCTTGATGTAAATTAACTTTTAGTTTTTTACGCGCCTAGGGACGAAAGTATAACATTGCCGCACGCATGAGAATTGATAAAAACACAGATGGCAATGCAATACTTTCGTCCCGTGATGCGTATACAATTTTTCATCAGACCGAGATGAAATGCTCGATATAAATGTAAATAGTAAAGTTTAAAATGAAATTAAATTAGATATTGAATCAATCAGAGAAATAAGTTTTAATGAATCGTAAGAAGAATTAAGTGAAATGCAAAGAGCAGTTGACGTAGCAAAACAAATGCATGCATGCGTCGATAATTTGAAGCATGGGCACTAAATTATGCATTTATACTGGTCTAGTGGTTAGCATGTTCGACTACAGACGTGAGGTCCTGGGTTCGAGTCCCGGATCGGGCCATTTCAAAAAGTCGGCGGTGTGATCCACCCCCGTGCCTCGGAGAGCACGTTAAGCCGTCGGTCTTGCGCCTGATCTCTCACGTCACGTTAAGCCGTCGTTTCGGATCCCATCACATCGGACTATGAGAGTGAAGGAATAGAGAGTGCACTTGTGTACTATTCCTGCCAATCCGCAGTGGAGCAGCGTGGTGGGTCTATGCTCTAACAACCCTCTCTCCTATGAGAGAGGAGGCCTGTGCCCAGCAGTGGGACGTTAATGGGCTGCTACTTACTTTTTACTTAATGTGGCACTTTCAAATTATCAAACTTTTGATACAGGTATGATAAAAAATATTATAAACATGACATTCTTTGACATATGAGATACCTTATTTTATAACCGACTTCAAAAAAAAGAACCGCCTTTAAATGAAACTTAGAATAGTTTATTTTAAAGGCGGTACCTACATATTATAGCTATAGGTAGCGTAGGACACACCTAACTTGGGTGACACCGACTCCAAATATGAGAATACGAAGGACTCTAAAAAAGATTATGCAATTATTTTTCACGTTTTAAAACGTATTAATTTTATTGGGAAGGCGGTTCTTTTTTTGATAAAATTTTATTTATTATTAGAAAGTTTACAAACAAGGCAAAACTGGAAATAACCGGTTTTAACTGGTAAAAACCGGTTATGAAAACCGCAATAAACCGTTTCATTAGGTTCTTCCAACAATTTTTAAAGCAATAAGAGTCCTCCCCAATCTAGTATTACTAATGGTGTCTTTTAAACGATTGTACAAAGTATTAATAATAACAGAATCGATAATCGCTTTTTACGTGTCAACAAACATTAGTACAAGTACAATCATATGAAAAAGATTAATATTCTTTGAGTAGTAATTGACATATTTCTTAAAATTGCACAAAAACATAAGCTCTGTTAAAATGTTAGTTACACTTCCAGTAAAATTTTCTGTAATGGTACAAACCTTAACATTATCACTGATAAACTTAACTTGACTTAACGCTAAACTATTTTCAGTCAGTCTATTTTAAATCTCTTAATTGGATAATACACAAATGTCACTAAAACATTTATTAATAAGCAACAATAATTCAAGCCTTCAAACTTCGTATATCAGAGTCTTCCAGACTTCAGTTATCTTCACATAATATCATGTCCTAATTAACTATACAAAACAGGTGTCACTCTCGTTGCAACATATCAGATAAAGCCCGACTAGCTTCAAACCCATCCAGCCCATCATTTTCTATAGTTAATTATTCATGAAAAGTTTATTGTCCTAATTGTACTGTACATGTCACTAGCTTCACTAACACTGGATTATTAGTCTTTGAAACTGTCTATATCTTATCTTTTATTTTGATCATTTATTTCTTTCTCGGAATTGCTTGTGGTTCTTGAGTCCTGAAAGCAGAAAGTGAATATTTTAATCCTGAATTCCATCTGTTTTGCATTTTCGATTTCGATTTAACCAAATGCATTGCTAAAGTTTATATTCTAAGTTGAATGTCTTTTAACTGAGTGACAAAGTAAGAAATAGTGTGATAAGAGAACTTAATGGTATAAAAGAAGATGTAGTAACTAAAATTGAGAAAGATATGCTTAGATGGTTTGGGCATGTAGAGAGAATGAATGAAAGGAGACTGACAAAAAGGATTTAGGAGTCAAGAGTGAATGCGAAAGTGGGAAGGGGAAGACCAAGGCGAACGTTCCTGGATCAAATCCAGGACATTTTAAATAAGGGCCAGGTCAAGAGTACTCTAAACCGACGAATTGTATGGAAGGTTTAATGAGAATGAAAGAAGCGAAGGAGATATGCAAGGATAGTGGCAAGTGGAAGGACGTGATCTGCCTACTCCTATAGGAATGAGGCGTGATGTATGTATATATCAAATTTGTAGTAAAATGATGATTAAATTATGAAAGATAAATTTTTTTTAATCATTGGTAGTATATGAAGTTAGAATAGATGGAAAATTTGCTTTTACCTTTTCAAAATCTTCTGGCGCTGTAGCGTCTACTGACGAGGGATACTCCAAATTATTTACTGAAATAAAAGCAAACAATAATCATATCAATTTCATCATAATATTAATTTAAGAAATAGAAGAATTTAATTTTAAAGTTATTATCAAATTGGTAGAATACAAAAATTTAGCTTTGACCGCAATAAATAATGAACTAATTTTAGTGGAATTAAAAGTATCTGTTATTTATTAAGTTTACATAGAGTAGAATTGGCAAATATAAAAAATACTTACTTCTTCTGTACCAGCCTTTTGAAAAGCCATAAGGAGAGTCTAGCTTAAAGGAGTCCAAAGCATCCGCTGTAAAACCATAAGGTCTGTTGCTAAATCTTGGTGATTTAAAAGGAAAGTTGTCTATAGAACTATCCAAATTTGTCTCCTGAGATTCAATTTCTTTTACGTCATAATCAAACTCCTTACTTGCATTCTTCTCCCGCCAGGGTTTGGAAGTTACAACATAAACTTTCTCGTTAGTTAATGGAGATATTGACGTCTGTATCTGACCCCAAGGAGCAGGAGTCGTTGTTGTAGTGGTTCTAAACGTCGAAGCAGCGGTATAAATATGTAACTTATTACTTTTTGTCTCTTCATTCTTGCCACTGTCATAATTGCTTTTTGATCTGTCTATTATATTATACTCTTTTCGTTTAACATAATTATGTTGGGTTTGATTATCAGTAACAATATGATGCATGCTGCTTGAACCCTCGTGGTCATACAAATCAAAATTATAATAGTTAGATTCTGTTGGATAATTTGTATAAGGACTGTTTGTTGTAAAGAATTCATCAGGAATTTGCTTGGCATATTTGCCATTAGAGCGAGTTCTTTCTGTACTATAATCTTTAGAGAATTCTTGTTCTGTCCAATCATCTATTGTATGCTGTAACTTTACGATATCAAACGGTGGTTCTTTTACATCATAAAGATCATTCAATTTAGCAGGAGTTATGAATTGTTCTATATTATAACTTTCAGTGTTAGTAGGCAGAGACTCTTCTGTTGTCGTACTAACAGTCGTGTATCCTTCAGTTACAAGACTTACATAATTATTTTCTGTATTTGATTGTATTTTCCGAGCTTGATATTTTTGCTCAGCATTTTTATTTAAATCTTCTTGGCGAGCAGCGAAATTATTCTCATTATAATCACTTCTTTGAGCAGATATATAAGGTACAATAATTTGAACAATCTTTGGCTTCTCTATATTCTTTTCATTTGTCACATCGGAAGATATAGGTTCACTTATATAAGTTCTGCTCTCATCCCAACCGCTTGTTATAGTTGCTTGTGTTGATTCTGTTGTTGTTGGAATCTCATCATAAATTTCATATTCATGTTGTTTACCAGGGGTAGTTACTGTGAAGAAATTGTTAAAATTCTTGTGTGGTGCACTTGGTTTAAGGTAAAGCAGTGGTGAGTCAATATGTTGTAAGTTGCTTTCAGTCCGAAATTTATCAACGTCTTCATCCTTCAATCCTCTTAAATCAGCAAAACTGACTTTGTGATTAAAAGGAATATCAACAGACTTTTTTAAATCTAATGGAATATTGCTGTCATATAAATCACCAGAAAATTCACTGCCAATGCTTTCAAAACTCGCGTCTTGATTGGATTTTGTAGCGGAGATGTGATCTTCGGAGGCTTGAGGGTATATGTCGCGAATTTCATCGATAACATAACTATTTTGAAATTTCCTATAATCTTTCGTATGATTTAATTTTTTTAATTCATCTATATCAATAACAGGTGATTGGATTATAGTAGTAGGATATTCTACAGAATGTGTATATTCTATTAGAGGCACACTTTTCTCTATATTTATATTATTCGTTCCTGTATTTAAATTAGTACCTTTTTCGTATAAATTGTAAGAATTTTTACGTGTATCACTTCGAAAAGGTCTTGCATTAAATATCGGAGGTAATGGTGAAACACTCAGATTAGGCAATGCCACTGGCTGTAATGTATGTATGTTTCTTGCTCTATTAAAGCTAAATGGAGCTGGATTTGCTAATGATACCGATATATTTGAAGCCTGTGACATAAAGTAGTTATCGGGTAATATTTCCGTCTTTATTTTAGTTGATGCTGCTCCAGCCGCAGAGACTGAATATGGAATATCTAATGCGTATGTGTTTAGAATTGGCTCTCCATAAGAATTCTTGAAACCCGTTGGATTTGTAACTTTTGGTAGTTTCAATTCTGAAGATGGTTCTATTTCACTTAATATTTCAACATCATTCTGTGCTGGTAAATAATGATTCAGCAACTCAGGTTTGTAATGTACTGATATTGGAGAAAGTGTAGTTGATGAAAACTGATTTCTATATGGAGTAACATAAGATGACAAAGATGATTTATAGGTTGAAACGGGTACGCTATATGACAAGCTTGGCGAAGAGTAAGATGAAGGTGGAAGTATCGATGTACTAGGCACGCCTTGTATGGAGCTGCTACTAATTGAGAATTGAGATGTTATAGGTACTTGATTTGAAGCAGTTATTGTGTGAGTCGGACTTGGAGGTCCATAAGTTGAACTTGCGAAATTTAAGGGACTACTACGGAAGGGAGGAGGGACATAACTAACTCCAGCTGAACTTGGCGCATATTTTACTGGACTATTAAAATTGTTGTGAGAGGTAAATGCTTGTGGCAAATTATTGGCTGCATGCAAGTTAGTTGTAGCTATTGGAGTTGGAACGCTATACGCAGCTTGAATGTTTTGACGACCATTACCAGATGCTAAGTCATATCGAATTACAGGTATCCATGGTACTAAATTACAAGGATTACAGTCCCTTGGCGGAGGTGGTATGTTATAACTGGTTTTAGCTTGTGGCTCTATATCTGATGATATTTGTTGCGAAGGGAAAAGCCATCCAGAGATTTTCTGGAAAACTGTGGGCGATGGCGTAGTTGTAAATGGTTGGGGGGGTGGAACGAAATTAAAATTATACTGTCTATTGAATGGCGTGGGTAATTTCAAATCTTTAAGTGACACAATGGGAGGTGCAGGAGGAGGAGAGGGTGGAGGTGATTGGTACTGATATTCCGATTCGGTGCTATGCTGCAATTTACTTACTCCCCCATTAAATGGCACAGGTAGAATTGATAATGGGGGTGGTGGCGGAGGTTTTAGTATTTGCCCGTAATATGAAGCGTCGTTTCCATTATATTTATTAAATCCATTTGTTTGTTCACATCTACACGTGCTCACTGTGAGTATTAGAAGCGGAAGTACCTGAAACAGAAATATTTAATCTCCTTAAACATCCACGGTCATAAATTAGTAGTTAAGTTCAGCGTTCATGTTCAAACGTCTTTAAAACTTAAGGTGGGGGGGGGAACCCAACAGTGGGACAATACTTAGTAACGAATATTTTTTATAACACAAAAATCATCAGATTTCCTTATAATCGTTAGACACACCGTATGTGAGAAGAGAAATGACTTAAGAATATCTGGGCCGTGGGAAGTCTTTACAATTGCGTAGAAATGCTTTGTTTTGAATCATTATGTTTTCTAATTATTAACTCATGATACTAAAAATATTTCATTTACATTGTATTACATCCACAGTTAAATGAAATTTTGAATTGCTCAATCGTTTTTTACAGTTCTACACATTTTTCTCGCTGAGAATTGCCTTTATCTCATCCCAATCAGACCTAAATACTTCTAACGCCAAAATACCTAATAAAACCCAGCGATATGCTCCACCACATCCTTAATTGGAATACCAGAAGATCTATAAAGGCATTCGACCCTAGTACTACTGAAAATTCCTCTGGGAAACTTAAGACGGAGGCAGGGGAAGCGTAAATTTACGCCTCTTACCTCCCAACCTCTTGCGCCGAAGTAGAGGAGCGTCCACATCGTCCTCCCTCTACCATTTATGTGCCTCCTTCAGCAAAATAACAGTATTGCAGAAGGAGGTCACGCCTATTCGCTGGTTTCACTAATACAATATTATAAAGCTAAAGAATTTGTCTATTTAGTCGGGAACCTTTATCTCAGAAACTACTGGTCCAAATTGCAAAATTATTTTACTATCGAATAGTCCATTTATCGAGGAAGACTATAGGCTATATAACATTACGTTATGAATAACAGGAGCAGAGTATTAAAGAAAAATGTTGCAAAATCGGTGGAAATGTATTCCTTTTGAGAACTTCCTTTGCGAGTGCTGCGTAAACGGTTAAAGTTACGCAATGACTATGTATAACGGAATTGTTCCTCTTATAAAGAACTAAAGAAAAGTCCATGTTAGTATGTACCTATCTTTAAAGGTTTACTCACTATAAACTATTTTATGATACATAGACCGCTTTACTTATGATTGGGGGTACCAATATGTTGCACATCGGCACAGTAATGGTTTAACACTAATATTATAAAGAGGAAAGATTTGTATTTTTGTATGTAACGAATAAACTCAAAAAGTACTGGGCCGATTTTAGTAATTCTTTTTTCATTAGAAAGCTACATTATCACTGAGTAACATAAGCTATATTTAGTACTAGATTACTATAGAAATCTTTAGAAATTCCTATTAAAACCAACCGAAGGTGTAAAAAAATTAGCCATAAAATGTCTTTCATCGCATACGCTGTGAAGAGCATTAATGATAGGACAAAAAAATGTTCGACAATATTATAGAATATATCAATATCTACAAAAAACTTCACGAGACCATATGTCTAACTATTGTAGTTACGTCACTAAAACTACTTTTTTACATTTAACAAATTGCTAGAAATGCCGATCAAAATCAGACAGTGTTATCCATACCATTTATAAATTTTTATCCTAAATAAATAATTTATTATTCAAGACTGCCTCAAATCCTAATGATTGCTTTTTGAATTATTGAAATCGGATATTCCATTCAATAGATATCAGGAAATTAAAAAACTAGGTAGTAGTTTTTTTTAACACATTTTTACGCTTCACTTAAAAGTTCTTTTCAGAGCTACTTAGTTTTAGTATTAGGAATCACACTTTTTCATAATATTTGTCAATTCATGGTCGTTTTAATTATCATGCTTATAACTTAAATATCTGTACCTATTTCTGTCTACTCGTGCGAAGCCGGGACGGGCCGCTAGTTATAAATACAATTATATAATGCAATCGTAAGCACGTAGAAAAGTCCAATGTCTACTCGTGCATTGTATATTTAATAACGTTTTACTCGTAAATCACGTTTTCCTTTGCAATATCAATAAATACTTTGAATGGCGGATTTCGACACAAGTTCTCAATACGAGTAAGGAATTAACAACATTTGGAAGACACAAATGTATTCATAAAATGTACGATGGCTTGCGATTATTTAAAAAAAGGAGGTGTTGCCTGCGACTGTTTTCTTATTGCTGACATAGGTAAGTAAGGTAAGTAGCAGCCCATTAACGTCCCACTGCTGGGCACAGGCCTCCTCGCTCATATGAGAGAGGGTTTTTAGAGCATAGACCCACCACGCTGCTCCACTGCGGATTGGCAGGCATAGTACACAAGTGCACTCTCTATTCCTTCACTCTCATAGTCCGATGTGACGGTAATCCGACACGACCGGAGAGAGATCAGGCGCAGGACCGACGGCTTAACGTGCTCTCCGAGGCACGGGGGTGGATCACACCGCCAACTTCCCAACTTCGGGCAAATATTGAGAAAATCTTAATAGAAAACTCAATATTGATTTTTGAATTGGCCCGACCCGGGACTCGAACCCAGGACCTCATGTCTGTAGTCGAACATGCTAACCACTAAACCAATGAGGTAGTCAGTTAAGGGGATTGTGTCTAAATATGTATGTTTCTTTTTATAGGACTAACATGACCGATTTGACTAACCTTCCCTAGGCTTTGTGTGTCCCCTAAGTGCGTTAACGGGCCAGTTGCATCTGCAGCTAAAGGGTATCCTAACTATGTGATGCTTTGGGGAATGTTGGTGCCTGCCCCGTATTCAAGACCGCGATTAGTCTGATCACTAGGCTTTTTGGGTTTATAAAGATTGCTAGAAAGGGTGTGTCAAGTTGTTTGTTTTTTATTTATTTAGACTGTAACCCCACGGGAAACATTGTGAGATTATAAGGAAGTCGTATATTAATGGATCCCCTTTGTTGCCGAAGGAGTCACTTAGCAAGTAGTTTCTAAGGTCTCGTGATAAGGCCTTGTTTCTTTCTATTCCCCAAGCTCTTTTTCTAGAATTAAACAATCACTTATCTCCATAAAACAAATGTTTAACAAGTGCTCTCACAAGTAACAAATACATAACTGGATAGTTTTAACGCGGGTCATTTGAATAGTGAAAGTCACGGGTTAATACGTTTTGCTTAAACTCACATTAGTCTATAAAAGTGAAGTTATTTCGATAGTGAAATTTTTTTTAAAGAAGTTTTCATGTTTAGGTTCTCTCTTAAACCCATCGGAAACCTATTAATCCATGATTGAGACACCAGAGGAACAGTTTGCGCGTTCCTCTCTCTCTCTAGGTTAGAGGTATTTGTATTCTCACTTGACGGTATGTGTGAAATCTAAAAAACAGTCTACTAATCTGTTAGGAGATGATTTACCTCCCATAATTTTTAAAAAGCAATCTTTAAATAAGTAATATTTTTGTTTTCGTCACGATTTTGTTTGTAGAATGGCAAATAGCTTATGCCAAGGCCTCTTAACAGTTCATCAGTCCAGAGCTAGACATAATAAACTCTATAGGGGATTGATTTTTGGACTAACAACATTTGTAGAGATTACTCAGTTCTTTAGCATAGCTCTTTTATCAGAATACAGTTTTAAACTGTACTGTAACTTCAGTTCAGAGTAACGGTTGTTCTTAAACTATTTATCTTATTGCAAAGGAACTTAATGAAGTTTTTGTTGACATTGTATAACATATTTAATACAAAATATATATGTCACTTGACTGGTTATTAAAATATAATATTGCAAAGCATGCTATTAGCTTTTAAATATAATTATGAACCGTTAACCGTTTAAAATAATAATGTAGTATTAGGTAGGTAATGATTTACATTCATTGCTTGAAGGAGCAACGAGGTGTCTGTACGATAAGTAATTATTAGCATACATTGTAAATCAGATTCATACAGAAGTCATGGCCTAACGGTGAAACTTTTCGTTTTATAAATTCCCTTTATTCATTGGAACATGCCTTTATGAATTCCGGAAGAAGGCGAAATCCTTCCAACTACCATAAAACACAGCTGATCCCTCCTTATCCTTAGATGAGGTCACTAGTGAGTCCCATTTCGCATTTCGCTCTAGTGACCTGAATGAATCCCTCGGCCTCTCATTTGCCTTCTGTACCAAGACGACAAAGACAAGAAGACATCTGCCTCGCAAATGAAGGCACCACCCTCCATCCATACTCACTTGCTAGCATTACACATAAGGGAGCAGAGAGAGAGAGCATAATTCTCTAGTGAAAGGTCTCCTCCAAGCAGCGGCAACAAGATATGCCACTAGGGCACCCATGCCGGATACTCTGCTAACATAGGACAGATGGGCCTTTACTTGCAAAGGCAACCTTGCCCGGTCAACACCAGCACCGGACAGTAGTAGAGGGATCCGTGCCACCGATTGATCCAACTAACCAGATGAGAACGGATCACTGCTACCTAAACACATCCGCATTTCGGGAGCCAAGGTCTTCACTCCACTTTTGGATCAATGCTCTGTCGGAGAGAGACCTAATCCCACGGACCTGGTCATCTTCAGTTTCAACGTTTCAATGTACTTGGGGCTTTTTTTAGCAAAGCAAGCAAATGCTTCATGCACCCGTATGAGTCTATGCCCTGACCACACTAAATATTCTCTGCTTGTATAAGGCAGAGGGTAATAGGATCAGGGCAATACATACAGTATCCCGGACAGCGGCGACTTTTCTGGCCGGCGATCCTACGTGAAAGCTGCGGGTGGAGGTTCTTGTAGCAGTCTGCCGACATAGGATGGCGGCAAGAGCGCAGATCGTGTGGCGTGAAGCTGACGAGGTTCGGAGGTTCAGAGCTCTGGCCGAACAGGCTCTGGTCCAAAAATGGAAGGAAAACCTCGGGTCCCCTTTAGCAGGTGTGGCCATTGTAGCGGAAATCCGACCTCATCTGGAAATGGCTTTCCAGAGAGCAAAGGTCGGTCTCCTACAGTTTGGTGTAGGCATTGATTGGGCATGGTTCCTTCGGAAAGTTGCTGCATCGATTTGGCCGGGAGGAGTCTCCTGCTTACCAGTAGTGTAGTACAACTATCGACTCAATGCATCACATTGTGGCAGATTGTGCAGCCTGGGGACCCTTATCAGTGGCGATTTCTCGCTGGGTAGCGTTATAAGTGCGATGATTGCAGAGGACGTGCGCAGGATTATCCTTCGTCTGCGAGACCGTAGTCTCGCTTAAGGAGGCTCATGAACGAGAGAATGCAACGGAAGGTGGCAGGGAACTAGGCGGCGCGTGTTTGCGCACCTCCTCCCGCCTCCTTAAATCCTAAGTTAGACTCATCTAAGGTACCAGAAACGTATGCAAAAGTTATACAGCTGAAGCCTCACTTATGGATGACGAGGGTTTCGCTGGGTTTTATTGGGTTGGGTATTGCGAGGTCTCCTCTTTCGCAAAGTCCCTCACTCCCGACCAATAAGTTGGGGTTCCTGCTTAAAGGCATTTCCCAGCGAATTTACTTACGCATTATTATTTATTTTCCTAGAAAATCTTGAAAAAATCCGAAATTGTTGCATCAAACCAAATTGTTTCATGATTACCCCAACTATTACGTTCAGGTAATTTTTCCCAAATTATACTTTCTATTCTCTTATTTCGTAATTTGTGACATTATTTGAACCTTTCGCTCCGAAATTTAAAGAATCACGCACAGTTCTAATGTATATCTATTAAATATAACTGCTCCATTTGTTACCTTTATGTGATTCGCATTTATCGATGTAATCACATTAAAAGTCAAAGTTCTTTTCAAGAAAATGTAAACGTAACTACTTCTGTATACACTTAAAAAAACAAACAGTTTTCACGTACGACGAAATTGCTTACTGTTACAACTATTATTAAATACAGTGTAATGTTAATTGGATACTAATTATCATATACGTAAGTTTTGCGTGTTAAATAGCGTCGGTTTTGATTCCGCACTTTGATTATTATTACAAATGAATACCAACAATGAAGGGGAAATATTTAAAAGTGGACGTTAAACGGTCAAATTGTAACACAAATTACTAGTTAAAGCTTGCAACTTCGTCTGTTACATAAAAAAAAGTTATTCTCAACGCGAAAAAGTAGAACAAAGAGAGTTAAAAAGGTGTTTTAATGAAACGCATTTATCTCAGGAACTACTGGTGCAAATAGAAAAATTCTATTGATTTTGAATAGCTCATTTATCGAGGAAGGTTAATGGGTATAAAAAATTACGTTATCACCATTGAGAGCGGAGCAACAATCAAAAATGTTGCAAAAACGGGGGATAAATATGACTTTTAAAGGCTTCCCTTACGTACACTGCGAAAACGATTAAACATACATATATGTATATATAGCATCACGCCTCATTCCCATAGGGGTAGGCAGAGACAACATCCTTCCACTTGCCACGATCCTTGCATATCTCCTTCGCTTCTTTCATTCTCATTAAACCTTTCATACAAGTTCGTTGGTTTAGAGTACTCTTGACCTGGCCATTATTTAAATGTCCTGGATTTGGTCCAGGAACGTTCGCCTTGGTCTTCCCCTTCCAACTTTCGCATTCACTCTTGACTCATAAATCCTTTTTGTCAGTCTCCTTTCATTCATTCTCTCTACATGCCCAAACCATCTAAGCATACCTTTTTCAATTTTAGTCACTACGTCTTCTTTTATACCACAACGTTCTCTTATCACACTATTTCTTACTTTGCCACTCAGTTTCAATTCATACTTCTCAACAATCTCATCTCTACCGCATTTATTTTACTTTTGTGCATCTTCTGCCATATCCAACCTTCACTGCCATAAATAAGTGTTGGTACCAACACTCCTGCGTGCACAGCCAGCCTGGCCCTTTGAGACACCATCTGGCTTTTCATAAAGGCGTGCAGAGCACCATTTAGCATATTCCCTGCATTCACTCGCCTTTCAATATCACTTTCGCATTTTCCATCTTTTGTAAATTTAGATCCCAAGTTTACAAATTCTTTCACCTCTTCCACTTGTTCCCCATCTATCAAAATCCCTTTCTATGGTAGTGAAATTTGTTCATTTTTTCTTTCTCTCTATATCTTAAGCGATGCAGAGAAACTTGCAGGAATCAGCTAGTGAAATATTAAATTTCTTTCATCTGTTCTCCAACTCTATTAAAAAGTACAAACTAAGATGGAAATATACTATATTCAGTCGACATAACGAGCCAGATATATAAATTATAGCAGTTATGATCATAACGTGCATATTTTGATAGTAGTTTGTACTAGTTAATACATTTTAAAAACAGATCTCATATTTTACTAGTTTACCTCCATAACTTTGTTTGCTTCATATAAGACAAAGTTCCAAATTTGAATAGAATAAAACAGGTTAATGTGAGTCAACCTTAAATGATAGACATATACTATTTTATACTTTTTTTTAGAAAATTTCAAGAGGCACAATTCTGTCATAGATCATTATTGCGTAACTTTAACCGTTTACGCAACATACGCAACGGAAGCCTTTAAAAGGAATAAACTTCCCCCGTTTTTGCGACATTTTTCATTGCCACTCCCCTTCTATTAGTGATAGCGTAATGTTATATACCTTATAGCCTTCCTTGATAAATGGGCTATCCAAAACTAATAGAATTTTTCAATTTCCATCAGTAGTAGTTGAGATTTGCGCATTTAACTAATCTTGTTTGTTGTGCCAAGAAACCCTCATAACTTTCGATTGTAAGTCGTTCTTTAATAACTTAATCAGTCAGTCAGATAAAGAGAAAAAGAACGAATTTGATTACCATAGAAATGATAGATATATGTCATCAATGATTTGATTGTTTTAGAACTTTTTAAAAGGAGCCATTCCTTCACACTCGTATATGATTATTGTGTAACTTTAACCGTTTACGCACCGCACGTAATGGAACCTATATATTTTCCCCGTTTTTGCAACATTTTTTATCGTGGCTCCGCTGCTATTGGTCGTAACTTGATGCAATATAGCCTTAAGCCTTCCTAGATAAATGGGCTATCCAAAACTAATAGAATTATTCAATTTCTATCAGTAGCTATCGAGATTTGCACATTTAACTTAACTTGTTTGTTGTACCAAGGAACCCTCGTAATTTTAGATTGTAAGTTGTTCTTTAATAAAATCATCAGTCGTAAATTTAAATGTGTGGATGAACTTGAACTTGACGATTCAAAAGTGCTGTAAAAAGCTACTTTATTAAAGGAATTTTGAATTTGAATTTGAAAACAAACTCTTAAGCTGTCTCTTTTACCACTCAGCGTACAAAAAAATTAGAGATTAGAGGCAAGGCTTATGTCGCGATCTTCGAAATCTAAAGGTTAAGTGGATGTAGTCATTCAATGAACCAACAATACAATTACACTCGTGGGATCATACAGAATAAGCACTTACACATCATAGAGATAGGTGAGAAAATACGCTTTCACGGCCATACAAGCACATTCCCAACGCAACAATTGCTTGGTATCACTAGTTCAAGAGCACCGACCACATTTATCCATGAACTACTACACTAGTGATAACACAAAAAGAAACAGTTGAATGAGGTTTACCAATTAAAGGTAAACTTTAAGTAAACTGGTGTGTGCATAACGAGAGCGTTACGAAAAGTGTAATCAGATGAGGAGATGGAAAGTTAAGTATTACACAGAACTAGGATTTTCAGACAATAAAACAAATATATCTTCTGGCAGAGTAAAACTCTGGTTATGTTTCTCACGTATATCACGTTTCATCGATGTATCAAATCAAAAGTAAATATTTAGACAGTTTACATCCAGATGATTGATTTGTGGATTAATTCATGATTATATTAATAAACAATATAAATCAAATAATGAAATGGGCATAAAACAGTGTTCTAATAATTATGCAACACGTCACTTTCGAAATTTGCTAGCGCTTAAAAAATGTATGGCAATGACGTTTTATTTTTATTTTATTTTAGCTTTATTTTGGAAATAAACAGTACATTTTATACACAATAATAATAAAATATATGATAATACCTTACAACCAAAACAGTTTCCTATAATACAAATTTCTTATAATTACATGAGAAAGAGAAAAGTGAGTGCAGACAAAGCAAAACATACTATTTAACCTACCATGTAATCTACTTCAAAATATTAATCTTTATGAAGTAGA
Source organism: Elymnias hypermnestra (assembly GCA_015832385.1). Lineage (NCBI taxonomy): Eukaryota > Metazoa > Arthropoda > Insecta > Lepidoptera > Nymphalidae > Elymnias > Elymnias hypermnestra. Next base: position 3,547,817 of record JACTOM010000935.1, on the reverse strand, counting down.
CTATTATTGATATTTAGTTTGAATTTTGTGAGAGAGAGATGAAATGGGTCAAATTCAGAGAATAACATGTTGTACTGTTTACAGCTCCTTCCTTTATATCGAAACTTATCGAAAAATAAAACGTCTTAAGCGTTGGCAATGTTCGAAAGTGACGTTGTCTAAGGGTCCGTCGGGCGCTTATTGGATACTCGTTAATATGTGATATAAGTTAATGAAGATAGAAAGAGTTATGTTTAAGTCGTATTCTGACAACACAACCTTCAGTTTAATATTTTGAAAATAATTTCGTAAGACATAAACTTTCACGTCATGTCTGTTAAAATTTATAATAAACTAGCATACCCGACAGACTTCGTTCTGTCAAAATGATTTGGACGTGGCAGATTTCAGTTTTACGAATAAATTTCGAAATGAAATTACAGCAGTACTCAATATCCATAGCTCTTACATTTTAGTGACTATTCAATTTGGTCAGGCTGTGACTATCCAATTGATTTTGAACTTTATTTGCAAATTGACTATATATAAAGTGCAAATTGACTCTTTGACGTTAGAAACACATCTACGTTGCTTAGACAACAGTGAGTACTTGTAATTTATTATGAACTTTATAGAATAGCAATAAAAGTGAAATTGACTCTACATCTAAGTTAGAAAATGTTTGTATGGGAAACAGAAAAGGGTTTGTAGGTCTTTCCCCTGCAATTATTTGAACCTTTCTCACCGTAAAAACAATCCTTGGACTTCAACGCACATTAAAAAAAAGAATTGTTTAAATTGACCCAGGCTTTGATGAGTTATGCACTTACCAACACATTTTGCGATTCATTTTTATATTATAGATTACCTAACGCTCTAAAAGAAATTAATAACGTTAACATACATAAACAAAAATTAAAAAATTGCTAAAAATTAAGAGCATCAATAGTTTAATATATAGAAACTACTTAACTGCTCGGAGTTTCTCTACGCGATCAAATCAGAAATGAGGATCCGTAGCAGAACCAAAGTCACCGACATAGCCCTACGAATCGCGAACCTGAAGTGGCAATGGGCGGGTCACATAGTCCGACGGACCGATGGACGTTGGGGCCCGAAGGTGCTGGAGTGGCGACCACGCACCGGGCGGTGCAGTGTAGGGAGACCCCCCACAAGGTGGACCGACGACATAAAGAGGGTCGCCGGTAGCCGCTGGAGCCAGGCGGCACAAGACCGGGCCTTGTGGACGTCATTACGTGAGACCTATATCCAGCAGTCCAGTCCGGTTGAAGCGACGACGACGACGACGACGACGACTTAAATGAAAGTCAAAATAAATTTTACGAGACAGTTTTGAAGCGCACTCTTACCGTTTTTTTAAGTTTCATCCTAAACTGTGTTTATGTTTATTAATGTGACTTATAGAAATGTAAATATCTGCCATAAGGATAAAACAATTATTTCAAAAGGACATTATTTTATCTACTTGTAGATGATGCACGTCATTGTATGGTAGATGTGTGTTCTACACTTGATCTTGCAATATATATATTTTTTTTTAATGGAAAGAAAATAAGAGTTAATTGAATAAAAAAAAATTCGTTTTAAAAAGAAATAAAACTACCCTTAGATTTCATTCTATCACTTGCCATTAGGTAAGATCATAGTCAAGCAATAAAAAAAACTATTGTACTCAATTGACAGGAAATCTGGAACCGTCTCCGAGGCTATGTTCGCAGACAATACAGGTCGTCGTGAGATATGGCCGTGGAATCGTTTGTCATCTTGTTAATGACTTCGCCACGTTTTCGGTATTAAGTCTTAAAATAACTATCGTTTTCTATCAGTTTATGTTTGCAAACTAAATTCTGAATAAGCAGAGAAATTAGTGAGCTTGGTTACAACCATTTTTTGAAGAAAATTTTGCACAATAAGATTAAATCGTTAGTTCATTATTTAATGAAATTTTCTTAGATTTTTTATTCACAAATAGCTGAACCCCACATAGTACCTCATCCAGTGGAAATGTGGGTCAATCCGTTCTTAATCTTAGAGTTTTTAAACTATTAAACGGAGATGAACACAGGTAGATTATATTTTAGCCATAACCCCTGAAAATTTCATGTAAATTATAGTGTTAAATTTGTTAATCATGTTCAAGAACTTTGAAGATAACCAACTTAACATAGAAATATGAATGAATGAATAGAAATTGTATGCCTATTTATTTATACACACCACTTACCTTCTCTCTACTTCCTTTGAGGGATTCCCTAACGCCAAGGTTGTCTGGAAGAGATCGCTAATGAGCGATAAGACCGCCCAATTGCACACTAAAAGTACCTTATACTAAGTAATTGTAAATCTATTTTTAGCGTTGTGTTCAATAAAAAATATTATCTATCTATAACCAACTTATTTAAATTGATGAGTAATAATACTGTATCTTAAAATACACATATATCCCATCACAGACTTTCTAGATCTATAATAGAAGATTAACTGTACATTGTTTTGTTAAATTTACATTTCTAGAAGAGATTAGGAAGCGTTTTCGATAAACGCTCACCAGGTGGTTTGATTCCATCGCGACAGTTCAAACATTTATCGTTATTTCCTCCAATTTACGATAAACCGTGACAAATGCTATATTTGAATCTTCCTCATTAACCACTCTACAAATAATGGCCAACAATATTGTTAACTTCTATTATAATCGAATAAAATTCGATCCAGGGAATGAAATAACATATTCTCGGAAATCTCACGCAAAGATTAGCCAATTGTACACGATCATAGTGAGATAGGACTGTACCGACACTCTCGGAGACAGATTAGGCGCAAGAGAAGGCTTAACGTGCTCAATAATGTGAGATGGAGCACAGCGTCAGCAATACACACATAGGACAAATACGAAGAATTTAATAATAGAACCATTTTGAATTATCCCAATCCGGGACTCGATACCAAGTTTAAGTTAAGTATCAGAAAAAACGAAAGTGATATTGATGGGAGAGTGAATGCAGAGAATATGGTAAATGGTGCTCGGCACGCTTTTAAGAATAGCCAGATGGTGTCTCAAAGGGCAAGACTGTCTGTGCGTGGAGAAGTATTGGAGCCAACTCTTATGCATGGTAGTGAAAGTTGGATAGCAGAAGATGCATAAAAGCAAAATAAATGCGGTAGAGATGAGAGCGTTAAGAAGTGTGAGTGGATTGAAACTGAGTGACAAAATAATAAGAGAACGTTGTGGTATAAAAGAAGATGCAGTGACTAAAATTAAGAAAGGAATACTTAGGTAGTTTGGGCACATAGAGGGATGAATGTAAGGAGACTGGCAAAAAGGATTTATGAGTCAAGGGGGAATGGGAATGTTGGAAGTGGAAAACCAGGGCGAGCGTTCCTGGACTAAATCCAGGGTATTTTAAATAAGGGCCAGGTCAAGAGTACTCTAAATTAACTTGTATGAAAGGTTTAATGAGAATGAAAGAAGTGTAGAAGATACGCAAGGATCGTGGCAAGTGGAAGAATGTGGTATCTGCATACCTCTATGAGAATGACGCTAGATGCTATGGAAATGAACATATTATTTAATCGTCACACATCGTTTTTACGTTTACGTAATCTAGTAAGGAGCAGTTAGATAGACTTTAAAGTTTTAAAAATTTACGTTCAGGATTCATATATGGTCTCAAGTGGCTACCAATTCGCCTTCGTCGGTATACTCATCTTCTTTCTGTTCTTTACTGTGTATCTGATCCTAAAGAGCTTGTATATTTGAGGAAATGCTTTGAGTTCCTTAACGAGTCTCATAGACGATATCTTTCTCTTTTTATGTGTCCTTTTAAGCAATTTTGCTTGCGTTGAAGAGATCGCTATTTCTGCACTAAAGGCGCCAATTGTACTCCTTAATGTGTATGTCTTGACTGTCTTGTCAAAAACTCACGTGCGTGTGTTCTATAACTGTCATAGAGGGATAGGACATTACCGGCTCTTGCGGGGAGAGATCATGCTCAAACGATAGCTTAATTGGCTCCTTGAGGTATTTGGACGAAGCAACATACAGCATTAAATATAATAATGAGAATTCCTAACACATAACCCAAAATTACTTCCCAAATGTCGCGGCATGATCAAAACCTCTTGAGCCGTAGCAGCACAAGCTAACCAATGAATCAGTGAAAGGCACACGTAAAATATTGACGAAGGCATATCTTCACATATGAGTCTACTATAAACATACATTAAACTATCAAGTGTCCGTAATCTACCGCGGATATTTACTTCGAAATGGAAAGTCCGATGCGCACGCAAACACTCCTACAAATATAATCGGACGTAAACAGCTTGACATTCATTTCTAATTACGTATGTGCGATATATGGTAATTAAGGTGCAAAAATATACTTCTTTATAACCAGTTGAATAGTGCAACTTCGTCTGTATACGCTTAAATGTCACACTGAAAGTACTAATGATATCTTTAATGATGGAATGAAAAAATTAATTCTGATTAAAAAAATCATAATTTTAAAAAAAATTATTAGCATTAGTTACGGATGGATCAACGCACGGGTCAATGAACTGATCGAAGAACGTCCGAACGTTGACCCGTGCGATCAAGCACCAACTTTTAGTATTACATTGTTGGATTTTTTTTTTTGAGTAATATCTTTTTATGTAATCATCGTTAATTTAGCTGTTCTAACATGAAGGAGTGTGAATGTTGTTGTTTTTCTTGCCCCTATCCCACTAGGTGAGATCGGCACAGCATGTTTCCTTTCGACACTTCACTCTATCCGCTGTCATTTCTACATTCACACCTTTTATACACATATCCTCTTTCGCACAAGTCATCCACACTTTTTTTGGTCGCCCTCTCCCGGCCCTACCGCTTACCATCATATTTAGGATCCTCTTGCATACATGGCTATCTTCCCTTCTCATTACATGTCCATACCAGGCTAACCTTCCACTCCTTAACTTCTCGGTCACTGGTGCTACTGTCACACTTCCTCTAATATACTCATTCTTAATCTTATCTAGTTTTGTCACTCCACACATCCATTTCAACATTCGCATCTCCGCTGCATGCAATTTCCTTTCGTTCTCCCCTTTGGTGGCCCAGCACTCTGATCCATTCTGCCAATAAAACGTGAATAATGCCAATAAAACGTTTAAAAAACATAAATTCCTTTTAATCGTGATCATTTTCTGTGATAAGTATTATCCCATGCAGTAAATTGTCTTCAGCCAAATTTCACACTTTAATCTTAAACTAACCATCAGATGAGATCACAGTCAAGTGCTTACCTTAAAAAAGAAGGCTTTTAAAGAACTTTTGTTTCGTTAAATGTACGAGTCCAAAGTAGGGTTGATAATGATGTTAAAGAATGACGTGCAATCATATATTAAGAGAGTTTCTTCCCAACCTGGTGTAAGAAGAGCTCACAACCAACTCAGTCCAGTAGCCTTTTTAGTCGCATCATCATTATAATATATATTTTGAATTTATTTTATATCGATCAAAGCAATTTATTCACTCCCACGCTTAAGCGACATCTCTATAAGGTCTTTTAGCAATTGGTTATAGAAACGTATACTAGATACCTGGTAAGTTTATTTGAGGATCCTTTTAGCGAATGGTCGCAAATAGTCCACTAAAAGGGTTAGAGTTTCCTGTTTTTGTTACTAATATTGACATATCATACATACATAGCATCACGCCTCTTTCCCATAGGGGTAGGCAGAGACCACGTCCTTCCACTTGCCGCGATCCTTGCATGTCTCCTTCGCTTCTTTCATTCTCATTAAGCCTTTCATACAAGTTCGTCGATTTAGAGTACTCTTGACCTGCCCCTTATTTAAAATGTCCTGAATTTGGTCCAGAAAGGTTCACCTTGCTCTTTCCTCTTTCAAATTTTCCATTCACCCCACTCGTAAGTCCTTTTTGTCTCCTTTCATTCATTCTCTCTACATGCCCAAACCATCTAAGCATACCTTTCTCAATTTTAGTCACTACGTCTTCTTTTACACCACAACGCTCTCTTATCACACTATTTCTTACTCTGTCACTCAGTTTTAATCCACTCATACTTCTCAACGCTGTCATCTCTACCGCATTTATTTTACTTATGTGATTCTTCTGCCATACCCAACTTACACTACCATACATAAGTGTTGGCACTAACTCTTCTCCATGCACAGCCATTCTGGCCTTTTGAGACAGCATCTGGCCATTCATCAAGGCGTGCAGAGCACCATTTACCATATTCCCATCATTCACTCTTCTTTCAATATCACTTAGACTTGTTCTATCTTTTGTAAATGTAGATCCCAAGTATACAAATTCTTTCTCCTCTTCCACTTGTTCTCCATCTATCACGATGTTGCCATTCATCATAAATTCATCTCTTTCAAAAAAAAAATTGTTCATTTCGTCTGTTTAAAAATTTTGCTTTACTGTGCAAGTTAATATTTTTATCCAGAAATTATAACAAAAATACAAGTTTTAAACATAGTAAGTAAGTAGCAGCCCATTAACGACCCACTACTGGGCACAGTAACGATTACTTAAATTATTTCATGATACACCTATGGATGCTAAATTAAAAGCCATTTATACTTTTTCTTTTATAAAATTGTTTACTTATAACTCGTATTATAAGGTGTTAGGAGACCTCCTCCGAAAACCAAGACAGACGATAGTACTATTTAAAAAAAATCGATCCTGATTAAAAAAAAACATATTTTTAAACGTTTTATTAACAATATTTACGCTCATGTGAGTTCAGTTAAATTAAACCATAGTTTCATAAAAATACATTACTTAAAAAACCAGTAATGAAACACAAAATCAAAAACAGCTGGTGTCGGGTCAACGAACTTCCGAGTTAGACGCAGCCGCGCCGACAGCTAGCGATGGTTGACCCGAGCTGAGACATCAGCTGTTTTTAAAAATGAAACTTAAAATCAATAACAGCTGGTGTCGGGTCAACGAACGCCCGGGTTATTTGCGGCCGCGCCGACAGCTAGCGATCGTTGACCCGAGCTGAGACATCAGCTGTCTTTAAAAACGTAACACAAAATCAAAAACAGCTGGTGTCGGGTCAACGAACGCCCGGGTTATTTGCGGCCGCGCCGACAGCTAGCGATCGTTGACCCGAGCTGAGACATCAGCTGTTTTTAAAAATCAAAGGTGTCATTACTTATCGTCTGTCCCTGTTTTTCGGGAGCGGTCTTCTAACTATTATCTATATAAAAACAATTTACATATACACTGTCAAATAAAAAGTTTCTCATTCGTTTCCTTGTTCAATACACCATAAAATCTAAAAGACACTTTATGGTACGTTGATTTCTCTGTTTAATAAATAAATACCTTGTTGTAAACGAATTCTTAAACCTAATTGTTCTTTATTTATTATAATCATTATAGGACTTAGGTAATTGTGGTCTATAAAGTCATTTTACGGAATAGTACAATAGAATACCCACCAGTCTCACACGACACTTTGTATTTTACACAATATAAAACATGTTAAAGAAATAATTTATGCAGCCTGTAATACAATAACGTGGTGGGTATAAGCTCCAAACTCCTTGTGAGCGATAGACTGTTACTTACGTTACTTTTGTTAAAATAAAAGTTTAATTTCACTTAGTTTTTAATTACTTTAGAACAGATATACAACGCCATCGCTATACTACTAAGTTATGACATTATTTGCTTGATATTGACATTTTAAAATTCAATATATCTTTTGAATTTAATGTCCGATTTTAATAATTCAAAAAATATTTTAAAGGTATTGAAATGGTCTTTAATTAAATATTTTTTAATTGTATAAGGATTAATACAGAGGTAGGAATAATATGGTTTGATTATGGTCGGAACTTTTATTAACTCTTTAAATTAAAATTAGTTACAGTAGCATAACTACTGTAGTTGCATATATAGTATACTGGACTTTTTTGTAGATATTAATACGTTCTATAATATTGTAGAACATATTTTTGTTCTATCATCAATAGTTTTCGCAGCACACGCGATGGTAGATTTTTTGTGTCCAATTTTTTTCTCACCATTGGGTTATATTAATGCATTTTTATTAGAGATACCTAATTTTTTTCAGAAAGCAGTATAGTCTATGTTATACAATAAAAATGCAACTTTTTAATGGTAAAAAAAGTTTTGGAATCGGTCCAGTAGTTTTCGTTTGAATACGTTACAAACATACAAAAACACACAAATTACTTCACACTATGTATGTTCAATGTACGACTGAAGTTGATATTAAAAAACGACTAACAATCTAAAATTACAAGGGTTTCATGGCGCCCTGTTTCTGAGAAGAGCCCACAACAGACTCAGTCAGATGTCCTTTCTGTTCTCATCATTATTACAATATATGTTTTAGCAATTAATTAACTCCCGCGCTTTTCTTATCTTCTAATTAGTCCTTCAAATTATAGAACTATATCTCAATTAGTTTCCTTTTAATAAAAGGTTCAGTGACATCTTTGTTACTTATTCAAGGAGTTTATTATAGAAAGGTATACCCTTGAATGAATTGACGATTAAATTCAATAAGTAAATTCATTCTAAGTGATTTTAAAGCTTTTCTTTCTATGTAAATAAATAACATAAATGTGGCGTAGGAATTGATTTAATTTTTTATATATTATATGTTCATCTACTCATAATAAATTGTATATTTAAAAAACAGGTAGAAGTTGTTTTTGAATTTCACTTTCGAGTGTCAAAACACAAAAACGAAACGCGCGGATTTTGTCAAATCATCAGCAATGAACGCACTTTCGCAATAACTTAAACATAAGTGAGTATACGTTTTCATTTTAAAACTATCGTAAAACATTTCTATGTCTATACTAATATAATAAAAATTAAGAGTTTATTTGAAGGCATTTATCTCAGGAACTAGTTCAATGAATGAGATACATAACTAACACATTATTTATTTGCTCCTTTATTGATAACAGATAACGTACATACATACAAAGCATCACGCCTTATTCCCATAGGGGTAGGCAGAGACAACATCCTTTCACTTGCCACGATCCTTGCATATCTTCTACACTTCTTGCATTCACATTAAACCTTTCATACATGTTCGTGGGTTTAGAGTACTCTTTACCTGACCCTTATTTAAAATGTCCTGGAATTGGGTCAGGAAAGTTTGCCTTGGTGTTGACTTGACTCATAATTCCTACCTCTAAACATACCTTTCTCAATTTTAGTCACTACATCTTCTTTTATACCACAACGTTCTCTTATCACACTATTTCTTACTCTATCACTTAGTTTTACTCCACTCATACTTCTCAACGCTCTCATCTCTACGGCATTTAATTTACTTTTGTGCTTCTTCTGATATACCCAACTTTCACTACCATACATAAGTGTTGGTACCAACACTTCACTGCTAGTCTGGCCCTTTGAGACACCATCTGGCTATTCATAAAGGCATCCAGAGAACCATTTACCATATTCCCTGCATTCACTCTCCTTTCAATATCACTTTCCCATGTTCTATCTTTTGTAAATTTAGATCCCAAGTATACAAATTCTTTCACCTCTTCCTCTGGTTCCCCATCTATCAAAATATTGCCATTCATCATAGATTCATCTCGTTCAAAAAGCATAACTTTCGTTTTGTTTACATTCACTTTCATTCCTTTCCCTTTCAAAGCTTCATTCATAATATTTAGCATCTCCTGAAGCTCGTTAGCGGATGACGCAAGTATTACTTGATCATCAGCGTAGAGTAAACATTTGATGAGTAATTCATTCATTCTTAACCCATACATACTTTCTTTTAAATCTGTCAAACATTTATCCATGAAAAGGTTGAACAGCCATGGTGACGCAACACATCCCTGTCGAACACCTCTTTCGACAGGAAACCACTCCGTGTACGCTCCGTTTATTCTGACACAGGCACTAGAACCCTCATAGAGAGACTTCAATGCTTGGATCAGACAACCGCTCACCCCATACGTAGATAACGTTGACCACAGCTCATTCCTCACCACTCGATCATACAAATAACGTAAATATCTTGAATCCAAAAGAGGGATATTAAGTTATTGTCAATATTTTAAAAAGGAGTGATCGTAGATTTATTATAACTGGAATTACTATTAAAGAAATCAATTGAGAACAATATCAAGACAGTAAAAGGATCAAGAAATGGTGTATAATTGTAGAAGAATAATATTTCTTAAAGATATCTATTCCTTTTTGATAAACATCAGTAGAGAGTGAGATAAATAATGAGGTATACGTATGTCCAATACTTACCTTCCTTTAAGCTTTTATGATAACTTTAAAAGTACAGTTTCAATATTTTTGTCTATAGAAAAAATAACTTGTCGATAACAAGTAACTTGGTAAAATATCAATTATTGAATCTAAAATAACTTTAGAGTTACAGTTATTAAAAAAAAGGAATAACACCCATGCTTAATAGAATCTAAAAATGGGGCAAATTTATTCCTTATGAAAGCTTCCGTTGCGTGCGCTGCGTAAACGGTTAAAGTTACGCAACAATGACGTATGACGGAATTGTTCCTCTTAAAAATCTCTAAAATAAAGTATATGGTAGCATTTGTCTATCTGTTATGATTCACTCATTATAACCTCTATTATGTGACAAAGAAGAAATTATGCAAATTAGCTTGTGAATTATAATTAGCAAACTCGTCCACGATACCTTATGGTTACAGATACGCTTGGAACTTCCCATATCTCTTTAGAGTCGTCAATTATCGTTTTCATATCTTTTCTAAAGTACTATTGATTACGATTTTAGAAAAAATCGACGAAACCTTCACACTTCGCTCTGATAAGAACCCACCACAACTTTATTTCATTTTTTTACTATCATCATAACAATATAAATTAATTTAATTTATTTTTCTTTATAATAGATACTTTAAACTATAGTAAAAGAGAATGATCCAATAAAATCGATGGATATTTTATGAGTAGTATAAGTTTAGAATGCAACTCTTCGTCTCAGGAAGGTGATTTCATGACAAAAGCTTTTGTTGTTTAAGGAACAGTTGAGTGCTTTTATCTTCTTGATAATTCTAGTGTAAAGTGTTTTAAATGTGTCACTTAATAGTTGCAACAAGAGCTTTTAAGATATAGTTATCTCTTGTAGTTTAAATTCACATATGTTTTGTTTCTCACTGATTTATAAATACGCTTTAAATTTAACCTATGAATAAATATGATGGAAGAATTTTGGAGAACTTTTGAACAGTCAAATTCGAACGAACTAAAATTACAAAGGATCTTTCGTGCCCTTTGTTGAGAAGAATCTACAGAAAACTCAGCCGGATACCCCTTCCTATTACCATGACAATTTTTTTTTAAATGTAGATTTGAAATCTATATATTTTTTAATTGTAGATACTTAAATACGTAACATTAATGTTGCTTTAAGAAATATTAAAGCAAATCTAATTAGAGATTATACACAGATAGATATTATCAATTAAAATGGTCTTGGTATTTGAAATAGTACAGAATCTTAAACGACATAACCCAAAATCCACAAACAAGGTGTTGAAGATAAGAACAACGCGATAAAATTAGTAAACACAGATAAAAAGCTCACGTAAGCTCTGTGTTAATACAAAAACTTACCCGCATTGCCATTGCTTCCGATATCTTTTGAATGATTTAAAAAAAAAACCACTGTGTCTGTTGGATCGTCACATAACTTCACAAATCCTGTCACCCGCGATGTTTTACGTCATCATCACTTCACTGGGTACAACGTGTTTTCCCTCTCGTAGTTACGGAGGTATAGACGGGTAAAGCACCAAGTAGTCGGTTCCCACGTGAGAGAAATGCTTGTAAACAATGGCTTGAGGCAACGCGCGCTTCGAAAGGTGTACAAAAAGCGAATGAACGCCTACCGACTGCGACGGGGCTGCATTTGTACCTGCTGACCCATTTAGGGTTACACGCTGTGAAATTAAAGTGATGAACCCCAAAATAAACGATACACCTTGTTCACGTAGGGTTTCCGTTAATAATTTAATAATAAACTCGGCAGAGACTAAGTGTGTTGAATTCACTTGGCCAAATGCAAAAGAAGTCTATAAAAATATCCAAATAGATGATACTCCACTCAAAAAAGTTAAGTCCACAGTCTTCAAATCAAAAATATCTTTATTCAAGTAGGCATATTACAGCACTTTTGAATCGTCAATTTTTTGTTTTTTCTTTTCCTTTCCACACTCTAATTCTAATGCACGTCTGATGATGATACTCCAGAACGACTTAAAATCTAAAGTTACGAGGGTTCCTTCGCGCCCCGATCCGAGAAGAGCCCACAACAAAATCAGTCGGGTGTTTTGTTTTTTTG
>JACTOM010000935.1:3490316-3535242 GCA_015832385.1 Elymnias hypermnestra | reverse complement strand
TGTGTGTGTGTGTGTGTGTGTGTGTGTGTGTGTGTGTGTGTGTGTGTGTGTGTGTGTGTGTGTGTGTGTGTGTGTGTGTGTGTGTGTGTGTGTGTGTGTGTGTGTGTGTGTGTGTGTGTGTGTGTGTGTGTGTGTGTGTGTGTGTGTGTGTGTGTGTGTGTGTGTGTGTGTGTGTGTGTGTGTGTGTGTGTGTGTGTGTGTGTGTGTGTGTGTGTGTGTGTGTGTGTGTGTGTGTGTGTGTGTGTGTGTGTGTGTGTGTGTGTGTGTGTGTGTGTGTGTGTGTGTGTGTGTGTGTGTGTGTGTGTGTGTGTGTGTGTGTGTGTGTGTGTGTGTGTGTGTGTGTGTGTGTGTGTGTGTGTGTGTGTGTGTGTGTGTGTGTGTGTGTGTGTGTGTGTGTGTGTGTGTGTGTGTGTGTGTGTGTGTGTGTGTGTGTGTGTGTGTGTGTGTGTGTGTGTGTGTGTGTGTGTGTGTGTGTGTGTGTGTGTGTGTGTGTGTGTGTGTGTGTGTGTGTGTGTGTGTGTGTGTGTGTGTGTGTGTGTGTGTGTGTGTGTGTGTGTGTGTGTGTGTGTGTGTGTGTGTGTGTGTGTGTGTGTGTGTGTGTGTGTGTGTGTGTGTGTGTGTGTGTGTGTGTGTGTGTGTGTGTGTGTGTGTGTGTGTGTGTGTGTGTGTGTGTGTGTGTGTGTGTGTGTGTGTGTGTGTGTGTGTGTGTGTGTGTGTGTGTGTGTGTGTGTGTGTGTGTGTGTGTGTGTGTGTGTGTGTGTGTGTGTGTGTGTGTGTGTGTGTGTGTGTGTGTGTGTGTGTGTGTGTGTGTGTGTGTGTGTGTGTGTGTGTGTGTGTGTGTGTGTGTGTGTGTGTGTGTGTGTGTGTGTGTGTGTGTGTGTGTGTGTGTGTGTGTGTGTGTGTGTGTGTGTGTGTGTGTGTGTGTGTGTGTGTGTGTGTGTGTGTGTGTGTGTGTGTGTGTGTGTGTGTGTGTGTGTGTGTGTGTGTGTGTGTGTGTGTGTGTGTGTGTGTGTGTGTGTGTGTGTGTGTGTGTGTGTGTGTGTGTGTGTGTGTGTGTGTGTGTGTGTGTGTGTGTGTGTGTGTGTGTGTGTGTGTGTGTGTGTGTGTGTGTGTGTGTGTGTGTGTGTGTGTGTGTGTGTGTGTGTGTGTGTGTGTGTGTGTGTGTGTGTGTGTGTGTGTGTGTGTGTGTGTGTGTGTGTGTGTGTGTGTGTGTGTGTGTGTGTGTGTGTGTGTGTGTGTGTGTGTGTGTGTGTGTGTGTGTGTGTGTGTGTGTGTGTGTGTGTGTGTGTGTGTGTGTGTGTGTGTGTGTGTGTGTGTGTGTGTGTGTGTGTGTGTGTGTGTGTGTGTGTGTGTGTGTGTGTGTGTGTGTGTGTGTGTGTGTGTGTGTGTGTGTGTGTGTGTGTGTGTGTGTGTGTGTGTGTGTGTGTGTGTGTGTGTGTGTGTGTGTGTGTGTGTGTGTGTGTGTGTGTGTGTGTGTGTGTGTGTGTGTGTGTGTGTGTGTGTGTGTGTGTGTGTGTGTGTGTGTGTGTGTGTGTGTGTGTGTGTGTGTGTGTGTGTGTGTGTGTGTGTGTGTGTGTGTGTGTGTGTGTGTGTGTGTGTGTGTGTGTGTGTGTGTGTGTGTGTGTGTGTGTGTGTGTGTGTGTGTGTGTGTGTGTGTGTGTGTGTGTGTGTGTGTGTGTGTGTGTGTGTGTGTGTGTGTGTGTGTGTGTGTGTGTGTGTGTGTGTGTGTGTGTGTGTGTGTGTGTGTGTGTGTGTGTGTGTGTGTGTGTGTGTGTGTGTGTGTGTGTGTGTGTGTGTGTGTGTGTGTGTGTGTGTGTGTGTGTGTGTGTGTGTGTGTGTGTGTGTGTGTGTGTGTGTGTGTGTGTGTGTGTGTGTGTGTGTGTGTGTGTGTGTGTGTGTGTGTGTGTGTGTGTGTGTGTGTGTGTGTGTGTGTGTGTGTGTGTGTGTGTGTGTGTGTGTGTGTGTGTGTGTGTGTGTGTGTGTGTGTGTGTGTGTGTGTGTGTGTGTGTGTGTGTGTGTGTGTGTGTGTGTGTGTGTGTGTGTGTGTGTGTGTGTGTGTGTGTGTGTGTGTGTGTGTGTGTGTGTGTGTGTGTGTGTGTGTGTGTGTGTGTGTGTGTGTGTGTGTGTGTGTGTGTGTGTGTGTGTGTGTGTGTGTGTGTGTGTGTGTGTGTGTGTGTGTGTGTGTGTGTGTGTGTGTGTGTGTGTGTGTGTGTGTGTGTGTGTGTGTGTGTGTGTGTGTGTGTGTGTGTGTGTGTGTGTGTGTGTGTGTGTGTGTGTGTGTGTGTGTGTGTGTGTGTGTGTGTGTGTGTGTGTGTGTGTGTGTGTGTGTGTGTGTGTGTGTGTGTGTGTGTGTGTGTGTGTGTGTGTGTGTGTGTGTGTGTGTGTGTGTGTGTGTGTGTGTGTGTGTGTGTGTGTGTGTGTGTGTGTGTGTGTGTGTGTGTGTGTGTGTGTGTGTGTGTGTGTGTGTGTGTGTGTGTGTGTGTGTGTGTGTGTGTGTGTGTGTGTGTGTGTGTGTGTGTGTGTGTGTGTGTGTGTGTGTGTGTGTGTGTGTGTGTGTGTGTGTGTGTGTGTGTGTGTGTGTGTGTGTGTGTGTGTGTGTGTGTGTGTGTGTGTGTGTGTGTGTGTGTGTGTGTGTGTGTGTGTGTGTGTGTGTGTGTGTGTGTGTGTGTGTGTGTGTGTGTGTGTGTGTGTGTGTGTGTGTGTGTGTGTGTGTGTGTGTGTGTGTGTGTGTGTGTGTGTGTGTGTGTGTGTGTGTGTGTGTGTGTGTGTGTGTGTGTGTGTGTGTGTGTGTGTGTGTGTGTGTGTGTGTGTGTGTGTGTGTGTGTGTGTGTGTGTGTGTGTGTGTGTGTGTGTGTGTGTGTGTGTGTGTGTGTGTGTGTGTGTGTGTGTGTGTGTGTGTGTGTGTGTGTGTGTGTGTGTGTGTGTGTGTGTGTGTGTGTGTGCGTTAATGTGTATATGTGTATGTAATTAAATTAACATATTTTCTGTTGCATTGTAGTCTAAATCATTAAGAAATATTTTGATTTTTTTTTTAATGTGTGACTGTTTGATTTCATAATGTGTTCAATATATATTGAATAACATTTTATAAATCCGTGATAACATTCATTTATACAGAACTAGCTGAACCTGAGACTTCGTGTTCGTGGAATGTTTTTTGGGTAGCATTTTCATTAATCTAGGCAAATTGTCTTACAAGTTTGAAAAATACACGCACTGCCCTATGAGGGTGGAATTGCCTAATCTACTTTGGATATGGAATCTATCCATTATGTCAAAAAATCTTTTGACCCAGTTTTACATACCGTAGTTGATATAGTTTGTAAAAGTAAAGTTTGAATTTAATTAGTAAAGTAGGTAGCAGCCCATTAACGTCCCACTGCTGGGCACAGGCCTCCTCACTCCGAGGAGCGAGGGTTTTAAGAGCATAGACCCACCACGCTGCTCCACTGCGGATTGGCAGGCATAGTACACAAGTGCACTCTCTATTCCTTCACTCTCATAGTCCGATGTGACGGGAATCCGACACGACCGGAGAGAGATCAGGCGCAGGACCGACGGCTTAACGTGCTCTCCGAGGCACGGGGGTGGATCACACCGCCAACTTCCCAACTTCGGGCAAATATTGAGAAAATCTTAATAGAAAACTCAATATTGATTTTTGAATTGGCCCGACCCGGGACTCGAACCCAGGACCTCATGTCTGTAGTCGAACATGCTAACCACTAGACCAATGAGGCAGTAAGTAATATATATAGTTGTCTTAAATAAATAAGCAAACAACCCGTTGCTTAGTTACGTAGTCGAAGCATGCGAGCTATTAATTCAATATCTAACTTTATTTCACATATTTTTATCGAAGTTTCGATCACGGTATGATGAAAAAATGTATACGCACTACGGGAAGAAAGTATGGAATTGCCACCCCCGTTTTTACCACAATTATCATGCGGGCGCCAATGTCATACTTTCGGCCCTAGATGCGTGATATACTACTAATTGTGTCCGCGTGGAATAGTGTTTTTAGGTAGCATTCTTAATAATTTAGTCTAACTATTTTACCAATGTTTCCTTTTTAAACCAGCTAAAGGTAGCTTAAAGTCTATATCTAAAGCCAATACTACAGTTCGTTGGACATATTGCCTTAAAGCCCACAGATAATCTAGAGAAACTCATCTTAACTGGGAAAATAGAAGGAGAAAGACTCAGAGATCGATGCCCGAATCGATGGTCTGATCAGGTAGAGGAACAGCTGGATATCAAAGCCAATCAGGCAATCCACATAGCTACCGATACCGGTAAAGATGGCAGTGAGCTACGAACAGAAAAGGATTACACAAATAAGACACATACGTATTAATACCTGTAATTAGATATTTGTGTTTCGCTGCCAATATCTTATTGTCCTATCGAAGGCTTTAGACTGTCTGTATACCAAATTTCATTTAAATCTGTTCAGTAGTTTTGGCGTGGAAGCTTATATATAAAAATAGAGTTTTAGATTTTAAACGTTGGAAATGTTGCCATAGTTATGGGTACTACATGTGATGTCACCCGCGTAGATCCTGATCTCGTTGGGATACGAGAAAATCCGTTATTAGTGAACTACTTTGCGAGAGGAGATACTAAATTTGAAGCCAATCTCGAATAATCTTGATCGCTGACTCAATAGTCCAAGTCCAATATATCTAGGTATGTATTGGTAGAAGGGTTCGGCGGTGGCTCGTTACCACCTATTCACCTGTTATCGTCTTAGATCACATCATCATCACTGGTGAGATTACTTACAAGTGCTAACCTGTCCGTTATAAAAATATATATTTCAGTCATTTTTACGCTTTACACGTTTCTTTAAATATTAAGGTTATATCACCAATTAATTGTGAATAAAAAATTCTGAATTTAATTACTAGACTTGCAGACCATAAATGATTAACTATGACATCTTGTTCCGCAAAACATAGGAAGCAATTGGTCTAATTGCATGCAATGTTACAGTGGCAGAGCACAGCTACAGTCAGTTAGTGAGTGTAGCTCATAAATTGCTTGACTGGGGAAGCACTTTGCTTGGTGGTATGTCTTTTCTGGTAGTGTGGTAACTAGACAATGCCAAAGCCACCAGCCGAAGCTCAGACAAATTAGGAAATGCAATTTCCTAAATTCGGCTTATCGGGCATCGAACCCGATTCGGTGTGACAAGGGGTACTATCTTAGGACCTATTTTATTCCTCATTTACATTAATGACCTTTATTACTTCGTCAAGGACTAAATCAAACAATGGATTGCTAAATAATGGCCTAATGTCAATAATAATTGACAAGAAAAATATATCCACCAGATGGTTGAATAAGCCTTAACGATTTTCGACAATCTCCTGGATAAACGATTCCTAATGGAAATAAATAAAAAAAATAAAGTGACCCTCGTACAATAGTGACGTAATTGCGCAAGAATGATGAAGCCGAAATGTTTACTTTGCTACATCACTTGGCTTTTAAAATTCCAACTCAAAAGGGATAATCTTTCTTATTGACACGTAAAGAACTTTTTATTACTCGAAAAAGAATTTCGTGGTGAACTGTAAATAGATCTTCGAACACTACTTAAAACTGAATAATTATAGGTATGTTAAAGTTCCTTTTTTCTACTATTAGTATCAGTGGTGCTAGTGCTAATTTCGCTAGCAGAGTTTCTAGCTTCGAAACCAGGTAGGACAAATTTATGAAATTGCATTACATTCCCTTAATTGTTTTCTTTCATGTATCGCATGTCGCATTACAGCCAGCTGCGGAGTGGGGGTACAGCGAAAAGCGCTCAACAAAGCAGCTAAGGCAATTATAACGGCACCAATGGCTCACTTGCATCGTGGTGTCATAAAAACATACATTTTCTTATCGCTTTTATATCTGTGAAGACCTCTCGGAGCTTGACCGATTAGATGAATATCTTATATTTATTGTGGACGAGTCATTTATCATCAAAAGTCACGATCACGATGTAGTCGATCAGAATCAAACTTCATCTAAAATATTGACTTTTGATACGTTTGTCATAATATCAAATACGTGTCTTTAATAAATGTCAAGTTTTATTGTTAAACTAGTTGTTCCCCGCGGTGTCACCCGCATAACACTGGATACCTTTATAAATTACTTTTTATGTCATCAGTTATGTGCTAATAAACTCCCGTCATGAGTCCCTTCAGAGTTTAGAAAACAGAGAAAATTTGATGCTTTTTCATCTTATAACCTAAGCTTCTGGAAGAACCATTTATTTTTGTAATTCTCCTCGAAGTGCACCCTTGTGCTGAAGCGGAGCTTCTTGCGCTTGCCTGGCTCCTTGAGATCGCTTGCATTGAACTTCTCGAAGCTGGCATAAGGTGATTGTAGTTTACCACCTCGACAAATGGCTTCATCTTGGATCGCTTGTGAATTTTGTTTTTACTTTGCAGGGCTTTCCGAGGTATCCTCGAGATAGTTCTTCACTGCGATAGTTTTAAGACCAGCGTATCGGCCGCTCAGGACCACCTTCCCAGGTCTCATAATCTTACCCAATTTGAGTGTCCACTCTGTATCTGTCCACTAGAATATACCACAGGAATTTATGTAAATACCGTGAATACTTTCATTGTTTTTATTACTGATAGGTTAAACTGTGATCACACCTGATGGTAAGTGATGACACAGTCTAAGGTGGAAAGGCACTAGCCTGGTAAACAGGTAATTTATCTAATATGGTTTCTACACAGCATATTGCCAGAAAGGAATGTCCTTGCTTATCAAGTCAGTGCTTATATACTTTTTGAACCGTTCTATCTCAAAATTTGTGGCTCCTAGGAAAAAGAAATATTCATGTTTTTATAGACAATTATCTGATCAACAATTTTTATTAAAACTAATTTTATGATAAAACTTACCGTTTCGCTGAAAATCCCTGGGAAACGTTTATGTGACCTTTTTTTCTACAGGTGTCGGATACATCATTAATAATGATATTTTGAAGTATTCCACCAAATTTGAAGCTGAGTTCGATTTTTTTTGTAACCCTAGCCGTATTTTTTGGGTTAATTTGACCGGAATATATAGAGTGGTAAGCCACAGTGGAAGCCTCTTACAGATACAGACTCAAATAGGTTAGAAAATATAATTTCTTAAATTTGCCATTCTCAATAAACATTCTTAATAATTTATTGTAATTATATTACAAATGTTTCCATTTAGACCAGCTAAAGATAACTCAAAAGCCATGTCTAAAACGAGAACTGCTGTTCTTAAGACAAATCGCGCAAAGACCCAGAGATAGCCTAGAGAAACTCATTTTAACTGCTAAAATGGAAAGAAAAAGACTCAGAGGTCAAAGCTCATCACGATGTTACTATCAGGTAGAAAAACAGCTGGATACCAAAGCCAGTCAAGCAATCTTTAAACAGTAGCTTGATTGGTAAAGATGGCACAACTTATTCGACCTTTTTTTCTATTCGACTATTCCACCAAATTTAAAGCTGGTTTCGATTTTTTTGTAACCCTAGCCCTATTTTTTGGGCTAATTTGATTGGATTATATAAAGTGGTAAGCCACAGCCGAAGCCTCTTACAGATACAGATTTAAACAGATTAGAAAATGTATTAACTATTTATGTAAAAAACTTCAAAAGCTTTCGTATTTATTGTTTAGGTTATCCAAGGTCGTTAATCAAAATGCAGTACTCATGACATATCATGCACATGTGGGATCGATCTTGCGCTATGGTATTATATTTTGGGGATATGCTACTGACAAGGAGTTACCTTTTCGTTCACAAAAACGATGCATAAGAGCTGTCTGCAACTTTAACCCAATTGATAGTTGTAAACTCTTCTTTAAGGAACTTAAACTAATTACTCTCCCTTCAATATATATTTATGAGGTAATTATATTTGTAACGAAAAATCCAACTCTATTTGAAAAAAGAGGTCAAGATCAGCGAAATCCCACCAGAATAATAGCACCACTGATTAAATCCAGTCTAATGGATAAAAATATTATAGTGATGGCAGTAAAAATATATAATAAATTATCGCTTTACTTTAAAAACATTATAGAATTTACAGTAAAGTAAGTAAGTGGCAGCCCATTAAAGTCCCACTGCTGGGCACAGGCCTCCTCACTCCGAGAAGCGAGGGTTTTTAGAGCATAGACCCACCACGCTGCTCCACTGCGGATTGGCAGGCATAGTACACAAGTGCACTCTCTATTCCTTCACTCTCATAGTCCGATGTGACGGGAATCCGACACGACCTGAGAGAGATCAGGCGCAGGACCGACGGCTTAACGTGCTGTTCGAGGCAGGGGGTGGATCACCGCCAACTTCCTAACTTCGGGCAAATATTGAGAAAATCTTAACAGAAAACTCAATATCTATTTCGAATTGGCCCGACCCGGGACTCGAACCCAGGACCTCATGTCTGTAGTCGAACATGCTACCCACTAGACCAATGAGGCAGTTGAATTTACAGTATTGAAAAGCAAATTGCGGAACTTTTTGGTAGGAAAATGTTACTATAGTGTAGATGATTTTCTAAAGGATGACTGACATTAATAATTACTGACATACTAAAATTTTGACATCACTAAATATTTGCATGACATTAAATGGCAAATACAGTGGAAGTATTTCATATGTAAACACTGATGTAACATGTATTTTGTTTGTTTTCTTGCCCTTATCCCACTAGGTGGGGTCGGCACAGCATGTTTCCTTTCGCCACTTCACTCTAACCGCTGTCATTTCTACATTCACACCCTTTATACACATATCCTCTTTCACACAATTCATCCACACTTTTTTTGGTCGTCCTCTCCCGGCCTTGCCACTTACCATCATATTTAGGACCCTCTTACATACATGGCTATCCTTCCTTCTCATTACATGTCCATACCAGGCTAACCTTCCACTCCTGTAACCTGTATATGGCAAATATATTTATTTGAATATGAATTTGTAATTTTTAAATTTGCTCAATCGGGAATCGAATCAAAAACCTCTGTTAGCGAATCTAAGCCGTCAAATATGTGACGATAAAAGTGTACAATACGTAATCCACTTTAGTATTCACGATGTTGGACAGTTATTGAGTGAAACTGTAAAATTTCGAAGAGCGCTCGTATTTACTAAACAGACCGCTTTCGCAAACACTGACGATTCCCATCACGTGCCATTAACAAACTTTTACTTTTGGCTATATATTCTCTTTTGCTTTAACTTGAATCATGTTATCTTTTATTACGAAATTGAATAATCGTTCTTTGCCAATTTGACCTGATTTAATTTTTTTTGTATCCCTTACCATTACTTTAATTACAAAGCTATTTTTAGGTACTTTTACAGCACTTGAATCGACAAATACAATTTTTCCATGTGTTATGTGATGATGATCATATTCAAGAACGACTTTTGATCTTAAGTATTGAGTGTTATCACAATAAACTTTATCACTATTTTTATCACCGCCAATGTGATTTTGTTTTATTCTATTAAGATTAGAGCAATTCTGAATAGGTTTATTGTTTTCTTTTTAAAAGATTCTACGGCGAGCGTTTCGTAGACGGTTAAAGTTTCACAAAAATGATGTATAACCGAATTGGTCTTCTTTAAAAGCTCTAAAAAAACAGCCCGTGACACCATATGACTATCTTTTAAGAAACTCTTACGTTCTGCTAGTTTAAAAAAAGCA
Source organism: Elymnias hypermnestra (assembly GCA_015832385.1). Lineage (NCBI taxonomy): Eukaryota > Metazoa > Arthropoda > Insecta > Lepidoptera > Nymphalidae > Elymnias > Elymnias hypermnestra. Next base: position 3,525,529 of record JACTOM010000935.1, on the reverse strand, counting down.
CTGTTTTGTCAAATTTCCTTAGTCCGAATAAATCCATGTTATAATGGTGAGGATGTAAGAAAACATTCATATCTTACATATGTCTTTCGGTTCTTTAAAAAATAAGCTTTCTATAGTATGATAAAGCATTTCTTATTTCGCGAATATTTGTAATACTTTCGACAGTAAGACTTAACAAGCACGACACATTGCTCACTATATACTCGTATGCTAATGGAATAATAACTAAAGTCAAACGTGTTGAGTTTTCAAACTGCATTTTCCCCTTTTGGTAATATTGCAATCTCCTTGCTCTGCAATCGATGCAATAATACTCATTTGAAATTTTAATATCGTACGCCATCTTAACTGCTTTATCGGTGAAGTGGTCTGCTTTTTCTACTTCAGATATGAGGTCCTGGGTTAGAGCCCCGAGTCGGACGAATTCAAATGAGATATTGAGTTTTCTATTAAGATCTTCTCAATATTTGCCCGAATTTGTGTAGTTGGTAGTTTGCTCCACTCCTGTGCCTCGGAGAACACGTTAAGCCGTCGGTCCTGTGCCTGATCTCTCAGTGCGAGTGTCAGATTGCCGTCACATCCCACTATGAAAATGAAGGTATAGAGAATACACTTGTGTATTATTCCTACCAATCCGCAGTGGAGCAGCGTGGTTGATATTCTGCTCTATAAGCCATCTTTCCTATGAATCAGCAGGCCAGTGCCCAGCAGTAGGACTTTAATAGGTTGCTACTTACATACTCCATCCATGTCTTTTCTATGCATGAAACTTTATTAATCTGCGACTGATGATTTCATCAACCTACTCTAAATTGTATGTGTTCTTTAAGAACATTTAAGGGCCAGTTAAGGTGATTGTTTCTATATCTAGGTGGACCTCTATCCATGCTGCTTTAGAGATGTTAGTAAAATCGGGCATAAGTCTTATTTCTTTTTATATTCTGCAATAAATATTGTAAGAATTGGACTTCTTCCGTGTTCATAATGAAAATTGTTAATTATTATAAAATTCCCGAGAACTACAATACTATTTAAGTTACTCGAGATTTAGTAAAGCGACCTTTCTTAACATCGTCTAAATCTAATACAAATCAAAAAACTCTTTATTTTAGAAGGCTTTACAGCACTTTTGAATCGTTGAATAGCATTTTTTCCACATTTTGTATTATTTCTCAAGTCTTAAAATTGCGAGGTTTCCATCGGGCCTTGATCCGAGACAAACCTACAAAAATCTCAGCCGTATGTCCTTTTTTAGCCGTACTTAGTTATTTAATACATTTGTCCCTATATTATCATAAGAATGTTATTACGCGAGTGACACCGAGAACAACAGCTGGTACAGAAAACACTTCGTTTTGTGTTCCTGGTGTTAAAATAGATTAAAGGCCTACATTATTATCCAACTGGTAAGTAAAAGATCTATTAAAGTTGAACAAAGCAATCGAAATCAATCAGCACGATAGAGACACGCAAGTGAAAGCGTACGTATATCACACGATAGCGAATTAAGACAACATACAATGCTGTGGAGCTTCCTGCAAAAATAATTACAAAGTTTTTCTTATTGCTGATAGGGTAGTGTTTGACTGTGGCCACACTTGATGGAACCCGGGGTCTTTGTTAACAAAGCGTGTACTTGCACTACTGCGCCAAAGATACCATCAAAATTAGGAGTGACAAGGGGTACTATCTTGGGACCTTTTTTATTCCTCGTTTACATTAATAATCCTTATTACGTAAACGTGTCACTAAAATTAAATTCGAATTAAAGCTCGATGTTTCCTATGATATAACTTGTATAAACCCCGAACCCGTGGGATAAATAATAAATGGAAATGACAAAAAAGATAAAGTGGTTCGTCATCTCTTCCTTGCTGTCATAAATTCTACCAAACTTCAAGAGGACCCTCATCACATGGTTTTCTTGGAATAAGACATCAAATAAAACCTTTATTGCAAGTCCATTAAAGGCAATTACCCGAAAAACAAATTTAAGTCTTAAATTTGGTGACAGGACGCCAGCTAGAAGACAAATATTATTAAACAGAAGTATCTGTAATTACTATACGATGTATCCTAAGTCTAGGATCCCGTCGTATCAATGCGAGGTATTATATCAGTAATATTAATTTTGCAATAAATTTAGTATCTGTTGTAAAATGCTTGTAATGGAACTGATGATCCTGAGGTGTCTTCCGCGTAGTTCCCAAAACCGTGGTAATATGGGATATTTCGTGATGCGTCAGTGAGTTGTAAAAGAGAAACTAACAGACGTCCCACTAAGCATGAGATTTGAGTTTGGGACGATGCCGAATAGAAGCCTTAAGAGGTAAATTATTTCTTACCACTTAAAACTGTATTATCACTTATTATCAAGTGTTTCAATTAGACAATAAATTGAGAAGACGCAGTTTTCATGTATTTATAACATTTCCTAATACCCTTTCTCTTTTTGCACATAAAATTTTGTTGATACTAATGCCTCTACGTATTTCATTGTTCGCTTGAGGAAGTAACGTTTAAGAATCGTGTAGTCGGTGGCATTGAAACAATGGCACAATCGGGAGCATTCTCAGACTCTTCCCCGACAAATTGTATTTTATTTATTGCTTGCTTAGCGCTTAACTGTAATCTCACCTCATGGCAAGTGATAATACACTTGATTAGTGAAGATTATACAATAAAATATAACGGTGCTGATAGTGTAAAGTGAATTTAACATCGGTTTTGCTCCACCGATGTAATTTAATAGAGATATTTTCTATGTATTTGTACCCCTTTTTAACCGACTTCAAAAAAAGGAGGAGGTTATCAATTCGTCTGTATTTTTTTTATGTTTGTTACCTCATATCTCCCGATTGGATGGACCGATATTGATGATTTTTTTTTAAATGAAAGATGGTGCTCGTCATAATGTCCCATTTTTTAAATCCAGTTCTGATGAAGGGATCCACGAGAAAACCGGATAAGTGTTAAATTTGCATTAAGCATATGCGCGACAAGTGGACGAATAACTCAAGATCACGCAAACCGATTTCGATGATTATTTTTTTATTATACTTCAAGGGTTGTTTTGTGATAGTTTGGTAAGGTTCTGGTGATAGATTCCATGACAAAGTGACGGAACTCTTCAATTCTTAGGAGCAAATCAACGATACAAAATGTGCAAAAAAAAATACAGACGAATTGATAACCTCCTCCTTTTTTTGAAGTCGGTTAAAAATAGTTTATATCGTCAAAATCACTAAGAAGGTTACCTTAGAAAAGTTTATATTGTCAAAAGCACTAAGGAGGTTTCATTAGAAAAGATATATTGTCCAAAGCATTAAGAAGGTAAAATTAAAAAAGGTTACATTAGAAAAATTACTATGATGGTTAAGTTTACTCAAAATTTTTGACGTTCTACGCAGCTTTGTTAATTTTTTTGTCATAAAAACCTTCTCCTGACTATAACAAACAGCATAACAAAAGATTTATCGTAATCGGTACAGTCGTGCACAGGTGAAACTGTGATATACGGAAATAGGGACGCATTTTTATATAGATCGATTATTGCAACAACTTTTTTTGAGTATAGTCTTTGATAATAGAACCTTAACAATGCTTAAGCTTATAATTTACATTTATTTGTGGTCTAATTTCAATAATTGGACGACTACTAGTACATATAGTCTGTAAGTAAATAGCTATTAACGTCCCACTAGTGGGAACAGGACTAATCTTTCATAAGAGACTGGGTTTTAAGAGCATATTCCACAATTGCTACAGAGACAGAAAAGTTTCCTGACTCCATCTCTTCACCGAAACGCATAATTGGTCGCGAATTTCCTCCATAATCTAATTTATTTCATATAAATAGTTTTTCTATTACATTTTTTTAATGACAAAGCCATGAGTTATATAATTTTCTGAACTTAGTCACGAGAGAATGGTGATAAATTTGATATAGCATGTTTCGGTCTATATTAAGGAGATCGGGTGTTATTTAACAATCTAAACTGGAAACACTTGCTGTTAAAAATTTGACTAGTAGGTCAAATATATACATCTTAAATCGGTTTGAACATGACAATTTGGATTCTTTATGTACCTGTTTTAACAAATAGAGTGATAAAGTGAATTACTTTCCATGTGTTAAGGGTAACTCGCTATAACTTTTTAATGATAAATTGTTCTCTTTCGCTCTTACGTTTTACTGTTGAAGTTACACAGGATAACTAGTAATATAGATTGTATTTATAAATGCTAAAGTCATTAAAACTGAAGAAAATTATTATACATATAGATGGATGGCATGTAGTCAAACATGGGAGCCCCCCGTGGGAGCTACGGGCGGAAGCTTTAGCGGTTGTGTATCGGCACAGAGCCGCTGCAAAGGCAGATGGCCTGCGGCCTGATGTCGACGAGGTCCGAGGGGTCAGAGCACTGGCCGACCAGGCTCTGGTCCAAAAATGGAGCGATCATCTCGGATCCCCAGTAGCGGGCATGGCCACTGCGGCGGCGATCCGTCCTCACCTGAAACAATGGCTTTCCAGGGAGCACGAGACGCTTTCCTACAGATTGGTGCAGGTTCTGACCGGACATGGGTGTTTCGGAAAGTTCCTGCACCAAATTGGTCGGGAGGAGTCACCCGCTTGTCATCAGTGTGGCGCAGCTATAGATTCAGCGCATCACACTGTGGCAGATTGTGCGGCCTGGGGACCTCAGCGTCACCTCCTGGTGGCGTTGATCGGCGGTGACCTCTCGTTGGGAAGCCTTGTAGGCGCGATGCTCTCCAGCGAGAGATGGTGGGCGGCAGTGGCCTTCTTTTGCGAGACGGTAGTCTCGCTGAAGGAAGCCCACGAGAGAGAGAGGGAGAATGCAGTGGATGCACCCCCTCACCGCCGAAGAAGGCGGAATATAAGGCGGCGCATGTTTGCGCATCTCCTCCCGCCTCCGTGAATCCTCCGTCGGATTCATCCGGGACACCAGGGCAGAATGCGAAAGCTGATCACCTGGTGCCTCACTAATGGATGAAGAGGGTTCCGCTGGGTTTTAGTGGATATTGCGAGACCTTCCATCGCCGAGTCCCACACTCCTGACTGGTCATCGCTCAGGGTTTGTGCGTAAATTGCATTTCCCAGCGACAAAAAAAAACATGTACTCAAACACAGGCAGCTTTTTTGGCACTATTTTAACTTGTAGGTGATGTTTTTATTAAAAGAGTAGCTTCAGAATCAATAAATAATAAATTATATTGCAGAATGTTTCAACTTTAGTAACAAAATTGTTCAAAAACCTTTACGCCCAGATTCCCGCCAAACTCAGTCTAATATTACAGTTGCGTCCAGAAATTGTTGGTTGTCAATGTCAAAATAAAATGAAAACAAAAGTATTCAATCAAAATTAGTTTTATTTCTGAAAGACGTGACAATCATCAAAGATTTGACATTCAAAACCAAAAAAAAACTTCAATCAAATTTCTTTTTCTTCGTTGAATGGCTTTCAGGTATGCTAATTGAGCACAGATTATCTCGCCAGTGTCAAGTTCACTGGAGAAGACAAGAAGGAAATTGTTCAGTTTATGAAACATCACAACTTTGTTTTTGATCATCTATAAATGGTTGAATTATATATTGTTAAACCACCACCATATAATAAAAAAAAAAACAATATTATAGCATTAATAAAACTTACATTTGACAACTTAATCTTATCATATTTTATATATTTACAAAGGCATTTACAGTTATTACTACATACAAAACTTAACAAATATTCTACATTTATAGGAAGAGGGACATGTGGAGGGAGAAGATCATAAATGGAGTGGGTGAATCAAATTTACTTCTTCTTCTTCTTCTTTTATTTAATGGCTTCCAGTTGTACCAATAGGGTACATTTTACTTCGCCAATATCACGTAGTGTGACCAAAGCACGTATCAGTTTCATAACTAATTTTGAGGATGATCTTTAGGCAGATTTTATCACAATAGTGAGTACATTTGTTAATAGCTGAAGTACCATCTACAAAAAAGTGACTTAAGTGTAACAATCATACAATGGTTAATCTACAACATCACAAAACAAATTATAGTAAAAATAATAAATAATAATTAAATTATAAAATATATTGTTAGGGTTTGATTTTATTAATTTTAATAAACTTACATAATTTAAAAGTGAAGATTTGCCATTTGACATTGACAACCAATAATTTGGCGGGAATCTGGGCGTAAAGGTCGCGTTCTTTTAATTTCAAATTCTTTTAGTTCTGATTAAGTTTTAACTAAATTTTATAAGAAAGTTAAAACATTCTGCAATTATCATTCAGGTTTTTTATTTATTGATTCTAAGACGGTACGAAGTTTGCCGGGTCATGTAGTTTTATACTGTAAATTAAAAAAATACAATCTGCAACTGTCATAATGAAGGCATCAATTTGACAATGTCTTAACCTTGTAAACTTTATTTGAGAGTAACAATTTAATGATTATTTTAAAAACTAAACATGTTTTATTCATTCAGTGGATATTAACCGGTCTCGTTACGTTTTCGTGTTCAGTTAAAACTTATAAAGTTAACCGTATAAATGAATCTACTTACATTGTCTCCAGTTTATCAGACTTCGACTATCCAAACAAAGCTCATGGAAAAATTAATAAAATATTAACTATTAATAGTGATAACTTCTATCCGACAACAACTTTAGTTACAGTTGGTGAAAAGAAGTATATAAAACCTAAAATACCCGCTTATTTAATTAAGAAAGCACGTGAAAATTATTTCAATAAATATTACTCAGGTTTAAATAAGATAAGTAAGCCATTACTTTCGAAGACTTGGCCTTACAATAAAGTAACAGAGTCCACTTTAAAAGCACTTCGTCTAAAAGAAAACTTGAAAATTGCAAGGAAATTGGCATCAAGGTTAATAATGGAGTTAAAAACCGAAAGGAAACCCGAAGGTGATCGAAATGTTAGACGAAATATAAGAAAAGTGAAATTAAAAACGAGAAATAAAAGAAAAACAAATATAAATTGAATCAATAATGAGACTATTTGTATAAATGTTGTTTAAAGAATATAAAAATATTATTCAATTTAATGTATTCTTATTCTCTATTATGTAATGAAACAAAGTCCTCCATCTGTCTGTCTGTTTGTTGATGATAAACTAAAAAACTACTCAACTCATTTTCCTACGGTTTCAATAATAGATAAAGTGACCCTTGAGGGAGAGTTATGTATACAATTTGTAATATTTTTAGATAAATTGGTTGAAATACATCGATAATTGTTGGAAATTGCATGAAATCGGATTTTTTATTCATTCGTAGCCTTCAAGGCAATGGCTCCTAATTCTTGGCAAGTTCTTTAATTAATATAACATTGAGCCATGGCGAGTTGTAAAGTATAGTAGATTTTTAAAAAAGAAGATAATTATGACTACATTCCTATTTCACTCATCACCAAGGTTATATTTGCTTATCATATCTCAAAGTAAATAAGTTTATTTAAGTTCATGATAAAGAAATACCATATTTCTGTAATATAATGAGTGATGAACTGAATCTCTTGGAAATACTCTTTAAAGTAAAGCCGCGATGACCCAATGGTCATTTACGTGGGTTGTTACTAAGGATATACTCTTTTATTTGTCACTGGGAAATTCTTTTACGCACCCTGTAGGGATTGTCAACGCAGAATACCCTCTCAAACCCAGTGGTCTCTGTTCACCTGGTCATCAAGCTGAAGTGAGCCACCAACGGCTCGCTTCTGCAATCCAATATGGTATCCCAGATGAAGCCGAACCGACAGTCAAGGCTGCGGAAGTATTCATGCAAAGCCGCCTCTGCTACGCTGCCATCAGTGCCTCCTTCAGCGAGATAATTATTTTACAAAAGGAGGCAATGGCTCTCCATCCCGCATCCGCACCCAGAAAGGTCTCCCCCATTAACAACACCAGGAGGTGACGCTGAGAACACCTGGGTATACCTTTCCACACAATATGGTAGGTTTAATCTTCGAAATCTCCTTCGTGTAAGCAATGCATACCAGTAACATAGTATTTTTATACTATTTATTAAATCTCTTTAATATTTATCTGTGAAATTACTTCCAATGTATCTTTTATTAGGATCATTTATAAATAAAACTAATGTATAATGCAGAAATCATATGCCGTAATTCATTTTTTATTTCGCAACGTAACAAAGATATAACAATCAAGTTTAACACTTAAATAACATATTAAATAAACACTTATGTAGGTAATGAATCAACAATTTCCTTTATCTAATATTTTTTTAAACTAACACAAAGCAAATTCTAATTTGAATTGTAAATCCAAGTTTCTTTACGTATTCGATCGAAATATAGTTTTTTTTATATAAGCTATTGTTTAACAAGCCAAAGTTATTGTTAAAGCAAATACCTTAACTATTTTAACAATGAAAACTGTAATCAAATCATCAGAATAAAATATTTAAACAAAATATCCCACATAGAAATTCGGAAAATCTAATCTTGGCGATGCATTTCTTAGGTCTCTAGAAGAAACCTATAATATGTGTCAATTATTGTTTAAAAATTCATCAAACTGTTGGAGAAGTAAAGCATAATTCTTACAAGGAATGTTTTAGAAAACATCCTTAAGAAATGTATATCATAATAGCAATAGTTGTTAATCTACAAATCTGAATTACAGCTGCATCTCACTTTGTTGCACTGCCTTCTATAAATGATGAAGATTTCAGCAGGAAGATGTTAAAACTCTACTAATTACTTTGACAATATACATAATATTAATTCGTTAATCTTTGTTTCAACATAAGCTTTAAAAGCTGTCACAGTAACATCGAGAGAAGTGACTAGAAGAAAAGCCCTGCTGATAAAGATGAAGTATAGAAACCTAAATCAAATGATACCATGATGGCATCGAGTGTATAAGGACTTGATGTCAGCATGATTAATAATGACTAAAGACTTATAGCAACAATAATCTGAGCACCTATGAGACTGTAGATGAAGCAAAAGTGTGTGTGATATCAGAAATGTTAGATTGTGTCAATAATTTGCGTAGGACTATCAAAGTGCCCATAGACAAGGCTTTTCCAATGAAATCCACGTCGTAGATAACATTAACATAATAGAATACATAACAAAACTCGAATTAGGCGCTGATCTTAAAAATCTTAACGCAGTTTAATCATCAGGACAAGTGTATGAGGTAGTACATACTTTTGAAGTTGGGCTAAACACAGACGTGGAAGGACAAGTGTATTCATATTGTGCTATTGTACCGTTGCTTAGTGAAACACATAAATAATACGTTTGACATGTTGTGTCATCTGAATTAGCATATCTACCTGCCGCAGTACAACTAAATGTTGATGTACAATTATAACTTGCATCACAAAGAGTTGTGTTTGGATTGTAATATGTATCAGATGGACACGTTAAAGTAGTTTCTATGTAAGTACTATTGACGCTAACACATTCTATATAAGACGAACAGTTGGTTGAACTGGAATCAGCGAAGTAACCTTCCGCTGTACATGTCGATGACGAATTTGATGATGAACTTGTAGTGTTAGTTACATTGCATACATAGTTGGTAGTACATTGTGCTGTAGTCGGATTAAATAGAGATGTTGTGGGGCATACGTAGTTATAACCAGTGAAGCTCCCATCGGAGAGGAGGACGCAAAGTGTGTAATTTTTGCAAGTAGTGTCTGATGAGTCAGCGAATCTTCCAGCTGCTGTACAATTAACAGCACCGTGTACTTGCCATGCTAAACACAAAACCTGGAATTATAAATATATTAGTTACAAAACTCTTTTCCACCGAACTTTAATTTCCTTGTCCTCAATGTAACAACCTTTAGACGTGAATACGTCTTTAATATCGCCTCCATAGACAATTAAAATAAATGCATGATAATAAAATCGGCGGGTACAGTTTGGTGTTGTAGCTACATATCTATCACCTGCAGCTGAAATTCAATTACACCGCTGGATAGTTAATAGATCAAGGAATTTATTGCGCTAAACAAGGACTGTAACACATCGCTATTTTATATATAAACTATAACCCACTGAGAGACGTATGCACATTCAACAAACGGCACTCCTTTTTGTCATCCTATTTCGATACGATCGATGGAAATGATATGATATACCTCACAATTATCATCACATATCCAATGTAACCGTTGATCGAGAACTGATACCCTTACAGTGGAGGATTCCGAACCACTTAATAGGAAACAGTGATAGGAAAAGTAATGGTGCTGCTGAACTGTTGTTTAAAAATGTTTATAATCATTAATATACAATTAATCACAGTTTTCATGTTAAATAATGTTAGGAAACAATTTTAAACAAAACTGTTAACCGATGACATGTTAATAAACATTTCTATCAATGTAGGAGCACTCAAATCATTTTCTAACATTTGAAAATGTTTGTTAACATTTTTAAACAGCAGTGAGGCAGCATCTTAAAGATCTAAAAAAATAAATAATTGTTGACTTTTCAAATCGGATATAATAACCATGCATTTTAAAGGTCTTTCTTAAAATTTTAATACAAAAAACGTTAAAATATAATTGTAATATTTTACCATTTTTAACCATAGTAAGATTTCAATATTATACCAGGTCTAAAGGTTGTATCATCAAATGTTATGTACTCACAAGAAAAGCGGCAATACTCCACTTGCCTTCCATGATTATGATCTCAATAAAGGTGAGAAATTAAACGTCGTTATATATCCAATTGATTTTATCTCCCCAATAAGCAGTATGGATTAACTTAATGACGTTTATCCACTCAACAGTTCTAGGCTTTATACAATCACATTGTAAGGAATTTTCCTTATGCATTGTTTATTTTCATAAAGCCTAGTCGGTTATGTCATCGCTCAAGGTGGGAAAATCTCTAAAGTCCATCTATGGCTCTCCTTAGAACCTTATATTGATTATATCCGATCCATTTTCGGCAATAACTAATCTCAGAGAGGGATAAGCCCTCTACTTACGAGTATGTGATGCAGGAATGGCACTACATCCCAAGACTTTCCCTACTCCAGGTTTATGCTTTTAACTCCGGACCCCTAACTGAACTTGACTGACGTGATCAATAAAACAATCATAAACGATCTAAGCATACCTTTCTCGATTTTAGTCACTACGTCTTCTTTTATACCACAACGTTCTCTTATCACACCATTTCTTACTCTGTTACTCAGTTTTAATCCACTTATACTTCTCAACGATCTCATCTCTACCGCATTTATTTTACTTTTATGCTTCTTCTGACATACCCAACTTTCACTACCATACATAAGTGTTGGCACCAACACTCCTGCATGCACAAACACCGGTCTAGCCGTTTGTGACGCCATCTGGCTATATATAAAGGCGTGCAGAGCACCATTTACCATATTCCCTGCATTCACTCTCCTTTCGATATCACTTTCACATGTTCCATCTTTTGTAAATTTAGATCCCAAGTATACAAATTCTTTCACCTCTTCCACTTGTTCCCCATCTATCAAAATATTGCCATTCATCATAGATTCATCTCGTTCAAAAAGCATAACTTTCGTTTTGTTTACATTCACTTTCATTCCTTTCCCTTTCAAAGCTTCATTCATAATATTTAGCATCTCCTGTAGCTCATTAGCGGATGACGCAAGTATTACTTGATCATCAGCGTAGAGTAAACATTTGATGAGTAATTCATTCATTCTTAACCCATACGTACTTTCTTTTAAATCTGTCAGACAGGAAACCACTCCGTGCACGCCCCGTTTATTCTGACACTAGAACCCTCATAGAGAATCTTCAATGCTTGGATCTGACAACCGCTCACCCCATACGTAGATAACGTTGACCACAGCTCATTCCTCACCACTCGATCATAGGCCTTTTCTAAATTTATGAAAGCGCAATAAACTTTTTGGTGTATTCAAATTATGTATCACTATATTAGGATTATTTTTAATTTATTATATAATATAGCTCAAAACTCATTACTTGTAAATATTACTTCGACAATCTGTAGAATTTATAATTACTTTTCATGCTGTAATAGAATATTATTTACGTTAATGCTTGTAAAGTATCTGTTTGATTTATGTAATTTAAGCACTGTATGTATATAACAGTTATAATTTGGTATTGTCATGAAAGTTAGTGTTCTTAACTTTTATTGATCAATAAGAAGACAGTTATCAAAGACAGCTTAATTAGCAATTACCGGTACATGGGAGAAAACCCACCTAAAGAAGGTTTATTTCGTATTTATATATAATATTTAAAATAATTACAGCCATGTTATGCCATGTGGTCTAAAGCTAAAGCAGTATCTTCATCCTCCACAAATCCTGGATTAAGATTCTTTCTACTACCTATAATATATATAATAGTCATATCATTACATGGAGGGGTGATGAACACGAAACTCTGCTAAAGACAATGCCCCAAAGTGTCGAAAATATCTTAGGGAATGTTCTCCAAAAGATCCTTGGCTTAGAGCAACGTTACTGTAACTGTAGTTCAATCTGGACCATGTAATTCCATGGGTTCGTCCACAATCTCCTAGTAGTTGAATCCCAATAGACTCAGCACTTGTTGAATGAAATAGTACATATTAATCTGTCAATGATGATAACAGACCAGACAAGAACCTAGCTAGTGATAAAAAGGGCTTCCTATAATCATTAATAAAACTAGTTTCGTACTAGAGAGGGATCTATATTTGCATCCCCTAATTATAATGACAATAACAATGTCTAGTTATAAAATCCATCTTTTAACAACACATCCCAATGGATATTCTAAAGAAACTTTGAGCAATTGTCTCCATTTACGAACTATTGAACTGTAGGATGCATTTCTTGTGAAAGAGCTGAGAAACATCACGAATAATCAAATTAGTTAGCTTTGATTGAACCAACTAAATGTACTATTATAAGATAAATGTAGACACGAGCTCATATTGTATAAACAAATTCAATTCAAACAATAACACCCTTTATCTAACTATATAGTGACGTTCTCTATGATTTTAGTTTTGATATCGATTTTACAATAGTTTATTGATATTTAACGACATTATTTATAGATAAATCGCTGATAGCTATTTTAAAAAGTTGGATCTGCAAAAAAAGCTGTTGAAAAGAGCAGTTTGAAATAAATTTCATTGCGAAAATCTTTAAAAATCTGATGTCTAAAGCTTGTGATATGTGTACTACAAGGTAAAATATCACGCTGGACGTGATTTTGACAACAAATTTAAAAGATTTTCTCTATATAACAAACATCAACACGCTGCTAAGCATAACATTTTTGAAGATCGGATTTTCTTAATAGGAACCAGTCATTTGTGGGAATATAACCGAATAAATTTATTTTTCTTACTTTATCAGGAAGTAATTTTCATGGCAGGAAGCGTAGCGCTACAATTTAAAAAATTTCTTTTTTATTAATTTGGCCGGAAAAGACCACGATGTGATCTGCGCTATTGATCAAAAGTCAAATATTATCTGTCATTTTATAAAAGCTTAATCGACCTGTGCAACTTCTTCTGTGTTACGTAAGAGAGGCAAAGGGCTAGGGAAAGATCAATTTGAGCATTGAAAATATATAATTTCGCCAATTTATCCAGACTTCCTTAAAGCCTGGCTCCTGTTGGTCGAGATGTGTCTAAAGTCTTCCTATAAATACGCTGTCAAATACTGAGGGATTTAGCAATTCAGACCGTCGTGAGTCTTCAGATTTGCTCGTTCAACTAAACATACAAACAAAGGAACTTAAGCTTTATAATATTAGAAGGTAGTAATGATAAACTAAACTCAAATAATTGGCCGCGTTACGCATCACTAGTATTCTTACAACGCCATTTTAACAAAGGAATATCTCAGTTTCCGCTCAAACCTCGCAAGTGATATGAGATACATTAAAATTTACATATATCATATAACAAAAAAAAGAAAGCGATAAATAAAATTAAAACTCTAAAATAATCATAACAAAAGCATATAAAAATGTATAAGACGTGTTATATATCGACAATGTTTATTCTTTTTGTAAGTATTTATTTTTATTGTTTTATAATATGAGAGAAATTAGCTTAAGAACGGTTAGTTAGTTTGCATTTTAACGCGTTTTGAAACAAGAAAATAATCAAATGGACTATAAAATGGTCTCTATCTTTGGAAATGAAAACTACCAAATTACAGATGTAATCATATGGACTGTAAAATAGTCTTTATCTTTGGAATTGCTGCTACCAAACTAAACACGTAATCAAATGGACTGTAAAATAGTCTCTATCTTTGAAAATGATTCTACCAAACTACAGATGTAATCATATGGACTATAAAATGGTTTCTATCTTTGGAAATGAAGCTACCAAACTACAAACGCAATCATATGGAATGTAAAATAGTCTCTACCTTTGAAAATGCTGTTACTAAACTAAAGACGTAATCATATAGACTATAAAATGGTTTCTATAGTCGGAAATGATGTTACTAAACTACAGATGTGATCATATGGACTATAAAATGGTCTCTATCGTTGGAAATGCTGCTACCAAACTACAGACGTAATCATATCCGATACCATGGAAATACGGGGAAATCCAGATCGAAATGCAAATCTCAACCATTCTCCAATTCGCCTGAAATCTCACAAAAAAATTAACAAAATCGGTTCAACCGTTTAGGAGGAGTTAAAAGACTTCCACAGGCACATAAGAATTATATATATAAAATATCCCTATACCAAAACCATCAATCACTCATTACAAGACCAAAACAATTTGTCTGTTTAACTTGAAATTCAATAATGACTTCATTGCTCTTATAGACGTTTACAAGAGTATAGTTTACACATATTTGTGTAGCTGGTGACGGGGTGAAGTGAGAAAAGTCTGAACCATATTGGTAATAGAATAAAAAGAATCTTTGTTTATATTTCAGAGCTTTTATGGAGCAAATGCAGCAAATGAATGCAAAACACGAGGCCGGTTTCCAAACAATGTACATTCAGACTGCCGAGGATATAGAATGTGTTTAGTTGGTGCTTCAGGCTTTACCAATTACGATCTGTTATGCCCAGAAAACTCTATTTACAGTCATCTAGAAAGCCAATGCACTAATGTAACCAGTTATCAATGTCTTCCTGCCCACAATTGTGTACAAGAAGGCGATTTCGTCAACCCAACAAATGAAAATTGCACAACGTACATTGCATGCGTAAAGGATTTAAATAACATAATCACAGCTCGACTTGTTTCTTGTAAACCAAGTGAAATTTTTAGTGCGACAGATAATGTTTGTGTAAATGAAACTTTATTTAATTGTAACGTAAATATTGAGACACCTAAAGTTCTGCATGTGTCCATTGATGATCTTCCAGGGTTGTCTGGTAACTTTTCATTGAACAATGCTGCTTGCCTAAGAACACTTTACATGATGACAATTTCCTTCATTACATTAATAATTTTAAAATAAACGTGTGACAAATCATTGTCTATTGTTATTTTCGTTAACATCCCATCATTATGTTAAAGACCATATTATTCTTAAAATATGTCTATTGACAAAACTAGTTCAAGGTATAAGCAATTTATACTGTAAAAAATATAACTTTTAAAGGCAACAGCCATAAATTACGTCAAAACAGTGTTGTGTGGTTGTACTAGTATATTTCATTGTGATTATTGTTTGCTTAATTTATCAAAAGACAAAGCAGATAAACATGACGTCTTAGTTTATCTTACTGTAGTTTTATGGATCTGTTTGTTGAAAACCTCATAAATAGACAATGTGTAATATACTAACAGCAATGAAAAGTTGGAACTTCTTTATGACTCATAAGTTTTCTTTATGATCCATTCTCAGGTTTCTAGTTCTATGTTCGGTTGAGAAACAAATAAAATATGTTTTTTTTAGTTTGTGGATGCGCTGTTTTGTTTAATGAAAAATTCCCAGTTAATCTGAACGACACTTAAAAAATCTATTCACTTGCTTTTCAATGAAGAAAAACATCGAGAAAATACCTTTGTACAATTCGAGAATATTTTAGCCTGTTAACCCACTTAAGAGACACGTAATGGATCTACCCTCCAAACTTTGTTTCATATATGAATTGAGAAGGTCTGCCTTAGGTTGTCAATGCTTCAAAAAAAAATAATTTTCGATAGAATCGTAACTGGGGAGAGTATCAAGTCAAATGTGAGTAAAGAAGTTTTACTTCAAAAAATCCATACGTAGCCTCGTGTACAATATAAATAATCCCAATTATTCATTCGTATGAAGTAATTGTTTTTCTTACAGGCAAATTTACTTTTGTGTAATTCTAGACTATCAATAGATTATTTATATATTTTTAATCTATCATATGAAAATGTCAATACCATAGAGTACCATTATTTTTAATGTCATTACTGAATTATCTATGGTCAACTGAAAGAAAACAAAGTGCGATAATAGGTTAGGTAAGGGTTCTATTAAAATTAGTATACACTATTTTAAAGTCATGCTCTAAATTTCAATATAAATAAATACTAAGTTCTAACTGTGTATGAAGTATAAGTAAGAAGTATTATAAATTACAGAAATGTATTCTAATATCGTTATACAGAGGTTAGTAAACTTTTTTATATTTTTTATGACACAAAAATTCTTCGATACGGTTATATTTATTTCCTATAAAGATTAATCCAATCCCAGCATTATCCTCCAGAAAAATCATCTTTGTATATATTATTTTTTTAATGGTTTTCACTTCTGAAGTTAAACTAGAAACGCAAATATTGACGTTATTTTAAAACCACAAAAATAATTGAATATAAATTTATTTGTTCATAAATTGTATATAACCTGATGTTTTACAGTAAGCAATGGGCACGGCTAGGGTGCTTGTGCCGCTACGTATCCACAATAGAAGGTCAGCCCTTACCACAATCCGGAAAATCAATAGATGGAATTGCTCCTCCTCCTCGAATTCATAGAGGTCCTACTGACATCTTACAGGCGTTAGCCGCAACCATTGGCAGTGATCCTACCGCAGCACATTACAAGTAATTATATACTAACTAATCATTGGAATAAGTTTAATAGAGAGTTAATGTAAAAATATGTCAATTGCCAACTAATTTGGTATTTATAAAAGGTGTTACTTTTACTAAGTTTAAAATAAAAATATTGTGTAGTAACTATACCTTGATAGTGGGAGATAAACAATTATCCTTTTCATCAAGGGGTAATCACAAGAAGAGAAGGCACGGAGCAGAGCACAAACAGAACTACGAACATAACACTGTAAAATGCTCACCAACACATTCGATCTTATCAATATATGTGTCTGACTCTATTTACTGTCCCTTTTTCGTTTCATTCAAATCACAACAATGCTAAAAATCATTTTTGGACTATGCTTTTCCAGATATCATGATGATCCTTATTTAATACCACAATCAAACTTCCGTAAGAGATCATATGCTCTGTCAGCTGAAGCTGGAAGAAAAGCAGCCGCTTGGATCAGAGATGAGCATGCTGAGCTATTTACTACAAGAGAATGGGACCCACCAATGAAATTAAAGACACCATACTTTAATGCCGACCCAATAATTGATGCATTTGCTCCTAAACCAATTTACAATGATGAAAGTAAGGTATGCCATATCTTTATATAATTATAATTCATCATAATATTGTATTAGTTTATTATATTTAGATTAGAGCAATTTGTTCACACTGACACTTTTTTATTGTTTAATGTTCAAATTACAATAAGATTTTTTGATTACTTTTCTTTTAACAAAGGATTTGAATTTATTAAGCAACATCTCTAGAACATCCCCTGGGACTTATTATATTATTATTATCATGCAGTGGGGCCCAGTCAGGCAATGGATGCACTTCAACCCTTGTGGATCTTTTATATGCGCCCCATCCTGTAATCTCCCCTATATGTACTCAAAAACCCAGAAGGCTGAGAGTAGGCTTTAGGCTGGAGCCGTTAAAGTCTTCTGGCTGTGGATAGGCCACTCCCAGCAGACTCATTTGTGTCCTAGCTAAGCCATTGCATTCACACATTAGGTGCCTTATCATCTCCTCTTCCTCATTGCAGGCTCTGCAAGTAGAGTCTTCCGCAATGCCCATGGTTTTTAACATAGGCTTTGTACTGTAGTGGCCCATTGGAATTGCCACCTCTCTTCTACTTAAGTTTTTGAAGCTTTTCATGAAGCCTGATTTTACTAGTTCCAAGAATGTCTTGGAATGCCTTAGGCCCCTATAATTGTGCCATTCTGCCAATTCTCTTTTGCTGATATATTTATGGCAAACATTTCTGCTTGACAGACCATAGTGTATTGCCCTAGGCTGTAACTTTTGCTCAGCCCTTTGGTATGTATGCGTGCACCGGTTCCTGATTTCATCCGAGATCCATCAGTGTACCATATCAGGCACCCTCTCTCAGGTTCTAGCCCTGTTTTCAATTCCTCCATAGTCGGAATCCCCTGGGAGTTTATTAAAAAAAGATATAGTTATATTTTTGTCTCTTAAGTTTTAAGCACTTGCTTTTTTGAAAGGTCAATATTTTTATGAACATACAAGTTTCCTAATATGTATATGAGTGATTGATGTAATTTCAGGTTACAGAGGAGGACTTGAGATATACAATTGACAATGCGCTTCTAGATGATGCTACAAAAGTGTATGAGCTTCTTGGAGGCTCAGAGAATGTTAACGATGAATTGAAGCTGTCTCTTCTGCAGCTTCTATGCTTCTATAATGAAAAGGAGCCAGTTTCTATGGAGTGGTTAGAAGAAAGATGGTTCTCTTCGGCTACCAAAGAAAGACATGCAGCTACATGGAAGTGAGTATGTTTGATTTTATTAAATTCCTACTATTTGTTGACATTTAACCTATGTATATCTCGTTCAAAATTATTTTAAATATATTCTGTGATGTTTCAAAGGCTTTTGATTGTATAGAACATAGCACTCTTATATTTAAATTAAGTCATTTAGGTGGGAGAGATCAGGCAATTGATTCATAATAAATGGTGTAGAGTGTAAAAAATGGGTGTCCTACAAGGATCAATACTTGGCCCTTTTTTATTCTTAATATATAATGATTCATAATTGTTATAGCATACCATGTGATATGGTGCTATTGACTATGTGACTTATTGTTCAAAGTGGATAAAAATAAAATAATAATTTCTTTCAAAATTCTTATCATTCATCATCAGTTCAAATACATTTTTTAAATATTGTGGTGGATGACACTTGGATGTTGATACATTTTTTTTTTTAAATATTAATCCATTAATTAATTTTGTTTAGAAAAAACTTGCAAAGTGCGATCTATTGAAAGCTATCATAGGTTTTCTTTATAATGAGTTGGCGTTACATGTTTTACAATGGTTTCCTACTTTATTGTTTATTTCACCTAATAGTAAGTGATGATACAGACTAAGATGGTATCACACTACTCAAAAGAGGCACTTTACCTTTTATCTTATTAAATAAATATAAAATAATGAAAAAGTATTATGGTATCTACACATTACTAGGATACAATTTTACAACACAATTTTTCCTGATAAGGTGGTTACTAGCCCTGGACAAATCAACTTATTTCTTCAGATATATCAGATAAAAAATGTCTGTCCATAATAGGTTGTTACTTATAATTATATTACTTACCTTTAACTTTAAAAACATAGGTAGATAAATGTACTTTTATCTTTTAATTCTTTATGCACAAACTTTTGCTTTTCCATTTAAGTTCTCATGCAAGATAAATTAATACTCTAAAACCCTCTCTTCTATGAATAGGGAGGCTTTTTTCAAATTATTTACCTTACCTTTATCTCAGTGGGATTATAATTTATATTTTTCTTTTATAGGCTGGGGGGTATGGCCGACAAAATTTTCACAGCAATGAAACCAAAGACCTCGGAAGCATATTGCACCATTATTCAAGGAATGGCCAAATATTTTCAAGTGAGATCATTCTTCTTTTGTATGTTGTACCACAAACCTTTATACAAAATTCATTTTACGTTCTGCCTGAGCCGACCACTCAAGCCAGACCGCAAAACAAGTGCTAAAGAGGCACAATCGGCCTAATTCCATTGTTTATTGGAACAACAATTTCTCATCAATATTTTCTTATGACATTATCACGTTAAAGCTATATATCTCTTTAATAATTTTTTGCTGTTTGTTGTCCTCATTCAAAGAAATTGTGATGAGATTTTCACACATCTAATTTTATAGGACATTTGATCTGCATTTCCTACTGAAAAGGAAATACCAAGCGCATAACCAATATTACACTGTTCATTTAAGAATTATCTTTTAAAAGGGTAACTTTAGGAGTTATTTGCTAGTGGCTTTTCAATAAAATTTCCCTAACTCTATGGATTTGTTACTAATGACAATTCAAAAAAGCTTATTGAGTTTACTTGACTAGAAAATTTGATTATTTAGAAGCCATTTCTTTCTTATCTTTGTATTGGTGGCTTCACCTGTTGCTAGTTATCACAATTCTACATTTTGTCCATCTTAAACTGTTACTGTTAGTAATTTGCTTATTAAATGTTAGTATGACAGGTTAGCGCTTGACTTTAACCTGATGGTAGTCTAAGATGGTAATTTTTCATAGTGATCGCCGTAGTGTAATGATTTTCTACTTTTTATTATCCAATATGCAACAGCTGTTTGATATGCCACATAACTCACCAAAAGTTGGAATTTGGTGAGCAATTCATCTATTGTTCATGTAGTTAAATCAGCATCGAAGATTGGATCGTGGCTAGCATTTACATGAAATGACTTTAAATAGTAAATAGCAAGGACTGATTTAAATCGTGATAATTCAAATTTTCCTGCGTTTTTTTAGTTGAAAATGCCTAAAAAATCACCCTGTATAAACAATTTTTGGTTTAATTTGCTTTCTAGGCTGAGAGGGCACATGCTTTAGCCCAAGAGGCTAGAGAGTTAGGCATACCTTTGTCCACTAGCGTTTACAATGCACTATTGGGATGTGTTGGATTTTTAAAAGAAGGGGCATCTCTACGTGTTGAAGCCCTAAAGGGTTTATTGAAAGAAATGAATGAACAGGTAATAATTTTATAAGGTATTTTACTACTTCAAAATTATTTCCAGTCATGAAGTCAAGTCAAATTTACTTCATTATTATATCCAAGAAATACATATAAAAAAAATGATATATTTCTAAACATAATTGATTGAAATTATTCTTTAAGGTATTTTAGCTACTTTTATAAGAGTTTAGGATTTAGGAGGATTTAGAAGAGGAATGGGATGTACGGATCAGGTCTTCTCTTTACGGTGCATAACTGAAAAATGTTTGGCTAAACACCAAAAAGTTTATTGCGCGTTCGTAGATTTAGAAAAGGCCTATGATCGAGTGGTGAGGAATGAGCTGTGGTCAACGTTATCTACGTATGGGGTGAGCGGTTGTCTGATCCAAGCATTGAAGTCTCTCTATGAGGGTTCTAGTGCCTGTGTCAGAATAAACGGAGCGTACACGGAGTGGTTTCCTGTCGAAAGAGGTGTTCGACAGGGATGTGTTGCGTCACCATGGCTGTTCAACCTTTTCATGGATAAATGTTTGACAGATTTAAAAGAATGTATGTATGGGTTAAGAATGAATGAATTACTCATCAAATGTTTACTCTACGCTGATGATCAAGTAATACTTGCGTCATCCGCTAACGAGCTTCAGGAGATGCTAAATATTATGAATGAAGCTTTGAAAGGGAAAGGAATGAAAGTGAATGTAAACAAAACGAAAGTTATGCTTTTTGAACGAGATGAATCTATGATGAATGGCAATATTTTGATAGATGGGGAACAAGTGGAAGAGGTGAAAGAATTTGTATACTTGGGATCTAAATTTACAAAAGATGGAACATGTGAAAGTGATATCGAAAGGAGAGTGAATGCAGGGAATATGGTAAATGGTGCTCTGCATGCTTTTATGAATAGCCAGATGGTGTCTCAAAGGGCTAGACTGGCAGTGCATGCTGGAGTGTTGGTGCCAACACTTATGTATGGTAGTGAAAGTTGGGTATGGCAGAAGAATCACAAAAGTAAAATAAATGCGGTAGAGATGAGAGCGTTGAGAAGCATGAGTGGATTAAAACTGAGTGACAGAGTGAGAAATAGTGTGATAAGAGAACGTTGTGGTATAAAAGAAGACGTAGTGACTAAAATTGAGAAAGGTATGCTTAGATGGTTTGGGCATGTAGAGAGAATGAATGAAAGGAGACTGACAAAAAGGATTTATGAGTCAAGAGTGAATGCGAAAGTTGGAAGGGGAAGACCAAGGCGAACGTTCCTGGACCAAATCCAGGACATTTTAAATAACGGCCAGGTCAAGAGTACTCTAAACCGACGAACTTGTATGAAAGATTTAATGAGATTGAAAGAAGCGAAGGAGATATGCAAGGATCGTGGCAAGTGGAAGGATGTTGTCTCTGCCTACCCCTATGGGAATGAGGCGTGATGCTATGTATGTATGTATGTTATAAAAGTTCTAAAAACCACGGTAGTAAATTTCAAAACTGAGATAAAAGTAAAGTTAGAATGAAATCAAATTTACTTCATTATTATATCCAAGAAATAAATATAAAAATTATACAATTCTTTAAGGTATTTTTATAAGAGTCTTAAAGTCACGCTAGTATATTTCAAAACTGAGATAATGGTAAAAGAATGTTTGAATTTATTTTCTTCAGTAAAATTAGAATCAAATCAAACTTACTTCATTATTATATCCAAGAAATACATATAAAAAAAAATGATATATTTCTAAACATAATTGATTGAAATTATACAATTCTTTAAGTTATCTTGAGAGTTTTAAAATCACACTTGAAAATTTCAAAAATGAATACTAAAAGAAAATGTGAATTCTTCAATAAAATTTTATTCAAATAATTTTTTTTTTCTATATTACCAAGAAATACATATAAAACTCCTACAATGAAATTTGTAGTATTGTTATCAACTGCCCCTACGTATAAATAGTCAAATTCCATTTCAGATATATATTTCGTTCTTGTCAACCTAGGCATCGTTTGTATAATCATTAGTACAATAATTTATCTTTGAAACAACTTCGTTTTGTACTTGACTCTTTATACGTATGCCCTGTCTATGTCTCGGTCATTAATTAGTTTTTCAATTATTATTTTTCAGGGTTTGTCCCCAAATTCAGAGACAATGACTGCTTGTTTGAAATCCATATCCTCATGGGGTGCTGGGAAAGCGCTGCAATTGATAGCAATGCAGGTCTTAGCAGAGTTTAAACAGCTGGGTATCGAACCCAGTCTATCTGCATATTATTACCTACTGTGCCTATTTTGTAAAGAACGTAGGTATATTTTCTGTCATAAATAAATTGCACTTTGGTGATCAGACTTATTGTTTTTGTTTAATATTTTTAATTATTTTTTTCAGAGGGTCCTCGTGTAAACATCTTATCAACTATTTTAAGTGACTTGGAAAATAGAGATTCTTTAGAAGCGACTCAATCATCTGATACCAACTTTTTTATCACGGCTATGGGAGTATGCAATGATCATTTACAGGTATCTTAATCATCACCATTTACTTGTTTGTCCTTATGAACCTACAAATATAAATAAACGCATATGACGCTTCGGTCGTGGCTAGTTACCCTAGCAACATTCACAACAGCAAGTAAGCAATAAAAAAACCAAAGTTGTCCTTAGAAAAGTAACAGGTTATTACTGTAAAGTAGAAACAAAAAAGGTCCTAAGATGATACCATGAGGAACACCCACGATTAGATAGATACACCAGAAATATCTTCCTTGACATAGACTTTGTTGAATAAAAATTAATCAAGTCTAATGCAACATCTGTCCTGTCTGGTTTTAAAAAGTTAATTATTTGTGCTCTGCATATATATGGGCTTTATCCCTATAAAGCCCAGGAGCTTATAAGTAATACTTGTACTCGCACCATTATATCAGAGAAGCCATACCAATAATACCGTCAAGCAAAATACTTATGTTTCGTTACGCTGGTGTATACAAACCTTTAAGCTCAATTTAGACTTACCCATTTAGCCCGTCACTATCTTAAACTGTATCAACAGTAACTATCACGTAAATGACGCCTCAATTTGTATACCATAAAAAAGAGGCATTCAAAATAATCTTGTTATCGTACTTAACAAAGTATCAAAACTGTTTGATGTAAATGAAGATTTGAAACGATCCTAAGATACCCTGTGGTACACCCAATAGCAGTAGAACGTTTTCCATTTATACACCGGCTTTGTTAAATAGAAACATTAAATCTAATCCAATTTTTTTATACATTGCAATGGGGATATATTCAAGACTAGAGTTCAATACGAAACAATATCGAAGGCCTTATAGAAATCCCGGAAACGCATTTCGCTTTTCCTCCCAGGTTTTTAAAAATGTCCAGACAAATCGCGAGACCATTTGAATGCTAATAATAAACAATAGTGTTATAAATGTAAGACTAAAATTTAATGATGAATACAATCAAAGGCCTTAGACAAATCACAGGAACACATTTCGTTTTTCCTCCCAGATCTTTAAAAATGTCCAGACAAATGCCGAGACCATCTAAATACGAATAATAAACTATAGTGATATCATTGTACGACTAAAATTTAATGACGATGAATACAATCAAAGGACTTAGACAAATCACAGAAACACAATTCGCTTTCCCTCCCAGATTTTTTTGAAAATGTCCATACAAACGACAATACTGTCTAAATATAAATAATAAATCGTAGTGATATAACTAACATAAAATAACTAAAATAGATTTTTATTTCTATTACTAATAACTTTTTTAACTAGTTTTTTTTTCTTACTTCTATCTAGGCGTAGGCCTCCCCTAAACATGTCTAGGTCTCTCTTTCTCTAGCCCCTTGCATCCAGCTCGTGCCACTTTTTTGATGAAAGATATATCCATCTTTTTAAAGGCCTTCCTATCCTTCTCCTAGCGTCTCTTGGCAGCCATTCGGTCAGACGCGGTATATCTACATACATACATAGCATCACNACATACTAATATTTAATGTTGAACACAATCAAAAGCCTTACATAAATCAAAGGAAGCGCAAAGCGCACCTTGTATTTCCTATCAGGACTTTATACTATTGTGTAATAAATAAGTATCAATACATTTAGAAAATGATGTGATTAGTGAGGTTTCGTTAGATTACGAGATTATTGGTGGATTTTATTGTATCTTTTAGGATGTAACTTTGGCGGGACGCGTGCACGCCTTGTTAATGAAAGGTGATAACTATAAACTAGTCGGTGACGCTTACAAAGAGAGCATCTACTACAGACACCTTGTTACTGTCACTTGCAAGTAAGACTCCTTTTTTTCTCCGTTTCTATGTATAAATATTTGTAAATTGTATTATTACATGTTTTAACTGCCTCATTGGTCTTGTGGTTAGCATGTTCGACTACAGCCATGAGGTCCTGGGTTCGAGTCCCGGGTCGGGCCAATTCGAAATAGATATTGAGTTTTCTATTAAGATTCTCTCAATATTTGCCCGAAGTTGGGAAGTTGGCGGTGTGATCCACCCCCGTGCCTCGGAGAGCACGTTAAGCCGTCGGTCCTGCGCCTGATCTCTCTCCGGTCGTGTCGGATTCCCGTCACATCGGACTATGAGAGTGAAGGAATAGAGAGTGCACTTGTGTACTATGCCTGCCAATCCGCAGTGGAGCAGCGTGGTGGGTCTAAGCTCTAAAAACCCTCTCTCTTCGGAGTGAGCCCAGCAGTGGGACGTTAATGGGCTGCTACTTACTTACTTATTGGAGTAGGTTCGATGGGTTAAAATTATAAAACTCTCCCTCCTGTAAAATTTATTATTTTGGAAATTATAAATGATTAATGTTAAACTAGAGAGTTATTATTTCTGTGATTGTAATTTAAAATATCGTCCTAATAATTAAAAAAAATATTGTGAATGTAAAAGGATGTCAGACTAAGTCTATGACCCCTACTTATAAAGGAAAAAATTACAATAAAGACATTTTTTGTAATTTTGATGATTATATCATCGCATTTATCAATTTTAAAAAAGAAATTATATGATTACTAGAAAAGGTAGATAACACATTCTTACACAATAAGGATTTTATAGTAGACTCTTTATACGTAGGGGCCGTCGATGTATTGATAAATAATACAAAAGACGAATATAATGAGGGAATACAGAAAGTTGAACCAAACAGTCTTTCTACTAAAACAAGCTGTGCTTTTAACCGCATATGAGTAAAGAGGATAGTGCCCAACGGTGGGATGTTATTATGTCTTTTCTAACGTTAAATTTTTCAACAAATATTTTATATTTTAGATATGCGCCATTCGAAAAGGCAACACAATTACTGGATCTATTGGTACCTAATATATATGTTCCAGAACCTTCTGTAATGGACGAGGTAAGATTAATTTTTGTTTATTGTTCTTCCTTTAGCCTTCTGTTCACTGGAAAAGACTACTCTAATAAAGTTTGCTCTTTGTTATCCCATAATTTTTATTAAGTCTTATCTTTAGCATTGCCTTTAATTGAAAAGCTTATTGCAATAGTGATTTTATTTTAATTTGAAGTGGTATATTTTGTGAATTGCTTAAAATGATTTGTAATTGAATTATTCTTCATTATCTGCGCCATTATTTTAATGGAAGTTTATTAATTTTGACATATAAATATATTAGATGTACAACTTTGCTTACGCCATTTGTCAATAAACAAAATAAAAAAGCAATAGTAGATTCCTGAGTGTATCAAAAATCTATTGTCGATTAAAATTGTCTGTTTTTAAGTCATATCGTCATTATTTGCGGGAACTTTTTCTATTCCGTTTATCTTGGAAGAAAAGAAAGCTGAAGCTCATCGAATGCTTCTGAATGTGCACGGTGAAGCTGTACTTACTAGGAGACAATGTTGCGAGTGGTTTCATTGATTTAAAAATGGTAATTTTGATGTCAAGGACGGTGGATGGGAGAGGGTTTTCAAAAACATTGAATTGGAAGCTATATTCGATCAGCTATTTTTATGCTTTGCATCGTGCCTGGAAAAAAGGATGCAATAGGACAATTCTAAAAGCTGAAAATCATGAAGTCATGTCTCTATTTCGATGGTCAAACCGTACATCCACTCATGCTCCGTATTTGATGGGACCAGCTCGTATGATATGTTATAAGTTACTGAAGTCGAGTAAAACCTATGTAGGACATACATATCGAACGCATTTGATGCCTATGAGGCGAGCACTAAAGTAAAAGCCTGCTTTAATAAAAAGATAAACCCAAAAAATTTGGAAACACGGAAATGGACATTTTGGACGGTTCATCATCAGACTACCGCTTTTTCCTTCAATGACACAAAGCATGGATAACGAGCAGTTACTAATTAGTATCAAAAAGTCAAAAACTGGATCGATTCTTGGATTAAATCTTTTAAACGAACGATTTTGTAGTCGAGGAATCCGTATGCTGCTTGAAAGATGGGCAAAAGTAGTGGCTAACATTAAGCAATAATTTGAATAGAAAGCATCAACCAGTTTTCATAATGTAGCTACAAGTTTATGAGAAAAACGACGGAAGCAAAATTGTACACTCCACTTGTATATTATTCCATTTGTTTTATTAACCATCCATCAGCGAATAAACATTTTATTCATTCGCAAAAATTGGAATATTACTAATATCCCTTAAGTTTTGTAAGTCGAGTCTCAATACTATTTTTAGACTATTAGGAATAATGAAATGAGACTCTACACACATGCGCACACGAACGCACGCACACACGCACACACAAACTCAATTTATCAAGGATTTATTTAAAAAAAACATTATGTGACTTTTAATATTACTACACTTACCGTTTAACTAAACAGTAAATAAGTGTGAATACTGCTGCTCGAAGTATAATTGAATATAGTTCAAGAGTCAGAGACATAAAAGACTATGGTAAATAAACAAACTTTATTAGTATATTTGTTGTAGTTAATAAGGATGCTGGAGATTGGTGGGGCTGGTGAGAGATTAGCAGACGCCTGGTCTCAACTAGTAGTATTCGGGCATGCAAAACGCGTAAAGCTTGTGGAGAAGCTACTCTCCGCCTTCTGCAGTTGTTATCAGTATCAAGGTAACTGGTTATAAAGTTTCAATTTAAAATTATGTAAGCAAATGAAAGTTATATTTCAGAAACATTTACAAAATTTATCTTGATTTACATGTTTGAACTATAATATATAACTTTAGAATATATAACTTTATAATATATGATATCAAATCAAATTTATTTTCATTTCTCATACAAATGGCTTTGATGTAATATGTCATTGACTCCTGAACTAGATTTCACTGTGTCTTGGGAATCAATTCATGTTATATATAATGGAGCCCTATTCTTTTTTATATTTTTTAAAGGCTTATACCTCAAATTCCTAGAATATTCCAGGTTTCCTCACGACTTTTTCCTTTAGCAAGATGATTTAATGAAAATTATTGGAAGAAATTTTATTAACTAAACTCGGAGATAGTCAAGGAGTCAATCGAAATAATCTTTTAGAATATCGAAATATCTAACCACTAGGCCATTGCTTTTAAAGACTTAAAAATTATAAATTAATTATAACACATTTTGTAGACGACGAAGTAAAACTAAAGATTCGCAACGCGGCTGCCGACATTTTGAAATTTAGCCAACTAACTGAAACACGAGAAGAAAGTGAAGATCGTCGGACACCCACGCAGAAGTATGATATTTTATTATATAACTATAAAATTTATAGTGTAACATTCGATTTTGTGACGTATTATCGATTTTATAATAAAATTATCGATCTTACAATTATGTAATTTTCGATTAAGTAACCGATTTTGACCATTAACTATTTAATTTATTGTATGTATATCGATTTTATTATATAATTATCGATTATACAATATTATGTTATTGTCGATTTTATACTGAATCTAAAGATTTTATAGGTTTCTGTCGATTTTTTGTGTAATTATCGATGTTTATATGAAGCTATCGGATTTATCATTTGCTATCGATTACTGCCTCATTGGTCTAGTGGTTAGTATGTTCGACTACAGACACGAGGTCCTGGGTTCGAGTCCCAGGTCGGGCCAATTCTAAAATCAATATTGTGTTTTCTATTAAGATTTTCTCAATATTTGCCCGAAGTTGGGAAGTTGGCGGTGTGATCCACCCCCGTGCCTCGGAGAGCACGTTAAGCCGTCGGTCCTGCGCCTGATCTCTCTCCGGTCGTGTCGGATATTCCCGTCACATCGGACTATGAGAGTGAAGGAATAGAGAGTGCACTTGTTGTGTACTATGCCTGCCAATCCGCAGTGGAGCAGCGTGGTAGGTCTATGCTCTAAAAACCCTCACTCCTTGGAGTGAGGAGGCCTGTGTCCAGCAGTGGAACGTTAATGGGCTGCTACTTACTTACTTTTTATCGATTAGTCAGGTAAATATCGATTTTTCATTATGAAAAGTGATGAAATTGCGATGTCTCTCGATTTTAATATGAAACTATTCTTTTTAATTATAAAATTATAGAATTTATTACGATTGGATGATACCTGTTATGTTTTCGTCTATGTATCGCATTACCTCAGGCTAAGGAGTGGGGGTAAAGTTATCGTCGGTCGCCCGAGCCACCAAGGTCAATATGACAGTCTATAGCTGGAACCAGCTATCTAGCATTTAAATTCTCACTTATTCATGCAAATTTCACAAAAATACACAATATTTTCTATATACCTATTCATTTTATGAGATGTTGATGTTTGAACTAATATAAGCTAATGACACAGGGTATTTGTTTTAGACTGTCAGCAACAGCTCTTTCGAACATCATAGAGCTCTGCTCGGATACACAGGATAAATTGGATCCTCTTTGGAGCACAGTAGAAGACGCGGTCCAAAAGCTAAGAACTCAACAAGCGGCGGGAGTACCCTCAAATCCGCAAATTTTAGCGGATGTTGCACAAAAATCCGCCACAATTGGAAAACCGGATTTGGCTGCCGTAAGTACTTATTTTGACTTCAAATTATGACTATAATATTTTAGGGGGTTGTTTTCCGTTTCCTATATCCAAACAAATCACAGCCATCCTAGTAGATAAGAAGTAGTTTAATTTTTTAGTTTCCAAATCTAACAATATTTATTTAT
This sequence comes from Elymnias hypermnestra, assembly GCA_015832385.1. Lineage (NCBI taxonomy): Eukaryota > Metazoa > Arthropoda > Insecta > Lepidoptera > Nymphalidae > Elymnias > Elymnias hypermnestra. Next base: position 3,495,262 of record JACTOM010000935.1, on the reverse strand, counting down.
TTTTTTGTCCTCTTTCATTGTAACTCTGCTTATATTTTAGTGAAAACTTTATTGGTCTCTGTTTTGTCTATTTGGTTTATAATTATGTATTAAATAACTGTTTTGTTTCCCAAATAAATTAAAATATTCTTCTTTATAATAGACTTACAATTCTTTTGAATCGTCATATATAGTTATACTACTATTTCCATTATAAAAACGTTTCTATTTTTATCTTTTAACAAATTAAAAAAATTTATGTACTATTTACCAAGCTATTTTGTACAATACAGTATTATTCCTTATCCAATTAAATACACTACATCGTTGTATATATCATATTAGAGATTTAAGAGGCAAAGTTATATATAAGTTAATGATTACAGTTGGCTATCACTTACCTTGCGGAGTGTGGGTTTGAAGAGGCGATACCGGCCAGCGTTCAAACACTGGGTATAATGTTAAACAGACCGACTGACGAAGTGGAAACGTTGCTACAAGAGCAGAAGTCATCGCTAGCTACCTCGCTACATCCCTCAGCGTTGTCAGTCGCACAAGCATATCATATGTAAGTATATTATATATAAAACATAAAAATTGTTTCTATCTATGTCTGTTATATACTTCCCCACAGATATTGCACTCTAAAGATAGAAAAATTATAATTCAAAGTTACATTTAGACTACTAAACTCACTCACTTATCTTATCTAGCTGTGAAACTGCTAATGCTGGTGTATATGATGTGATTTTTGGGTAAACAAATTCAGATCTGGCTGGGGGTAACGGTCATTACAACACCTTAATGTTTGTATTTCTTTATTACTATATAATGGAAGACAAATACCCCATTTGACAAATTTTCAGAATGTCTCAAATACCCGCCGAAAATACTACCAGCTCTCGGACTATTACTTTTTTTGTTTATTACGAAATATTAATATCAAACCTTCATATACACACGCGTGTTTGATCGGGTGTGTGAGAAGGTAGGCGGAGGGAGCGGTGAGGGGGGGGGGGGGTGGTGNGGGGGGGGGGGGGGGGGGGGGGGGGGGGGGGGGGGGGGGGGGGGGGGGGGGGGGGGGGGTTGTGGAGGTAGGCATGAGCTTCTTTGCCTAAGTAAGTAGGTATATTTGGAGGCAGGTCTGTGTCTAAGTTTTCGGGGAGAGTGTGTGTGTTGGGGGTAGGATGGAAAAGAAATTTGTGCGTGGATGTGTATGTTTGGGAGACGAGCGTGTATATGTATGTTTGGGGGAAGGATGTCCCTGTATGTCGGAGTTTGGGGGAGGGTGTGTGTATGGAAGGAGCGCGTGTGTATGTTTGAGGGAGAGTGGGTGCGTGTGTGTGTGTGTCTTTCGGTTTATCCACTTGTCTCTAATTTCCGAATAGTCTACATTTTCTTGTGTTAAATTCATTAAATCAGCAAAAATGTCGTCAGTGCACCATAAAATGCCTTATGTCAATTACCATTAACTAAAACATTTTGTAGCATTTGTTTTGCATCGTGTCTAACACGCATATTTACAGTTTATCTTGACGTTTTATTCGCAAATATTAACAAATTACGACGTGTATTGATAAAATCGAGATAAATCATGTTGCCGATAAGGCGGATACAACAAGATATATATCATATCAATGCCAAAGTCAAGAACCTTTCGGATAACGAGCAGATGCGCAGAATTTTATTACACAACTTGTAAAGCCTGACTAAGACTCCCATCTAATATTGGGATGAGAAGTTAAACCGTTTGTTTCCTACCAATCTCAGTAACTATTGGTTGGAATTGAAAAATAATTTAAGTGTATGATAGCGTATTTAACAAAGAAGGCTAGTAAAGTTTCGTTACGAGCAATAAGAGCGGAGCATCAATGAAAAACGTTGTAAAAACGGGAAACATTTGTGCTTGCTGAACGTTTTCGTTGCGTACGCTGTATAAGCGGTTAAAGTTAAGCAACAATCATGTCAGACTTGTTCTTTTTAAAAAATTGTTAAAGAAAGTGCGTGACAGTATATGTTAAGCTTTTACGGTTGTCCCATTATAACCTTTTTTATACAGATCAAATTTGTTGCGTGATGCAGTAGAATGTTTTTTTTTTCGCTGGGAAATGCTTTTATGCACTGGCCCCAACCGTGTGTCAGGAGTGTGGGACTCGGCGAACAAACAGACCTCGCAATACCCATTAGAACCCAGCGGATCCCTCTTCATCCATGAATGAAGCAACAGGGGTTCAACTTTCGCATTCATCCCTGGTGTCACGGATGAATCCGACTGAGGATTCTCGACGATGGAAAGACTTACGCTCACAGACTCTGCCTTGTAGCCCGCCTCATGCAGTAGAATGTACGTCAAGTCACAACTGGAAGTATATTCGTATAAGCATCGAAGACTTGACTTTATTATTACTCGACAACCAAGTTTTGGTTAATCAAAGACTTCTTAACTGACTTGGGACTTGATAATTAACTAGGGACTTGATAACTAATTAGGGTCTTAATTACTACCTAGGGGACTTCCTAACTAATTAGAGCCTTCATAACTTACTAGGGACTTAATAACTAACTGGGGACTTCCTAACTAATTAAGGTCGTCATAGCTTACTAGAAACTAGATAATTAACCAGGGAGTCAATACCAGATAACTAATTAGGGTCTTAATAACTAAATAGGGCATCATAACCGACTAGAAACTGTATAATTGACTAGGGAGTCGATACTCGATAACTAGGGGCTTGAGAAATAACTTGGGGTTGATGACTAAATGAGGACGTGATAACTAATTAAGAACTTGATAATCAACTAGGGACTTGTTAATTAACTTGGCTTGATTAGTAACTAGGGATTAAATAACTAACTAGGGAATTTGAATCTAACTAGAGATAGTTATCTAATAAGCACCGACTACCTTTTGTCTCCTTTCCCTAAAGGTGTCCATATATGTTAGGTTTTCTAGATGAGATTGCTAAATTGTGATAAGACAGCCCTTTAAACAAGTTCAATCAAACAATCCGAAACCTCCAAAATATCGAGTCTTGTACAAATATGAATGATTTTTTATAGAGCCAAGACCGGAGGCCCCCTTCAGGACTCGGAATCCTCCACCAGTTCAGACAGCGACAGCGACTCATCGTCAGACGAGGACTAGGAAAGAAAAGGTCAATAGATATTGTATTAATAAAACGCATTTAGATAATTCCTTTGTTTTTTTATTATTATTTTAAAGCATATAAAATATATACACAGTTGTTATACTTATAAGCATAATTATATAAAATAAAATACATACAAAGTATAATTTTGTGATGATAATGATGAATGATAATTTTAAAAAACTAAAAAAGTGCTGATGAATGATAATTTGGTTTAGTTTGGTAATCAATAAATGATTACCAAACTAAACCAAATTAACAAAACACATTAATTTATTTAAAAGTGTAGGGTGCTCGATGGTAAATGTTATAAACACCTCACTCTTTTAAATAATAGAATGTATGTTTTGCTATAATCTTAAAGTTATTTAAAATGTGGTCCAGCAAAATATTCCCATAACATACGTGGCAGTCCAAAATATTCCTATAACATTTTTTGCATTAAAATCTTGCCATGTCTTTCATGGCCCGCCAAAACATTCCATTAACACTTGTGATCTGCCAAAATATTCCCATAACTTTTAGGACCTGCCAACACATTCCCATAAGGTTTATGGCCCGCCAAAATATTCCCATAACATTCTCGGCCTACCACAATATTCCCATAACGTTCGTGGCCTGCCAAAACATTCCCATAACATTCGTGTCCCGCCAAAATATTCCTATAACTTTTGAGATCAATCAAAATATTCTCAGCACTTATGTGGCCCGCCAATACTTACCGTTAACACTTGTGATCTACCAAAATATTCCCATAACTTTTAGGACCTGCCAAAATATTCCTATAAGTTTTATGGCCCGCCAAAATATTCCCATAACATTCGTGTCCCGCCAAAATATTCCTATAACTTTTGAGATCAATCAAAATATTCTCAGCACTTATGTGGCCCGCCAATACTTACCGTTAACACTTGTGATCTACCAAAATATTCCCATAACTTTTAGGACCTGCCAAAATATTCCTATAAGTTTTATGGCCCGCCAAAATATTCCCATAACATTCGTGTCCCGCCAAAATATTCCTATAACTTTTGAGATCAATCAAAATATTCTCAGCACTTATGTGGCCCGCCAATACTTACCGTTAACACTTGTGATCTACCAAAATATTCCCATAACTTTTAGGACCTGCCAAAATATTCCTATAAGTTTTATGGCCCGCCAAAATATTCCCATAACATTCGTGTCCCGCCAAAATATTCCTATAACTTTTGAGATCAATCAAAATATTCTCAGCACTTATGTGGCCCGCCAATACTTACCGTTAACACTTGTGATCTACCAAAATATTCCCATAACTTTTAGGACCTGCCAAAATATTCCTATAAGTTTTATGGCCCGCCAAAATATTCCCATAACATTCGTGTCCCGCCAAAATATTCCTATAACTTTTGAGATCAATCAAAATATTCTCAGAACTTTTAGGACCTGCCAACACATTCCCATAAGTTTTATGGCCCGCCAAAATATTCCTATAACATTCTTGGCCTGCCAAAACATTCCCATAACGTTCATGGCCTGCCAAAACATTCCCATAACATTCGTGTCCCGCCAAAATATTCCTATAACTTTTGAGATCAATCAAAATATTCTCAGCACTTATGTGGCCCGCCAATACTTACCGTTAACACTTGTGATCTACCAAAATATTCCCATAACTTTTAGGACCTGCCAAAATATTCCTATAAGTTTTATGGCCCGCCAAAATATTCCCATAACATTCGTGTCCCGCCAAAATATTCCTATAACTTTTGAGATCAATCAAAATATTCTCAGAACTTTTAGGACCTGCCAACACATTCCCATAAGTTTTATGGC
>JACTOM010000935.1:3478744-3489992 GCA_015832385.1 Elymnias hypermnestra | reverse complement strand
TATACAATTATAGGGTTGTATATTCATAAAAGAGTAGAGCTTAGAGCCCTACGCTCGTACATCAGGGGTAGCGGGTTACTTATACAATTATAGGGTTGTATATTCATAAAAGAGTAGAGCTTAGACCCCTACGCTCATACATTCGGGGGTGGTGAGTTACATATACAATTATAGGGTAGTGTATTCATAAAAGAGTAGAGCTTAGACCCCTACGCTCGTACATCGGGGGTAGCGGGTTACTTATACAATTATAGGGTTGTATATTCATAAAAGAGTAGAGCTTACACCCCAACGCTCATACATTCGGAGGTGGTGGGTTACATATACAATTATAGGGTTGTATATTCATAAAAGAGTAGAGCTTAGAGCCCTACGCTCGTACATCAGGGGTAGCGGGTTACTTATACAATTATAGGGTTGTATATTCATAAAAGAGTAGAGCTTAGACCCCTACGCTCATACATTCGGGGGTGGTGAGTTACATATACAATTATAGGGTAGTGTATTCATAAAAGAGTAGAGCTTAGACCCCTACGCTCGTACATCGGGGGTAGCGGGTTACTTATACAATTATAGGGTTGTATATTCATAAAAGAGTAGAGCTTAGACTCCTACGCTCGTACATTGGGGATGGCGAGTTACATATACAATTATAGGGTTGTGTATTCATAAAAGAGTAGAGCTTAGACCCCCACGCTCGTACATTGGGGGTGGCAGGTTACTTATACAACTAGTATTAATATTTTAAAGTTAATAAATTAGTAGATATAAGATTTTTAATAAAACTTAGCTATAAGTAGAACTAAGATAAATAACAGCCTGTTAACGTCCCATTTCTGGGCACAGGCCTCCTGACTCATAAGATAGAGGGTTTTTAGAGCATAGACTCACTACGCTGCTCGACTTCCTTCACTCTCAAAGTCCGATGTGTCCGACGATCGAAGAGATCAGGCGCAGGATCAACGGATTAACGTCCTTTCCAAAGTAAAGGGGTAGAGCACACCGCCAGCTATATAACACAGGGCAACTACTGAGAATTTCATCAGATACCCTCGATTCGGGGCTCGAACCCAGGACCTCAATTTATGTAACCAAAAAAAAGCTTTAATGCTTTCAACCTAAAATAATATATAAAACAAGGTTGTGTCTTTATCTTTTCAGCTAAACACAGTGCTCAGGATCACAATAGCTATATTCACGAGTAAATACACTGAATGCGGTAGTTACGGTTTTATTTGCGATGGAGTATCTAGGCTTAGACTATGTGAAGCTGAAAAGATCCTAGGTCCAGCGTTTCTTTGTCCAACCAACACAGTCTGTAACGAAGAATCCACAGACGTATGCGAGAATTCAATAAACTATATTGATCCATCTCTAACAAGAGATATGCGTTGCCATCGTAGCGAAAGAATAGCTGACACCAGTGTACCAAATTGCAAAGGATATATCCTTTGTATACCCAATAAAAACCGCTTTCAAGGCATCAAATTCAAGTGCTCTGGTAATACAATATTTAACGGATACACCCGCACTTGTACAGCGCCTTCAAAGTACAAATGTCCATTAACTAACTCTACCAATACAAAGATACAATTATACGAACAGTATAACAGAAGAATTGATACAAAAAGAGTTGGAGTTTCACAAACAAGTTTGAGAAGTCAAGGTCACAGACCTATTGATTGTAAAAGCTATAGGTTTTCAGTAACACAAGAGGATAGCCCTACAAGGGCAACGTATTTTTGCCCTTCGAAACCAGCTAGAGGAGAAACTGCAGTTCGATGTACAGTTTTCTCAAACTATTTCTGTATCACCTTGGAAAGAGACGACCAGGATCAGTTTGTCCAAAATACTGGAACGGCATATAGAAAACCGAGAGATGTTGTTCAAAATCTCAATACAGATGTTATCTAAGAAAATAAATATAGGACTTTTTCTAAACAAGAAAAAATTAACCCAGTGTAATCGGCATCGTTCAGAAATTTAACATTGCAACAGATTAAAAAAGATGTTAATTAAGATAATCATATAGGAATTACTTTAAAGAAGTACAGTGTTGCCGGGATAATCGCCATCGTTCAGAAATTTAACATTGCGACAGATAAAAAAGAAGTTATAAATATACTTTGTAATAATATAACATAAAAAACACCAGTTTTAAATGTATTTTGTAAGAAGTTTATAAAATCTTTGTAAATATCACCAAATAATGTTTTATTTTTATTTAAGTTTATTAAAAAAAATAAAACGTCAATGTGACAGACTGTATACAAGAATTTCGATACAGATTATTAATACATTTCTATTTACTGTAAGGAATTAAAATTAAAAATTAATTGTTTTAAATCACTGGATTTTTATAGTGTTAATTCAGAATAGTAACTTAGGTTATTTTATTCTATTTACACAAATTATTCATAAATCATTCTAAAGTCATAACATTTATACAATTTCTATATAATAAACTAAAACATTATTTATATAAATAATAATTATTAAAAAAGTACCCTTCAGATCAAATAATTTAGTAAGAAAATAGTCTAACAATAACATATCTATAATGTTTCTCATATATAACAATATACAAAACAATTACAGAAATAAACTTTAAGAAACAACTCTATCTCATCGTATTTTAAACTTCTAATCCCTTAACATGCAATAACTTTTTTTTAATAAATACATTTCATAAACATTTACTTTTATATAAATGTATTATTTAGTTCAAATAATTTAACGAGAAAATAGTCTTCAATCTCTTTAATGTTATAATAAATAAGTGATTCATCATCTACAATAATGTTATCTCGATCTGTGATATAATTCTAATCCAAGTATTCGTCATCCATAATACCGTTTCTGTAAACATCAAACTCTCATCTTAGATTGATAATCAGTTACATTCATAGCTGTCATCATCAACACATTTCTTCTTGTCGAAAACTTCATCTGAATCACATTCTTTTATTCTGCGACGAAATCCTTTAGCAGTTTTCCTGCATTCGTAATATTTCCTGCAATTTCCTGGATATGCAAATTTACCCTCCTTCTTACATTGAAAGTCGTTATAAACTTCTTTAGATTTACTTTCCATAGTATTTAGTCCAGCTTTTGAATTATCCTCATCAGACACAGCATCATTACGTGCTTCTAGGACACATCGTAGTTGTATTCTATCTAAGTGGTATCCTTCAAGGCATTGCAATTTGAATCTAACGTATCCCTTTGATTTCTTGGCACAAATATAAAAAAACTGATCAGAAAAAATGTCTCCGTATCTCCCTTCTGATAGACATTGGAATTGATTTTTTCTTACGCAATGTGAAAGATTTTTGGTGCACTGTTTTAAAATTTCACTAAATACTGTATTGTTCGGACATTTGCCGTAAATTGGTTGACTTTTTCCCATACATATATAAAAATGTTGACAGTCCTCTCCCTCGGAATATTTACCTCGATTGCTACAAGTAAATGTTGATGTAAAACCACCAGTAATTATGGAGGCATCGTTCAAACCATCTTTATCCATTTCGTTAACTTTCTGTGTTGTGATGTTCATATTTGCTTCTTTATCATTATTAACTTTTGTTACATTTGTCTTGTTATTACTCATTTGATTGTTTGTCGACTTTTCCATATTAGTATTTACTGTAACAGAGTGTTCTGTGTTCACGAATTTGTTTAAAGCGGTTATAGTTAAAAAGTTTGCTTCACTATTTACTTTTATTGTATTCGTTTCTTTTGATGTCATTTCATTTGTAGGTATATTGTTTTGTCCATTTCCTTTTGTTTCTAATGCACCACGCGACAAATTTAAAGTGCTTATTTTATTTTCTTCCGATGAAGTATAGTTCACTTTTTTATCTATTGATAAAATTGAGCCATTGCCCTTATTTTTTTCGTTACCATTTAAAGATTCTGTAAAACTATTATTCGTATAAAAGACGGAGTCGTTCTCGCTTCTATGCTTCGTCATTGGAGCGTCAAACTGATTAACAACATCTGGAATAACATTTTTTTTAGATTTTGTCGTCAATACAGCGAGATTCTTTTCAATTATATCTTGTGGTAAATTGTTACCTGCAGGAAAGTCAATCTTAAATTCCAGTTTAGTTTCCTCAGTCTCACTTTTATCGGAAATTACACCAGGATCTCCTACGTTCATAGGCGTTTGGCTTAAAATTTGTGTTTCGTTAAACGCTGTATTATTTTCAGCAAGAATTTTTCTATCATTTGATAAGGGTTGAGGAGATTTTAATAAATTTTTATTGTTAAGTAAATCAGGTACAAGAGGATTTATAATTTGCATATGAGTTGATACTGTAGATGGCATTTCAGTTACTACAGTTTCCAATGTTGATGATGTGAAATATCTGCTGTTAACATTATATATTGGCGTAGTTGGAATATTTTCTGTGCGTGACTGTAATTTATCAGTGTTACTAGTTTTGAAACTTTGTAAGTTATAAGTGTGTGTATTTTCGGCTTCTCGTAGTAAAATTGTATTTACATGTTGTATTGGTGTTGATGCGGTCCTTATTAGATCACCCAAAGCAATATTTTCAGGAGTTGGTTGACTTATTTCTGTTGTCAACGTAATTTTCTCCGTATTGGTTTTAGTTATCGGAAGCGTCGATGATTCCAGAACCGTTTCTTTTAAAGTATTGACTTCAACAGATAAAATATTCTGAGAGTATGATGATAAAGTGGTTGGGATATATGCCGTCGTTGAAGCTCCACCTTTCTCTCTATTTGGCGTAGTTTTAATAGTAGTACTAAAATCAAATGCTTTTAATGATGGGTTAAAATTATTTTTAGATATGTCATTAACGTTTGCTGTCTCAGTAGTATGTGACATAAGATAATTAAATATTGTTTGTGTTGATGCATTATCCTTATAAGGTTTTTCGTTATGTTCTTCGTTTGGCATATTAGTACCAATTACAATGTCATTCATAGACGATGAATGATTCAGAGGCGTTGAAATATTAACGGATTTTTGATCACTTGGAAATGTTCCATTAGTGTCTACGCTTTCAGTGAAGTTATCCGTAGCATATTGTAAACTCTTACCCGAGTTACTAGGGTACATATTTTTTAAAGCAGTTGAATTTGCCAGTGATTCATCAACTTTATACTTAAACTCATTAACTAGCTTCATTGCTTCGTCTCCTACTGTATTATTAGGTAAATGGACATCTATTACGTCACTTTTTGACGGATATGGCAATGGAATTAAAGTATTGTTACCATTTATAATTTTTTTTCCTGTAGTATATTTATTCAGATCAATTGTTACAGGTTCATTTTGTAAGTTCACTTCTAATAATGATTCCGTAACAGCGTTGTCAATAAGTTGTGGTTTATCAAACAATGATGTAATATTAGTTACTTTTTCTGGAATTTCATTTTTATTTGTAGAAGCTTTTTCCGTCACTGTTGTAATTTCTTCAGTGTATCCTAACGGCGTCAATGTTAAATATGTATTTGCTAATACTGGCGATATTTGAGTATCAAAATTTGTGTCAGGCTCTTTCACTGTTTTTGAAGTACTAAATAATCCCTTAGTGGTACTTTCCTGAATTTCAACATTATTCTTGGTAATTATTCCTGCTCTTACTGTATTATTATCAGAAGAGGTAGTCCATGTGAAATCGATATTGGATACTGATGATATTGCAATATTTTCACTTTTATTACTGTCGCTTCTTTGCATTCCTTTTACTGTAGCATTAGATGAAACTTCAGTAAATCTACTGGGAATTATATTTTCATTGTTATCACGTACATTGTTGAATGATGACTGAGTTATAATAGTCTCTGTTACGGGATAATTGTTACTTTTTATAGGTGAATATACAAATTTATTATCTGCCGTAGTATAAAGAAACTTTTCAGTAGAGGTCGTTGCAGTAGAATTTAAATCTATCTTCGGCAATATTAAAGACATCTCTTTATCCGCTATTCTGTTGGTATAACTTATGGGATTTAAGAAAACTTCCACCATTTTATTGAAAGGTTTTATAGTAGTATGGTCGTCTATATTTTCGTTGTTTGTTTGTAAATAATCTAACGTTGAATTTATTGCAGCAGTTTTAGTATCCTCTTGATTCTCGTTTAATATCCTTGGACTTATAGTACTATTTATAGCTATTGTGGATGGAAATTCATCCACAGTTGTGATTGCAGTTAATTTAACATCAATATAGGGTGATAATGACATTATTTCATTTGCATTACTCATATTTTGTTGAATTACGTTATCTGCATTCGCATTATTAAATTCGTTCGTGTCTGTATCAATTTGAATTTCTTTCAGATTATTCCGCTGATCAGTAGCGACTGATGTATTTATTATTGAAGTGTCAGTATTTGGATATTTTTGACGTATTGTTGTACTTAAATATTCACTTTCAGCAGCTCCATAAGGAACTGTAACAGTAGGTGTAGCAATAGTCGATATGACATCTCCCTTTGGTAATAATGATGATAATTGATTGTTTTCATTTATGCCAGTTTCCTTCATCACAAACACTTGTTCTGTATAGTTAGATGGTATTCTGGGGACTTTAGTTTGGAATATAACATCATTGTCAGTTTGTAAATTATTTAGTATTGACTCCGTCACAACATTTTCAGTTTTAAAATCAATTATTAGAGTTGAAGATGAGGTATTAGTTATAGGTGACGTAAATGGTAGACTGTGATTAAATGGCAATGCCGTCAAATTCATAGTATCTTTGCGTGATAATATTTCATTATTCATTATTCTATCTTTATTTGCGTAAGTATTAGTATCTGAATGTAAGGTTTTGTTAGTTTTATTGCTGTTGTTGGTCTGGACAATATCTAATGAATGGTTGTTTAATTGTATAATATATTCTTTTACCTTATTCTCTGGAAATATGTTATCACTTTTCGTATAATTGACAAATAATTCATCGATATTCGTTGTTCTTGATGGCTTAGTATCTGTACTGGTTGGTGATAGGGTGTCCATTTCATTTATAATGGTCGTATCATGTCCCATAAAATGAAATGCCGTTAGTTCAGTTGGATTTATGACATGGTCTGACATAGAATCCGTAATATTTACTTCCGGTGTTAAAATTGTAAGATCTGATGTCCCGATTACAGTTACTTTGTCAATTATTGGAACATTAACAGAATTCTCAGTTGTTATTTGTAATTCAGTTTCCTCTTGAAATGATTCAATATTTGTTCTATTTTCAATGTAATCCAAAGGTACCCGTGTGTCATTAATCTTCCGCAGTCCATCATTATAAGTAATTGGCGTTGTAAAAACATCTAAACCTAAATAAGCTTCAGTTGTAATAGTGTTCTCCTTTTCAGCATATTTGTATTGATCAGTCGTTGCAGTTAAAGTAATACTTTTTAAGTTATTACTTGTATTTCTTTTCAAATCAAAAAACGTTGTAGCAGATTGTCTATCAACTGTTATCGTTTGTTTGGAATCTGTAGTTTCATTTTGTATTTGGTTTAACTCATTGTTAATTCTGTTGCTACTGTTTGATGCTAGCTCAATCAAATCACTCTCAGGTAAATAATTTAATCTATCAGATACTTTATTATTCGTAGAACTTAAAAAAATTTCAGCTTGATCTGAAGTTTTGTCTGCTAAATCCGTGGTTCTATCGTAAAGAGATGATGTTGCAGTTACATCATGTATATCCCAAGGATATGTAGATATAATTCGATCGGTTTCGATTATTTCGTTAGCCACGTCACTCTGTGATGACACTACGGCTGGTGTAGTAGTGATTTCATATTCGCATTCATAATAATTACTATCTTTGCATACAGTATTTTGTGGACAAGGAATGAGGAAATCGTCAACGGTTTTTGAAACACCTCCAAAGTCAACGCATATTTTAAAGTGAGTTGAATTAAAGCAGTGAAAAGCTTTTCCGTTGCAATCAACGTTTGTTGTAGCTGATGTAGATGCCGAGAAAATCACTAATATCTGTAAGGAAATCATTCTAGTTACTTAGTGATAATAAGATTTATTACTAATTTTAAATCACATTTTTATTAAATTGGAAGACTTTATGTCTATTTCTTTATTAACACCGCCATGCTTCTCGCTCCTGTTTTTGACTGTATCCCTAACCGCAAGGGCCACCTGGAAGTGATCGTTATTTAGCGATAAGATCGCCCAGTTGCACACTTAATTAAGTTTATGTTAAGCTATTGTATTTTTCTTTTGCCCTTTTTTGTGGTGTTCAATATAGTATACATCTATGTATCCATCTATATCTATTAGTTCTTAATTTCCTTTATATACAACGTTATCTATTAGGAAATAAAGAAAATTCTATCCTTCCCAAATAAGTACAAATTTTTATATTACCGAAAGGTATATATATTTATAAACACTGTCTACCTTCTCTCTCTCCTTTCTATTACTATCCCCCTAACCCAGTATTGTTTGGACTAGTTCGCTAAATAGCCTCCAGAACACTCAATTGCACACTAAAAGTACTTTTACTTATTGTATTTTTCTTACTTCTTCAGTGTTGTAAAGACTGTTATTAAGTGTGGCTTATATTTCTATATCGGCGATTGAAATTCAATCATATTTATTAAAATATACTTTGTCAACGTTTAATTGTACACTATAATTATATATATTTCTTAAAAGGGATAGAAACAGCTCTACTGTAGAAAAGCTACTTACCAATAATAGTGTAACAGAATGACTTTGATTCTGTTTATCCAACTTCATTTCCACATTTCAGTGTTATTGTTTAAGAGTATAGTGAAACTCACTTGTGCTTTCCGAGTAGAGTGACATGATTCTGTTCATCAAAGATAATAATACCGTCCAACAAGAGACTTGTTGGCTTAGGGACAGCTCATTTCACGTATAGTGAGGAAAACGTAAGGTTGCCAAACTGTCCATTTTTGTGGGATAAAAACTTTTGGTATTTTACAATATCGATGTTAAAAAAGTAAAGTCCAGTAGTAGCCCATTCACGTCATATTGCTCGGCACAGGCCTCCTGCCTCAAAGAAGTAAGAGTTTTCAAAGCATAGACCCACCACGCTATATTACACAAGTGTATGCGCATCTATGTACTATTCCTACACTATGATAGTCCAATGTAACGGCAACTACACAACATAAGGCAAATACGCAGAATTTCTTAACAGAAAACTCGATATCAACTTATGGCCCAGGATTCGACGCCAGGACTAAATGTCTGTGGTCAAACAAGCTGACCACTATACAAATAAGGCAGAACATCGATATAAAATATCTCCTAATGTATACATAAAGATTTTGTTTCCTTTAATCTGGATAAAAAAGATGTTTTTGCTACAGCAACGCCTCATTCCCATGCCATCTGTTCATATTTTGAATCATGAAGAATGACTTACAAATAACTTCAAATTCCTTGTGCAAGTCAGCTTTTACACTACATTTGAATAGCCAAATATCGTTTTTTTCTCATTTTCAATTCAAATTTCCGTATAATTTATTCATTGTTTTCGTATAATTCATTGCCGAAGGTCGTGCCTGCTCTGATACGCTTTAGTGGCCGTTCCATTACTCTCTACCTTTGGCTGCTTTTTGGACTACTGGAAGAGCGTTATACTCTATTTGGTCAGACCAACGTGTAGCCGATCGGCCTCATGATCTTTTTCCTTCAGTCCTTCCCACCACAGTTTCTTCAAGTTGTGGCTAACGAGCGATATGACCAAAATAGTAAAGTACTCGTTAATAGCAACTGGTGGATAACCGATCATTCCGAGAACAGCCCACAACAAAAATGGGGGATCCTCTTTTACTTCATCATAATTAAAATATTATTTCAATATAGTTTGATTAAGTAACATCTATTTATGGAGATGCTTTTTTATCCCTCGAATCACAGTAGCATGTTTAAATAAGCTTTCTGTTCACTATCTGTTCTCCATTGTGATATCCTAATAACTCCTCTTTACTCCTTGTTACGTGAGTTTTCTGCCAGTGAAAGTCACCTGAAAATCGGCCCAGACTTCAGAAATTCCTAAGAATAGGAACAAATATACAGACAGATAGACAAATATTTAAAAAAGTTCTCTTATTTGGATAGACAGTGCACCGTAAATATTTATTTCTCTTAGCGAATCTTTTTGATCCATAATATGCCACACGAACAACCTGTCCTTTTCTTCACTTGGTCACCCTACAATAAGATAGCTGGCGTTGTTGACTATCAAGATATTATGCAAATATCTGTGACATATTATTTCCCGTATGTAGCATGCATATGTGGGTTGTGTCTCATTTATTTACTTAAATATTAGACTATCATAATGAGCACAATCAAATGACATCAACATGTTTATGGGTCGGTTAGACGCAGATAAATATTTTCTAATCGATTTTATATATATACCATTAACTGTTACTGTTAATTCTATTTACCTAAATAGAATTAAAAGTATTATTATTATTATTTGGAGTTATGGCTTTTTCCTGTGCCAGACTGGCACAATTTACTTCGCCAGTGTCACGTAAAAGTAGAAGAGCCACATTAAGTAATATATCCAACGCAAAATATTTCAAAAATCCAACATTTATATTAATTCTTGTAATATTTTATATGCAATTCTTTAAAAAAATTAGGTACACGAGATTAATAAATGTCATAAAAAAAAGATTTTTTTATTTAAGCATAGTTTAAAATGATCAAAAAATCTATGTAAATATAAATAGAACTGAAGTGTCTATAATGACAATATAAATCTTTCTTCTTTATTTATTTACTTTCAGGTGTGACAGGGCACACACAACTTCGCCAGTGTCATGTGAGTTGGAGAAGACACAGAAGAGATTGTACGATTTATGATATTCCAAACCAAAAGTTTAACAATTTACAAATAGTTGATACTCTCTAAATATTAACCACCACCACTAAAAAGAAATGAGAGATTATGGACAACATAGATAGATAGATAGACGTATACTTTATTGAACACCACAGAAATAAGACAAAAGAAAAATACAACAACTTAAAATTAACTAAATTTAGTGTGCTATTGAGCGGTCTTATCGCTACATAGCGATCTCTTCCAGACAACCCTTGCGGTTAGGGAGACAGTCAAAGAAAAGAGAGAGAAGGTAGGCGGTGTTACTATAGAAATAGACATACATATATTATCTACATAAAGATATTTATAATAATACAAATACTTACATACATATAATAAATACATACATACACATAAATAAATAAATA
>JACTOM010000935.1:3406790-3478027 GCA_015832385.1 Elymnias hypermnestra | reverse complement strand
ATAAAAAAAAGAAGAAATATTCTAACTTATGAAATTGGAATAGGGCTAGCAAAATGTTGTCAGAAATTGCCACTATACTATACAGAAGTATTACTTTTATTTGGAGATAACAGTAAAAGTTGCCTTTTATTGTTATTGACAAAATAATGAAAACAAAAGCAATACTCACAATTAGTTTTGCCGTTGGCATTCAAACTTGCACAAGTCGATTGTTCCTCTGTTCTGAATTCACGATTAAATCTCTCGAAAGTGTAAACTTATTAACTTTTATACAATTATATATAAATATTTCTAATAACTAACAAAATCTGTAGTAATTATTTTGTATTTATCTATTATTTAAATAAAATGTACAGGGAACAGGTGATTTTAGTACTTGTCAGTTTGACAGCCAACCACAGAATCTGTAAACTATATCGTCACTTACCATCCGATGAGGACAAAGTCAAGCGCTAATCTGTCAGTAATAAAAAGTCACTTCAGCTTCTTCAAATCGCGTACTTGAATGGAGACCAAATTTAGAATATTATATCCTGGGCCCATAAACAAGTCATTTTCGAAATCTGCTAACGCTTAAAAATGTATGGGAATGACGTTTCATATCGAAAATTATCAATAAATGAAACGTCATTCCCATACATTTTTAAGCGTTAGCAATTTTCGAATCGATATGAAATGTCATTCCCATACATTTTTTAAGCGTTAGCAATATTCGAATCGATATGAAATGCCATTTTCATGCATTTTTGAAGCGTTAGCAATCTTGGAATCGATATGAAATGCCATTCCCATACATTTTTTAAGCGTTAGCAATCTTCGAATCGATATGAAATGTCATTCCCATACGTTTTTTAAGCGTTAGCAATCTTCGAAAGTGACTTGTCTTCGGGCCCTGATATGTTATTGATTCGGTGGTTTATAAAGTGGATTAATATGAGGTAGTAGTTAGCAGTCATCGTATTACTATTTTAGACTGTTACAAAACTTGCGTTTAAGCTATTAATACTCTAGCAAATCTATCTAATTCAATTAGCAATGAAACATATATTTGTCTGTAAAAATTTATTTTCACTATAAATAATAAAACTGTACATAAATAGTTTATTAAGAACCGCTTAATATCACAACTTAAAGATATTCTATAATGTTATGAATTGAAATTGTACAAAATAATTATTGATATAATTTATTTACTACAGTGTTGTTAGTAGAGAGAACTTGAATACATAGTTGATAACAAAAGTATCTGTTGTTGTTATAACATATTGCCATTCTAACAAAGATATCAAACTTAAAGTTTGACATGAAATGATTTTATACAAAATTGCAACTTAATGAGGTAACTTAGAGTATGTACATTAAAAAATAACAACATTATTTGTTACTGATATCTGTTATATAAATAAAAAATATCTGTTACTATTATAATATATCAGTTACTGTTATTGCTTTTAATGATATTCCCCTGGAAACATAAAAATCAGTAGAGTAAGTAGCAGCCCATTAACGTCACACTGCTAGGCATAGGCCTCCTCATTCCAAGGAGCGAGGGTTTTTGGAGCGTGCACCCACCTAGCTACTCCACCGCGGATTGACAGGCATAATACACAAGTTTACAGCACACTCTTATAGTCCGATGTGACGGAAATCCGACGCGATCGGAGAGAGATCAGGCGCAGGACCGACGGCTTAACATGCTCTCCGAGGCACGGGGGTGGACCACATCGACAACTTCCCAACTTCAGGAAAATAGTGAGAAAATCTTAGTACAAAACTCAATATTGATTTTTGTATTAGCCCGACTCGGGACTCAAACCCAGGACCTCATGTCTGTAGTTGAACATGATAACCACTAAGGAAATGAAGCAGAAAAATCAGTATTTAAAGATATTCTTCACGCAAAAGGAGTCAATTTTACAAGTTAATCACATAGACTTTTGAGAATCTCGTGATTAGTTAGTGAATGATTTCAATGGCTTTAGACTTAGCATTATTGCCATTCTAACAAAGCTAAAAAACATAACAGTTTAAATAAAATTGTACCTAAACTCCTTAACATTTTAATTTACAAAGTACGTTTTAAAATAACAAACACATCTGGTTCTGTTATGAGATCTGTTACTGTTATATCAGTTACAGGTACTGCAATTTTTAAATTATCGTTATTATGCAGTCAATGGATAATTTCAGTTATTGTTGATTTGTTATATTCAAAAATCAAAACGTCCACTTGCGACTTAAACGTAAAGACCTTAATTTAGTTTTATAAATAGACACAGCTGCGATAATAATCCATACAAATGACACGAAAGCAGTCGTTAACCCTAATATGAACATGGTAAACTGTAGTCCGTCAGTTTGTTGCACCACAAATGATAAACACAGTACAAAAATGACGAGCAGAGTCCCTGAGAGTGTTTCTAGCGTGCTGTGAAGTTTAGGCCATTTACGAGCACCCACATATTCCTGAACAGCTGATTCCCAACAGGAATTCACAGCCCCGTAGCCGAATCCGGCTACAACACAGCCGATTGAAAACGAATCGTGGTTATTCGCTTCAGCCAAAACTGAAAACGGTTTAAAAAATATTGGTGGCTTGTACATTCGATTAACAGATAATTGTACGTGATGAGGTCATAAGAAAACATTGATGAGAAATTGTTGTAACAAATTAGGCCGATCGCGCCTCTTTATCGCTTCATATCTCATATTTCGGTACAGGCGGAACGTGACAATGAGTCATGCTCTTTCGGGATTGTGTTGTTATGCCAGTTGACTCTATATATATATATAGGGGCTGTCGACATTCGATAACGGCTTAGAATCTAAATTTACGAAAGAAATACAACAAACTCAGCCGGGTTTTCCTTTTTTCTATCATCATTGTTCAGACTTCACTTCAGATTTGAAGACAGGAAATTGATGTAAAAGGCTACTTGAATAAAGATTTTAGAAATAATATTAGATATCATTTTACGCATTGATAAGTTATAGAAAGTCACGGAAAAGCTATCTAACATAAACGAATCCTAGCACCATGTTTTTATTGCTGAGAGATTAGAACTTCACAGTAATCTCATCTGATGGTGGAACCGCGCTATTCTTGTAAGAGGTCATTTACATCTTGTGATTTGTACTTTTTCCTTGAAGACACGTCTTTTCTGATAGGGAGGTAACTGTCCACAATCGAAGCCTCCCACCAGAACAGGCTCAGACAAGCTATTGAACCCAGAATCCCTGCTAACGAAGCAACTCGTACAATTACACCAGCAATAAATAAGAAAGAATACACTCATATTAATTAAATTTCATAAGGACAGGTATGTTTTGAACATGAGAAAACCAAATGATTAACTGATGATTATAAAATTAACCATGATGAAATGCAAATCTGTAAAAATATGAATAAGCACAACTTACCAAAACAGGCACACGTAGATACAACAAGTCCAAATACAACGACATACTTAAAGTTCCGCTTCGGTGTCTGTGCGAGCCACGGAGTACACAACAAGAAACTTATCCAAGTAAACCCGTGTAAAGACATGAGAAAGTTAGTCTCAAACATAGCAATTTTAGGGCGAATCTGCAAACCTATCATCGGCAGCAAAACAATCCCAACAGCCATCAAACTTATTTTAGCAAAACCCAATAATAAAGCTGGGTAAAACTTCGCACAAGACAACGATCTCGTTAATGGCTTCAAAAACGTATCATTAACACTGTAAAAAAGATAGATTATCCTTCTCTTTATCCTATATATCCTGTAAGAAGGTATCCATATCTTCCTTTTCAAATTCACATAAGCAGATTGACACCTAAAGCTGAAAGTATTCAGAAGCTTCTCCGTCTGTATATCAGTCATTGGTGATATAGTCTCGTATCTCACTTCTAACTCTGAATATTCATGATTTGATGATTCGACATCATTGCATTGAGAATCTCTCCTCACTTGATTTATGATACACTCATCGAAATTATCACCAATAACACTCAATCTTTTAATAGCTAAACTTAAACGTTTCATATTTTTATTAACATTTGTTTCTTTGATATCATCATCGCTGTCATCTTCGCTTTCTTCAGGTATTTCTGGTAAAATATCAACACCGAATATATTCCGTCTCTTCTCTTCTGGACTAGGGGGAGGTGTTATTGTTTCATCTAGTTTATTATCGTAATCGTTATCATCTAGTCTATGTAAGTTATCATCAGAGGGACTTTTCCAGCATTTTTTGCTTAGATTGTGCAATTGCAATTCAGTTCCATAGAAGGTATCCATACCATCGTTTTTGTATACCAAAAACGTTTGAGATAATTCTTTATATCTAGTAAAGTATGCTGATCTCCTAGGATCGTTTACTTTTAAGAGGAAAACAATCGGTAGAGTCTGAAGCATGATTCCTGCTAACAATATGTAAGCAAAATTGTATCCGTAATATTCTATTAGAAGAAATAATATATGTGGAAAGAGTGACTGCCCAACAGCCTGCCCTGTATAACACATCCCCCTAATAAGCTCAAGTCTATTGTCATATGTCTCAAACATAACTGCGTCTACTTGAGCAGATAGTAACGATGATCCTAAACCTAAAAATATTAAAGTAATTCGTTATAACAATATCAAAAACCGTATATTAGTATATATTAATGATCTTGCAACACTATAAAACATAGGTGAAATAACAAATCATTTGGAGACATACGTTATTCCGAAAAATACCTTTCAGCTTAAAAATTTAACTACATAATCATAATTTAAGAATTTAAGGTAATTTTGAGGAGCTATCACCTATAATGAAAAATCCATGATAATAAATAAAGTTTTAATAATAGATGTCAATAAAGGTAATGTAAAATATTACATCGATAATAATTCAAAAGCGAAACAGATAATTACATTAATAATGTACTTAGATGCTTATGAAGCAGATCTGGAAGTTCAAAGAGACGTTTATTGGTAAATGGCTCGGAAATAGAGATAAATTACACATCGTATAAGAAATAACATAGACAAATTTTTATCCTAAAACTGTCACGAAAAATTGCAAGACGGCTTCAAAAATTTTTGATTTTCCCCAACAAAGCAGATTATGCTTGTGTTGGAAACTCCTCATGGTAACGGAAAATTTCAATACGTGATTTCGCAGGTTTCGACTTTGGTGAGGCTTCTGCCTTGGTTTGTTACCAGGGTGGAAAAGACGTACAAAGAATTGAGTTTTAGTACCATATAAGAAGCGAATATGTTGGGCCTTAAATTACTACTGATCTTACACAATATTACAAGTTACCATCACCAATAATAATGATAAAACGTTAAACATACCTCCTAATACACTATAAACGAGTAGCTGCGAATAAAATGGTACGAAAGGACAGATTAAGAGAGCAGTCACTACTATAACAAGCCCTATGGACGCCATCACTCTATAGCCAACGGACCCTCCCCATGAGTCCGCTGCTTCTCGAAACCAACATTCTGAAACACACAAACGATATAGAATAAATCAATTCATCTGCATACGAGCATATGTATTTTGAGTGGTATATGTATAACTATTGAAAATTTGTAATAAGGGAACTGCAAGATCTTTTGACACAGGTTTTATATGTAAAAGTAGCCCTTCTGTTGCAAACGTTTTAAGACAAATAGATTTAAATTAAATTTCATAAACAGATCTTAGAAATACAGGTCACAGTTATGCAGATCCTAGTTATACAGCTCCAAATTGCACAGATACCAGTTGTAGAGGTCCTAGTTCTACAGGTTCCAGTCACACACATCCCAACTGTAGACGTCATAGTTATACACGTCCCAGTTGTACACGTTCCAGTTATACACGTTTCAATTATATAGGTCCCAGTTATACAACACCCCGTTACACAGATCCCAGATATACATACTCAAGCTATAACGGTCGTACATATACAGGATACATATTTACAAGTCCCAATCATATACTTCCCAGTTTTGCACGTCCTTAATATACAAGTCTCAGCTTTACAAGTCCCATTTATACAGGTCCCAGTTGTACAAGACCCACTTATGCAGGTCTTAGTTGTACAAGACGCACTTATACAGAGTTCAGTAGTACAAGACCCACTTATACAGGTCACAGTAGTACAAGAACCACTTATAGAGATCCCAATTGTACAAGGCTAATTTATACAGGTCCCAGTTGTACAAGATACACTTATACAGGTCCTAATTGCACAAGATCCACGTATACAGATCCCAGTTGTACAAGACCCATTTATACAGGTCCTAGTTGTACAAGACCCACTTATACAGGTCCTTGTTGTACAAGACACACTTATACAGGTTTCAGTTGTACAAGACTCACTTATATAGATCCCAGTTGTACAAGACCCACTTATACAGATCCCAGTTTTACGAGACTCATTTATATAGGTCCTAGTTGCACAAAACTCACTTATAAAGGTCCCAGTTGTACCAGACACACTTATACAGGTCCTAGTTGTACAAAATACACTTATACAGGTCCCAATTGTACAAGACTCAATTATACTGGTCCCAGATGTACAAGACCCATTTATATAAGTCCCAGTTGTACAAGACACACTTGTATAGGTCCCAGTTATGCAAGTCCTAGTTATAGAGGTCCCAAGTATACATATCCCAGTTATACAGAGTCTATTTACAAAGGTTTATTCATTCATGTAACAGACAACGAAATAATAAGTACACAAAGTGTCCATAAATAAGATACTTTAAAGTAATGCAAAACTGTTTATGCGAAAAATTTATTTGATAGACAAAGCAATGGTCAGTCATCGATCAAATTTAAATCTGCGTGATAAAATAATCATTGATCGTGACTGATCACTGACTTATTCTATACTAAAAACTAGCCACATGTTATCTACGTATTGTTATTGCAAATATATTATTGTAATGGTAAAGTCTTGCTCTAAATATCTATGCTCCAAAAACCTTTACTCTCCTATGATGGAGAAGGACTGTGCCCACTACTTGCTACTTAACTTGTGTTTATCTTGTAAAGTCCTA
Source organism: Elymnias hypermnestra (assembly GCA_015832385.1). Taxonomy (NCBI): domain Eukaryota; kingdom Metazoa; phylum Arthropoda; class Insecta; order Lepidoptera; family Nymphalidae; genus Elymnias; species Elymnias hypermnestra. The sequence goes on along the minus strand of JACTOM010000935.1, from coordinate 3,470,997 downwards.
TTACAAAATAACTAGATATAACGACTCAATTTACTGGATAAAGTCTACTTGCAATTGAATAAACCATAAACATTATCTGTTATTAAAAAAGAGCTAGCTAATCTAAAAACGTAATTAACAAAATCCAATTTTGTTTTGTAAACAAAAAGGTAGAAGACGATATCTTTACTTATAATCCTTGCGTTATATCTACGTTATAGTGGGTACATAGTCCTTTGAAATCTTACAAGGGCTTATCATTTTTTTTGGGGGCACCATTTTTAATTGGGATATATGTGTACTTTTTTATATAGGTTATAGAGGAAACAGATTTTTTTTATAGAAATTTTCTCACTTTTTTGCTTGTAACTTCTTTAATATCAAAATTAGGGAAAAAGTTATATAAACATATTTGTAGACAAAGCAACTTGCTACTATTTGTGTCATTACGATTTTTTAGTAGGACGCATAGTTTCCAAGATATCGCGAAAAAGGTGTTTGCATCCCTTTTTCCAAGATGGCGGCCGGGGGATAAAGGCGGCAACCCTACAAACCTGGGGTTAAGCTTCTATCCTCCTTCATCCTATAAAAAATGCATCCTTATATTGTAACATTTCAATGGTCTAACAGGCTTCTTATCATAAAAGAGAGAGGATGTTTAGAGCAAAGACCCACCATGCTGCTGTAGAAGCCGCATTGAAAGAATACGGAATACGCAGTTTTGCTCACAATGTTTACTTTCATCAATAAAATGATTAATCGTAGCTTTGTACATAGGTAAATTATAAAATTAAGGAAATATCTAAACCAGTTATGACCAGTCTTCACAGATTTTTCAAAACCTATCTAAGTTTTCATTACAATCACTACCTTTATACTTACTATTTACAAATATAAATAAATACATTATTAGATATATCATCATCATCTCAACCGATGGACGTCCACTGCTGGACATAGGTCTCCTCCATGGATTTCCATAATATACGATCCTGTGGTTTGTAACCATCGGCTTCCGGCGAACCTTTTCAGGTCATCTGTCCATCTGGTGGAGGGTCTACTAACGCTGCGCTTTCTGATACGTGGTCGCCAATCCAGTACCTTATAAGTAGATATATCGCTCGATTGGAATCATTGACGTAGTGTTTTTAGGGAAAATCTCTAATGGGACTTTAATTTTGTTTTAACTTACGTGTAATGCTGTAAGTGAAGACAAATATTGATGGGGTTGTGAGCCCAATCCACAGCGGGACTTCAAGCATAGATATATAAACCCATAGCACACCATACGATAACACTAGACTTGGCAGGCAAACCTGGAAAAAAGGAAAGTCTATGAATCTATTTATTTTATTTACTTAATAAGGTTTGACATCATGTCAACAGCAGTCATAGTGCACACAAAGTTACTGGCAAACTTGGCATACGTTATATATAAATACATTTAAATTTACAAAAACAAATATACTACCAATATATCCAAAACCAAAAGATATTAAGCAATCCAAAACATAGAAAACTAAAATAAGACTCATAAACACTTTCGTAAAAGAAAAGACAGGTGTTACGTATAACTGTATACAGTCCACTGAACATGGAGGGATTTGCCAGATCCTGAATCCCTCCCCAACAAAAAAATATGAGATAAACGGTAAATCTTTAGTTTATATAGATGTAAAAAAATGATACAGTTGTAAAATTTGTCTAATTTATTAACTATTTACACTAGACACAGTAGTAGTTAAATTAAAGCCCGGGGCTTAAGGGCCTGCAAGGCTGTGGGTGTCGTAGGGTCTCTTGTCCCGCAGAGAGTGCTCCCGTGGGGTGGTAGGTGACATACCGGGTGCTCCGGGTATATCGCCTTAAGAGAAGAGAAAGGTCGTGGAACCCATGGGGATGGACCCTTTTGATGGGATTTCGTTAGCGAGCATCGCGGTAGAGTCTTCTGAGCATCGCTGGGTCTTAGTCGGCAAGAGTCCGGCATAACCCGGAACTCTTCCCCGTGATGTTGCGAGCATCTATGAGGATTTCCCAGTCTAACATCCAACCATCTGCAACGGGTCCCTCCTCCTTGCAACGGTCTCGCTAAAGGAAGCTACGGCTCTCCACTCTGCTTGGTCAGCGACCAGCATAGGAGATACAATAGTCTCCCCAATCAACAACACCAGGAGATACCGCTGAAATCCCCACGCCGGGAATTTTGCCATACTCGTGACAGATAGGCGTGTCCAGTTAGCACCTACACCGACCTGCATGGCCCCTGGAGAGCTAATACTCCAAGTCAGGTTGAACAGCCACAACAGTGACTGCGCCCGCTATATGAGACCCGAGGTCCTCCCACCATTTTAAATTCAGGGCTTTGTCGAATAGAGTCCTGATTCTCTACACCTTAATGGCATCAGGTCGTTCTTTTCTATTCCTTGTATACTGATGTACAACCGCAAGGACCTCCACCCGGTATTTGCTTTAGATTGGCATTTTTAAATTCTTTATATCTTTTGATTGGAATGTCTGATTTTAATAATTTTATAAGTATTTTATAGGTATTGAAACGGTATTTAGCATAAATAGGTTAAGGATTAATACAGTGGAATATGTCGGAAATATTGTCGCCACTTTTATTAGCTTTTAAAATGTAATAAAGTAGTTCTAGTGGCATAACTACAGTAATTGGACATAAGGTATCGCGGATTTTATTAAGTTGTATAATACCGTAGAACGTTTTTGTTTATTTTATCATCAACAGTTTCCGCAGCGGATTTGATGACAGATTTTTCGTGACAAATTTTCTACACCTTGGGTTACATTAGTGCATTTTTATTAGGGATCCCTATTTTTTATGAGAACGTAATATAGCCTATATCACTCAGTGAAAATGCAGCCTTCTAATGGTGAAAACATTACAAATATATATGTAAAAACAGAAATATTTCCTCTTTATCATATTAGTTTAGATATATAGGTGTTGGAGGCGTTCCAGCTTATCTCATATAGTTTCTTTGTCATGTATCGAAATCACGTGCTAATCGATTATTATAAATATTTAATCTATATTACATTGCACCAAGAGGTACAATGTCTCTATCTTATCGGCGTTTCGTAGAGATTACCTTTTTTATATTGATATAATAGTTTTTATGACGCATTCTCTGAGAAAATCAAATTAATGATTGTCATAACCTGAGTTCTTTTAGCATCCTTATCCTAGCATCCTTTGTGTCTTACGTAATGACCTCCAAAAGACCCGATTTTGCGCCGCCTGGCTCCAGCGGCTACCGGCGTCCCTCTTTATATCATCGGTCCACGTTGTGGGGGGTCTGCCTACACCGCGGCGTCCGGTGCGTGGTCGCCACTCCAGCACCTTCGACTCCCAACGTCCATCGGTCCTTCGGACTATGTGCCCCGCCCATTGGCACTTAAGGTTCGTGATTCGTAGGGCTATGACTACGGATCTCTTCATTTCTTATTCGATCGCGTAGTTAAACTCCGAGAATAGCCCTCTCCATCGCACGCTGAGTGACTCTGAGCTTCCGCATGAGGTCCATAGTCAGCGACCACGTCTCAGAACCGTAGGTCATCACTGGCAACACGCACTGTTCGAAGACATTGGTCTTCAGGCACTGAGGGATATCGGACGCAAATGTCTGGCGTCCTTCCATATCTGTCTTCTGTAAAAATCCTTATGTATCATAAATAAAAGTTTGTCTGTACTATTGTTATGAACTACTGAACAGATTTTTATGTGGTTTTCATCTCTAAATAGAGTGATTCTTGAGAACGGTTTGTATTAGGAGGCCGCTTTCGAAAATGAAGACAAACGATAGTACTAATAGTACCTTTGATGATGGGACGAAAAAAATCGATCCTGATTAAAAAAAACTATTATAAAACGTTATATTAACTATATATATAATTCCAACGCATGGGTCAACGTCCGGGCGCGTGAATTTAATTCTTCTTTTACACGCACACCGGTGGGGCCGCGTACGTTCATTGACCCGAGCGTCAGTTGGATGTATTTTATTTTTGTTGTTTTTTATTTTAGTAAAGTAATGTATTTTTTATAAAACTCTCGTTTTAGCTACACTTACATGACGGAGCGTAAATAATGTTAATAAAACGTTTTAAAAATTCGTTTCTAATCTAAGTTAAGGTTTATGCTATTTGGTGGTAATATAACGATAATTGTTAGAAGTACCGGATGCTATCAAGCCTTTTGGTAGCGTCCCTTAGAGATGCTACAAATTCTCTCTCTCTCTCTATCTGTCTCCTCCTTAACAACGTAAATACGTTAAGTCACCTTAAGCTTTTCATGTGGATTATTAGTATCATTTACACTATATTTTTTAAAAGATGTTGGACTTTGAAGGGGAAATAATTTAACTATTTATACCTGAGTGATGACTATATGTCTAGACTATGTGTTATACACAAAGCATGTTATATTGTTGAAGATTGTTTAAAAGGTAAAAATGTTTGGATTTTATTCCATTTGCACATTGAAATTTACGAGGTAAACTTACAAAAAACAGTGAATACGGTTTCTTCTCTAGAATCGACCTTGTGAGACCGTTGAGGTATAAAAGAATATGTAGTGTCTAAAATTGAGAAAGGTATGCTTAGATGTTTTGGGCACGTAGAGAGAATGAATGAAAGGAGACTGACAAAAAGGATTTATGAGTCAAGAGTGAATGGGAGAGTTGGAAGTAGAAGACCAAGGCGTTCCTGAACCAAATCCAAGACATTTTAAATACGGTCCAGGTCTCAAGGTATTCTAAACCGGCGAACATGTATGATAGGATAGGATTTTTTTTTATCTCACCTCATATCATATATTCTGTATTATTTTATTACATTAGTAGTATTTTTATTTGTTTCAAATTATACTTAAGCAAATATTTATTTCCGACGCTGTTCTGCCCCATTCATCAATTTATTAAATAAGCATCCACTTTGACAAAAGTTGTCTGGAAGAGATTGCTTGCAGCAATAAGACCGCCTTTGCACGCTTCTAGCTCTAGTTCTTTTAATTCTTAGTGTTTGTATTTCCTGTATATGTTTGTGTGCAATAAAGTGTTTCTATCTATCTATCTATCTATCTATAGGTTTAATAAGAATGAAAAAAACAAAAGAGATATGCAAGGATCGTGCCAAGTGGAACGACCTGGTCACTGCCAACCCCGAAGGGAATGAGGCGTGATGCTATGTATATAGAATCAACCTGCCGGACCAACAGGCCAAATTATATTTTGATTTTGGTTTTAATTCATTTGACAAATATAATAAGGTCAATGGATTTTAATATTTTGAAAGTATTTGTAACCGGTGAGTTTTATGGCCTGAAACGATCTTCGCATGTAACATGCTCAATTTAGTACTTAGTCTATAGAGGACAAAAACCCGGACAATTATTGTTTATTTATGAATAAATCCAAAGTCAATATATTACCTATCTTTTATTAAAACTAGTAACAACATTTCCAAGGTCCTCACGTCATCTTAATCATTATAAATCACAGCTCGTAATGTGTAATTGTTTTTGTTATAATCTAAGTGGAGTTTAATATATTATCAGTTTCTTATGCTTATATATTAAACTAGCTGAAGCCGCGACTTCGTCTGCGTGGAATGTTTTTTGGGTAGCATTTTCATTAATTTAGGTATATTGTTTTACAAATAAGAAACATGCGTATAAATACTTCAATGAGATACTTACTTGGCAAAAGGAGTATTCCTACCAAATTTCAAGTCTCTAGGCCTTATGAGTCCAGAGATATCGTGATGAGTCAATAGATACCTGGATATCTCTCTTATATATATATATATATATATAGATATTCATATTGCTGCATGAAGTTTCTTATCTAAATCCATTCTAGAACTTGTATATACACGTATTTTTAGGGCTTGACTACAATCGCACCTGTTTAATTATGAGGTAAGTAATTTTCCTCTTAATGTTTATATATAGCGATTCAAACAGCAAATCGTTTGGTTGAGTTTATATTTTTGCTCATAGGGTGGTAACCGGCCACGTTTGATGCACCCTTTTTTTGCGCTGGTAAATACTTTTACGTACTTACCCTGACCAGAATGGGTCAGGAGTGTGGGACTCAGCGAGGGAGGAGACTTCGTAATATCCACTAAAACCCAGCGGAACCTTCTTCATCCGTAAGTTTCAGCTTGCGCATTCTTCCCTGGTGCCCCAGATGAGTCCGACTGAGGATTCATGGAGGTGGGAGCAGGTGCGCAAACAAGCGCCGCCTAGTATCCCGCCTCCTTCGGCGGTGATAGGGAGCATCTACTGCATTCTCACTATCTCGCACGTGGGCCTCCTTTAGCAATATTACAGTCTCGCAGAAGAGGGCCATTTCCGCCCAACATCTCTCACTTGACAGGATCGCGCCTACAATGCTCTCAAGCGAGAGTTCTCCGCCGATCAGCGCCACCAAGCAGTGCCGCTGAGGTCCTCATTCTGCGCATTATGCCATAGTGTGATGTGCTAAGTCGATAGCTGCACCCCACTCGTGGCAAACAGGCGAGTCCTCTCGGCCAATTTGGTGCAAGAACTTTCCAAAGCAGCCATGCCCGGTCAAACCCTGCACCAGTCTGTAGGAAACCGACCCGTGCCTCCTGGAAAGCCATTGCTCCAGGTGAGCACGGATCGCCTCCACAGTGGCCACACCCGCTATTGGGGACCTGAGGTCCTCCTTCCACTTGTGAATCAGAGCCTGATCGGCTTGGACCCTAATCCTCCGAACCTCATCGACGTCAATTGGGAGGCTCTGAGCCCCCGCAGCTGCCCTGTGCTGATACGCAGCCGCAAGAACTTGCGCGCGCAGCTCCCAAGGGGGATCGCCCGCCAGAAGAAAGATAAAAGCACCCACTAGTCCAGATTTATATACAGATATAGTTCGTTCGCGTTACGAATGCAGCGAGTCATGTTGTTCGCCGACCTAGCCCCTAACCAATAAAATCTATTCAAATTACAAGCTCAACTTCACAGTGACAAGTTGAAGTTATAACTATATACTTGCTATGCCTTGACAATGATGACTCGCTGTCTTCTTAACGAGAACGAACTATAGTATCCTTTATTGAACACCACAAGAGAAAGAGTAATCAAATAACTTCATTTGAATAGATCTAGGGTACAATGGACGGTCTTATCGCTATTTAGTGACCTTCCAGACAACTCAACGTATATGGATCGACAGAAAAAAGAGAGAAAGAAGGCAGGCGGTGTTTATAAATAAATAGATGTAATTAATACCTAAAATATACAGATGAATGTAGTTTCATCCATGTTTTATTAGAAAATGCAGTTTCCTATATTTCTCATTGGAAAATCGAACCTAGATCTTCTGCTAGCGAAATTAGTACTAAGCATTGCGCCAGCGAGACAGGTTTTTAACTAGCCATATTTTATATTTAACTAGGTCGACACAATTAAGAGTTTTTACAAAAAATATCTTTAAAATTTGAATGTTTATCTAACATACTTTTGTGGTTTGCATCATTGGTCTAGTAGTCAGATTCTTCGGCTACAGACACGAGGTCCTGTCACGGATTGGGCGAATTAAAATTCGATGTGCTTTACCCCCGTGCCTCGAAGAGCACCTTAATCCTTCACCTGATCTCTTACCGGTCATGTCGAATTTCCATCGGACTATGAGAATGTGCAAAGCAGTTTCACTTTTATTTTGAAGTCAGAAGGCTTGTATTGAAGAATATTAGATAGTAATTGGTTATTAGGATAACGGAGACACTTATAATATAATATGGGAAGCAACGCGAGTTAATTTTGCCGATGAAACAAATTTGACCAGAGCGTGATATTAAGACGTGGTTGTTAGCTAGTTAGGTTGTTTTTAATTAAAAATATATAAAATCAATAAACAAATTATTACACACATTTATTTAACCAAATACGAAAATGACGAGGATGCCTTATTCCCTTAGATTTATTTACTATTTTTATTATTAATTTTAATTTAAGTTATGTTTTCTGTATTTGTTTTGTTTTTTATGTTACTAAACTGTTAACTGGGACAAGTGCCTTTTAATAAAGATAAATAAAGATAAAAACACTCTTTTGTCAATCGATGACAATTATGTCAAATGTCATAAGGTTACATTAGAAAAGTTTATATTGTCAAAATCACTAAGGAGGTTACATTAGAAAACTTTCTATGGTTAAGTTTATTTAAATTTTCTGATGATCTACGTGACTTTCTTAATTTTTTCTTTCATAAAATCTTCTCCCGACTGTAACAAAGACCACAACAAAAGAATTATCGAGATTGATCCATCCGTGACAGGGAAATAGGGACTCATTTTATATTAATAAATTATTGCAACAACTTTTATTCAGTATTTTCTTTGATAATGGAGCGATATTGTTCAAACTTATAATTTAAATTAATTATGGTCGAACTTCAACCACTAGTATATACAAACAGCCAATACGTACGTTTAAAACAACGACAGAAAATAGAACTGGCCAGCGCCAAGTAGCACTAAGCGATTTCTCTTCAATCTCCATTGATTTTACTTGTTTGTAACATTTTTTTAAACTCTATTTATTAAAAAGCACTACACTGTATGCGTCTTCACTTCACTTCATTTTCAACGCGCGATAATATGTATTAGAAGTATTATTGAATAACTTCTTGGCTCGATCATGACGCGGTATTGACGACTCTATACATGCATTGACAGTGTTATCGGAAGTGTCGAACTCGGCTACTTAGCCTTATCTTATCGTGTTATTAATTCGTGGTTATTTTAAGTGCCTAGAACAATCAATAGGAAAACAAGGAGAAATTATTTAGCATCGTCATCAATCGCATACTGGTAACATGGGAAGATTTGATTTTTAAACGATCTAGATGTATTTATCGTGAATTTATACGATGTTATAAACATACAAATGAAATTCAAAGATCTCTTTATATTGTTCAAACTATGACTATATTAAATACTCTAATAAATAAAAATTGTACAGTAATATGTCCATCTCTTTTTTCCTGCTAATATCCGAAAGGCTAGACCAGTGTTTCCCAACCTTTTTCAGGATATACCACCTTAATTTTTGTCCTTTTAAAATCTATCTGTCCTTTTAAGTGATATAAATGATAAGTTTTGGGATGAAATCACTATGAAATTAATTTAATGCGATCCCTGCCCCTGATGTTGAATTGCCCCTCTGTTCTGTGAGACACCTAACCAACGGCAACGAGAATTTCAAGGCGTATAAATTATATCAGAATCACTTGATATTGCCTTGATGCAAATTATTGTATACATGTGCTTTTGTCAGTCCGAAAAGTGGACCGATTTGGATGAGACATTCGATCATATTTTCAACTGAGAAATTCTAGTTATGCCAGAATCAGTCGTCGTAGTCGTCGCTAATAATTATCTAATAACGATAGATAAATGAGGAAAAGACTTGCAATTTTGAATGATTGGACAATTTAAAACAAGAAAATATATGCATTTTAAATAAAAAGCAGCAAAAACCGAAATTATAAATAGTTATTGCAACATATTTTGTTGCATTAAAAAAATGACCTTTCTTCTGACCTTTAAAGTTTTCTTGTTCAAATTTCAATAAGAATTACTATACAAATTATGACGTCGAGATAATTATAATTAATCGGATTAATTTATTCATTTTTATGCCAATTCATATAATTATGATCTTAAATAGTGTATAATGAGGAAATATATGAGCGAGGACTTATAAAAGGATTCGATCGTGTTTAGTTAACACACTACGAGCAAAGACGTGCCGCAAAAAAAAACTGCAATCAGTTTCTTTTTTTTATTGGTTAGGTTAGCGTTTAGCTGTGATCACACCTGATGGTAAATGATGGAAGCATGCTAACCTATTAAAGGCGATTTAACTCTTATGGTATACTTTTACCTATTTTAGGTTACCTCATAACATACCATGGGGAAGATTACAATCAAGCGCTAACCTATCAACCATGGAAAAAAGGTTTAGGAGCTTATCAAATAAATTATATATGAAAAGGAAAGTTGTCTTTACTCCCGAGATAGTTATTTTTATTGATTTAAAACTAACGATTGTTCAATATCGCATTAGATATACTACGTTACGAACTACGAAATAATAAATTATACGTTCTATTTTCTATTTTTTACAGCGAAGGTCAATGGGAACCGTGAACCCTCACGGTTCGCATCGCAATGATATTTTAAAATGATTTTTTATTTTATTTAATTTATTCCTTCAATAGAAAAGTGGAGAGGGTTTAGACCATACAACCTTACTTTTATTGTATTAATCTATACACTGTCAACTGTCAAAACCATATGACTTTGACACGAATTAAATAAATAACAAACTTCTAAAATCTACACAAGTTTCCACATCACGTATTGTTACGTTAATTATAACTATATATTATTCAAAATTGTATACAGTATGTTAATTATTTCCTATATTTTAGCGTTTAACCTTACAGCATGAAATAATCGAGGCAAATTAATTAAAATCTAGGTTAATTACACGTAGAAATTATAAAATAATTGTAACAAATATACTCACCATATTACAATTAAATCGGCTCTAAATAAAATGCCAAATAAAGAAATATTGCAAGAATATTCCGCTTCAATAAATAGATTAAGGAACGAGTGTAAAGATGCAGGTATCACGGATGAGGAATTTCAAGAAATGTACTTTGAAACTCTAAAAGGTTTAGAAGTCACTGAAAAAGTATCAGATAAACGAAAGATTTATTATAGAAAGTTATTAGCACTTTTTCTGTTCATATCATTGACCATAGTAATTATTTATAACTTCAAAACTATATATGATTCTTTAGTATGTAAAATTCAAGATTATATATATCCTGGTTTAAGGGTTTTACGAAAACTATCAATACCTTTGGTTTCATTATTTCCAACCTTAACAGGTAAGAAAATAGATTGTCTCATAACATTTTTTTTATTCATTCTTCATTATTTAATAGTACAAGTCTCTAGTGAAACTATAATACAATAATGTACAGATGTAGTACTCCTCCATTTAAGCCAGTTAAATTACTTTCCAGAGATAATTTAGTGACTTACAAAATGGTTTTATTTTGTAGAACTATACCAAGAACCATGTTTGATACAAAATCCATATTTCACTGTTGTGGACATGGATTGTTGGCCGTGCAGTATTGTTAACAATGTTGGTGAAGTATTTAATCCGACACCAGTCAATAAGCAACAAATTGCACCATTTATTTATAAGGTACTAAAATATTTACTCTTTCTTGCCTATTCCTAAATGAACTCGTGATAAATACAGGCCATTTCAGATGTATATCTTATGGCTATGATATTTTTAGAAACCTTTACTTTTTCTCAAATCAAATCAAAAATATCCTTATTCAAGTAGGCATATTACAGCACTTTTGAATTGTCAAATTATATATTTTTTTCCACACTCTGATTCGAATATACCTCTGATGATGGTATTCAAGAACGGCTTAATATCTAAAGTTATGAGGGTTCCTTCGCACCCTGATCCGAGAAGAACCCACAACAAACTCAGGGTATTTTTTGTTGTTACCATTATCATTACAATATCATATTAGTTGACTATATTTTAATTCAAATTAGAGCAATTTGTTCACTCCCACACGTTTCTATCGTCTAGGTAATCTTGCAACTTATAATGCAATTTTTCTATCAACTTTCTTTTAACAAAGACTTTGAATTTACTAAGACATCTTTAGAATGTCTTGTGGGAGTTTATTATAGAAACATATACAGTTACCCTTAAATGAGTTGTTAATCTTATGCAGCCTACTAGAATTTATAACAAGTTTGTTTTGGTTTCGTAAGTTATTTGATGTACATTCATTCTTTTTATTAAAAGAGTCAATGTTTTTATGTATGTACAACAACTTTACTAATATATATACACAGTGAACTGTCATTCTGTTCACTACTTTGAATACAAACTCTACCTAATAGCTGCTTCTAATTGTTAAATGAGCTTTTTGATAATATAAACCTGTGTATTTCTGGAACAACTCCATGACAAATTCAGTTTTAACAAAATAATAGTGTAATAGACACATGCAAAATCAAGTCCTGTACATAAAGCTATTGTGCATCTATAAATATGCATTGTAGCCGCTCAGTATGCTCATAAAGTACTTGGAAATACCTTTTCCCTAAAAAAAAATTAATTAATAATAATAATATTAGACACCTGCAAAGTCAAGTTCTGTAGATAAAGCTATTGAGCACCTACGATGCATATTATATGCTGCATGCATTAAGTTTGTACTTGAAAATATCTTCTCCTTTTAAAAAATATCCCATAAAATGTAGTGAATATGACTTTTATTATAAAATCAGCTATCTGCTAATATTTTTAGGACTGCATTTATCAAAAAGATCTAGTTACCTATAAAAACGCTCTAACCATAATAGACATGCAATTTTGAAATACCACCTTTTAACATTAAATCACTGAACCGATTTTAGTGAAATTAGGTACAGAGATGATTTAGCCCTTGTGAAAGCGCATAGACTATATTTTTATGCCAAAAAAGGATTGAATAGGTAATGAAAGTACTTGACTCCTTATGTAGTTAAGAAAGATGTAATTATCCATTTTTCATATTACATTTTATTGGCAATTTCAGACAGAGCAAAATGAAATTAATTTCATCATGTTAAAAAATTTATACATTAAAAATAAAAGTATATTTGACAAGGAAACTCCTAAAGTTCTTGTGAACAATAAATATTATTCAAGTCTTGAAGATATATTTGGATCAGTATTATTAAGGGATAACTTATATGTATGGTAAGTTATTCTATTATATATTGTACATAGATATTACTCTTATTAAATCAATGGAGTATTTGACTGATGACATGGAAATTAGCAACATTTAAATTATTATGAATTATGAACTTCAAATGTCGCTTGTAATTTAAAACGCATCTTTTGTCTGTGGATTTTTAACCCCTTCACTATATTGAAAAAAGGGCGCCGGCTATTTGTTTTTTTTTTAATGACATCGCACCATTTTAAAGAAAACGGCCCGGGACCATTTGAAACAATTCTGTCACAATATTCTTTGAAAATAAATGGCGCCGGACAATTTTTTGACAGAACGGCGCCGAAGTATTTTTAAAAAAATGGCGTCGCATTGTTTTTTCTAAAAATAGCATCGAATCATTTTTCTAAATAATGGCGCCGAAAAATTTTTAATCAAAATGGAGCAGAAATATTTTTGAACAAATGGCATCGCACTTTTTTGCAAAATAGCGCCGGACTATTTTTTCAAAATGGTGCCGGACAATTTTTTGGCAGAACGGCGCCGAAGTATTTTTGAAAAAATGGCGTCGCATTTTATTTTCAAATAGTGTCGGATCATTTTTCTAAATAATGGCGCCGAAAAATTTTTAATCAGAATGGTTCAGAAGTATTTTTTAACGAATGCCACCGCACTTTTTTTTTAAAATAGCGCCGGACTATTTTTTTCAAAATGGCGCAGGACAATTTTTTGGCAGAACGGCGCCGAAGTACTCGGCACTTTTTTTTAAATAGCGTCGGATCATTTTTCTAAATAATGGCGCCGAAAAATTTTTAATCAGAATGGTTCAGAAGTATTTCTGAAAAAATAGCGTCGCATTGTTTTTTGGACAATGGCTGAAAAAATGACGTCGCATTTTTTGAAAAATGGCGCCAGATAATTTTTTTCAAATAATGACGTCGCAAAACTTTCGTCATATAGTTTTTAAGTAAGACGTAATAATACGCCAACAGCAGCGATATATATTAAAGAGGAATTTACATTGTTTTTTATGTATATTTCAATAGGAAATTGAACAATTTTCATGCGGCAAGAATATTAAGGCAAGTTGTACCAAGACCAAAGGTTGTACCAAAATTTGGGCAAAGTACGGAGAGATTTATAGTCATAGACTCTAAACATGATACATTCCACATACCGGACACAGAGTGCAATTACTCTTTCATCCTTGTTTTAAGTGGTACAAGGATAATAGACTTGAGACCCTCCGAAGAATGCAAACACCAATGTAAATCATTTAAAATGGAGTTGAAGAAGTCATATTTATGTACGTATATGGAATTTGAAAATATTAGATAAACTAGGTAAATTGTTACAAAGAGATTAGATTCGTTTCGTTTTAACATTGTATATCTAAATTAATATTATAAAAAACAAAAAATTGGGGTTTTGTATGTAGGTGTGTATGTTTTTCACACAAAAACTACTGGACTGATTTTTAAAACTTTTTTATCATTTCAAGCTGCATTTTTACTGAGCAACATAGGCTATATGCTGTTCTCAAAAAAAATATAGGGATCCCTAAGAAAAATGCATTAATGTAACCCAAGATGTGAAAAAAAATTCTGTTATCTCATGCGCTGCGAAAACTATTGAAGATACAACAAAAAAATGTTTTACAATATGATAGTGCTATAAAATATCTATAAAAATATGTAAAAAAAAGTAGTTATGCCATATAACTACTTTTTTTTATATTAAAAGTTAATATATAAAGTTATAAATGCCGACTATAATCAAACCATATTATTCATACCTCTGTATTAATCCTTATCCTATGAAATGATATTTTATTTCAATATCTGCAAAATACTTTTAACAGCTGTTTGGTACGACGTAATAATACGCCAGATGCAGCGAAAGGGTTAATAGCATAAAAACATTAATGCAATATTTATTTCAGTGTGGTACAATTGGTGGTATTGGCGACCAATAGTACAACAATCGACTGGAAATGAAACTTTTATTGCTCACGTTGGCTCGTATTGTTGACAATTAAAAATATAATTTGTTGAAACAAAAGGAAATTTCGTCTGTTTTATTGAATTAAGACTAATTTAAGCACGCTTGTCTTTGGAAGTAAACTGGAGTGCGTTACGAATAGAGATATACACATAACCTAGTTATATACATAACCCTTCTTTAAGAACGACTCTTATATATGTCAAAACAGCACAAAAAGCTGTTGTGTAGTTTTGAAGTTTAAGTAAGTAGCAGCCCATTAACGTCTCACTGGTGGTCATAGGCCTCCTCACTCCGAGGAGCGAGGGTTTTTAGAGCATAGACCCACCACGCTGCTCCACTGCGGATTGGCAGGCATAGTACACAAGTGCACTCTCATAGTCCTAGTCTTAACGTGTTCTCCGAGGCACGGGGGTGGACCACACCACACTAACTTCCCAACTTCGGGCAAATATTGAGAAAATCTTAATAGAAAACTCAATATCGATTTTGAATTAGCCCGACCCGGGACTCGAACCCAGGATCTCATCTGTAGTCGAACATGCTAACCACTAGACCAATGAGGCAGTTTTTTTGAAGTTTATCACGACTATATAGACAGACAAACTGATAGACGCAGCGGAGGACTTTGCTTTTTGATAATGACAGATGGGTCGGGAAAAAATCGATCCCGATTAAAAAAGATCTTTAAAGCTTGATTAAAAAACATTATTTACGTTCCATCATGTTAGTACAGCAAAATTAAAAGTTTCATAAAGAAATACACAACTTTACTAAAAACTTAACAGTTAAACGACCGCATGCGGTCATTGACCCGTGCGTCAGCTGATTGTGTTTTTCCTTGTTAGTTTTTTTGTTATTTTTTTAATCAGGATCGGTTTCTTTTCGGTTGCGGTCTCCTATCACATGGCTTAGACAGACAAACTGACACGCGGCGGAGGTCTGCTTTATAATATGTAAAAATTTACTTTGCTTTCAAAACATACTAACTTTTGTGTTAAGAAAGACATATTTAGAAAAAAGTAGACACTGAGCTGCAACAGTTGCCAAATAAAGTCTTATGGGTTGCGGGAGATCTTTAGATATTGTTATTTTGATAAAAATAGTCATAAAGATCTTGTAATAAGTTAGTTTAGTAATCTTTAAACCATCTTCATATTATTGCCTTTCTGATGCGCCCGGTTTAAAATACATCAGTTGTATGGTATCAAAGTCTATAACAGACATAAGTACAAACATTATATATACATACATATGTGTATATAGATAAATAGATTAAATGGAATGTACAAAACATTTATTAACAACCCAAATCATGTCTTCTAAAATAAATTACCTAAAAATTGAACTAATTCATTCAAACTTCTCCCTTAGTTTCTGTTTGAGTAGAACCGGGACTAGCGAAAGTAATGCGAATAAAGTCAGTATGGTAATAGAGGTCCATGACCACGCGTCACTCGTAGACGTCAATGTGTGTAAGGTCTGACCAGCTTGTATGGCTACAAATGAGGGTGGTGCCACTCCTGAAATTGATAAATAAATTAAAATTATATTTTAATGATGATGATGTAAAAATAACCACCTGGGTCCTTATCAGAATAGGGCGCGAAAGGGCAAAACCTCTATTGTTTGTTTTAAATCAAATCAAAATATCTTTATTCAAGTAGGCCTATTCCAACACTTGAATCGTCAAATACAATTTTTTTTTCTACACACTAATTCCAATTTACGACTGATGATGGTATTAAAGAACGACTTAAAATTACGAGGGCTCCTTCGCGCCCTGTCCTGGGAAGAGCAACAGCAAACTCACAACAAAAAACTCAGTCGGGCAAAATTATATATATAAATTTATAATGTTAAACAAGAGTCATTGTTTTTATATGATAAATTAAAAAAGAATTTAAATCGTTTTATAATGTTATCGTCGATTAAAAAAATATACAGGATTATTGCCAATTCGGCATATTCCTGTTGGGAGGTGATAATGGTGATTATTTGTGATAATTTGAAACCCCATGCAAATATGCAAATGTGTACCATTTTTGAATTATTCCTAATTCGTTTGAATTTTAGGTAGTTTTAATATTTACAAAAAACATGTAGCATTTAATTTGTCATTGATTTAATAAAATATTTAAAAAATTGTATTTTCTAAATTTTAAATTCCAAAACATAATTTAATTAATAATTTCTAATATTGACACAAAACACGTAAAATATTTATTTACCATTCGTCATTTGAGATTGCAATAAATTATTTCTAATAATTTTCGACACTTTTAATATTTTAGTGACAATTCAATTTCTAAAATATCTTCCTTTTTCCCTCCCTCTAAATCTCGGAAATCACATCTAATAAACTTTGTACGCACGCACTTATTTGTTTTTCAGTTTTATTTATATTCGGCACTGTTTTTAAGTCATTTTATGAAGATTTTATACACCGATCTAAATTTAGTTCAGACGCATTTCCACCTTCATCCTTTATAATCGTAAACCATGGTTATATTTTTAATACAATCTAGAAGCCAAATTACATAACTTTTTTTCAAAGGCAATTTAGTGGAAACTAATCTCAAAGAAATATTGAAATCATGTTGTTTTTCGTTCGCATTTTTATTATTTAGTTTGCATTATGCATACATTTGGTCTGATATTTGTTCCTTTAGTATTAAAATAAACGAGTTTCTTATAAATAGGAATAAATAATGAGATTTTAATTCACGCTTTCTCTATAATAAACTTTTTGAAGCCGCATTTGTGACTTATATTGACAAAGCCTAAAAATCGCGATAATACAAACATGGTTCACTTTGGCATAATACCTATGGGGTTCAAATTATCCCATTACTAATAAGCCTGTATATTTGGGAATAGACAAGTGCTATATAAAAATATAAAGTTTACAAACAGAGTTATATAATAACATAAATAGAATTAATATCATATAAATATCTTCCAATAAAGTAATTATTTCTTACCTATAAATGTCCCCAATGCAAATGGAATTAAAGGCACACCGATAACCGGTGCTGACATGTTAATAAACCAATTCGGTAGAAAAGGTGTCACTCGAAGAAATATTATATAATTCAGCAGGTTATTCTTATGTTTGTTCACTGCTTTAGACCATTGTGCTGCTTTTTCTGGGAAAAATCTTCTGACTAACTTCTTGCCCAACAGATTAGATAGAAAGAAGCATAAACTGGCACCAATAGCCGAACAGCAACACACTAGAGTTAAAGCTAAATAAAAGGGAAACAAAAATCCTGATAGAATACTCAGGAAAATTGATCCGGGTATTGCAAATGTTTGCAAACTGTATGATTATGAGTAAAGGAAAATTATTAATAAATTGGAATTGACGTAAAAGTTAGATCAAGATGTCGCAATGGATTCTTGTTAAAACTCCTTCACTCTCATAGTTCCAAAAGATGAGTGAGATCATGACTGCAGGCTTAACAAACTCTTTAACCCTTTCAATGCGGCTGACGTATTATCACGTCTCACCTAAAACGTTTTACCATATGACTACCGTATTATTACGTCTTAGACTATTCAGAAGGTTTTGGAATCAAGACGCTCTGTGAAACGGGGCAAAACACCTATTTATTTTACATAGATGTGTGATATGCTATGAGGTATTTAAATATGGCAACACGTTGAAACGAGTTGTTCTATATTTATTAGGGTTGTTTGAAAGATATCCTTTAAAGCGATTCGACGGCCGTTTGTCCATCACTATTTTTCGTGGTTTAAGTGTTCTTTTATTTTTATTAAGTGTGGTGTACAATAAAGTAAAAAAATAAACCAAGTATATTGAATATTATATAGAATTTTGACATCAAGGCGTTATTTGCTTCTATGGCCACATCGATTGCTCACTGTATAATTTTGAAGATAATATTACACTGATCTCTCGAGGGTCATTACGAATCGTCTCGCTCACAAATTTGACGACTTCCAGCCCCCGCAACAAGCCTGACTCCGAAAAGGCTTCAGTACCATAGACCACATCTTTACGCTGCGGCAGATTATACAGAAGTCTGAGGAGTATAATCGGCCAAATTACTAGGCGTTTGTGGACTATGAGGAAGCCTTCGATTCGGTGGAAACTTGGGCCGTGTTAAGATCTTTGCAGGGATGCCGAATTGACCACCGGTATAAAGTACATGTGTTGAAGTGCTCGTACGAAAACGCCACCATGTCAGTCCGTACACAGGACCATAGCACAGAGTATATCCAATTGCAGCGTGCAGTGCGACAGGAATATGTAATCTTCACGAAGCTCTTTACTGCGGCATTGGAAGACCACTTTAAGCTTATGGAGTCGAACGGACTGGGCATCAACATCAATGGCGAGTACATCACTCATCTACGGTTCACCGATGACGTGGTCATTATGGCAGAGACTCTGGAAGATCTCAATGCAATGCTCGATGACCTCAGCAAAGATTCTCAATAGATGGGCCTAAAAATGAATATGGATAAGACGAAAGTTATGTCCACTATCCATGTTCCGCTCCACATCAGTCATCGTTGTGAACTCTACATTCGAAATTGTTAACGAGTATACATACCTGGGACAAATAGTCCAGCTAGGTGGATCCAGTTTCGAGAAGGAAGCCAACCGCCGAATTCAACTCGGTTGGCCTGCGTTCGGGAAACTACGGAAGATCTCTCTGTCCAATATCCCTCATTACCTGAAGACGAAGCTCTTCGAACAGTTCGTGTTCCAGTGATGACCTACCGCTCCGAAAAGTGGTCGCTGACTATGGGCCTCTTACGAAAGCTCAGAGTCACCCAGCGTACGATGGAGAGGGCTATGCTCGGAGTTTCTCTACGTGATCAAATCAAAAATGAGGAGATTCGTAGCAGAACCAAAGTTACCGACATAGCCCTACGAATTGCGAATCTGAAGTGGCAATAAAAACAGATTTCCCTACATTCTCATCAGATATGGAACTATGCGAGTGACGCATGCAAATTAATATAAACATGTTACTACCATCGTTTGAAAAGGATACAATATATAAACTAAAAATACTCCCAATAATACTTCATAGAAATACTTTTCCTTATAACGATCTAACACAAGACCCAATTGTTTGGCATCCTCTAGGTCCCATGGAAGTTTTAAATG
The DNA here is from genome assembly GCA_015832385.1 of Elymnias hypermnestra. Classification (NCBI taxonomy): domain Eukaryota; kingdom Metazoa; phylum Arthropoda; class Insecta; order Lepidoptera; family Nymphalidae; genus Elymnias; species Elymnias hypermnestra. The sequence continues at coordinate 3,451,047 of JACTOM010000935.1, read as the reverse complement.
TTGCTTCTCGCTCCTAAAATTGATTTTTTTAATTTTGTTACTTGTTCACCCAGCAAACTTCCTACTGCCTCAAAATCGATGAATAAAAAAAGCTGAGTGATATTTGCAGAATGTTTCAATTTTAATTGTAAAACTGTGATCAAAGCATAAAGAAAACAAAAAGTCGCAATGAAAAAACGAGACCTTTACACCCTGATTCCTTTCAGCCAAAATCCGTAAAATATTATAGTTGCGATTAGAAATTATTGTCTGTCAATGACAAATGTCGAAAACAAATGAAGAAAAGAGTATTCTTTTAAATTCAATTCAATTTCTAAACGAAGGGATGAACATCAAACATTTCGACATTAAAAAACCAAAAAAAAAAGAAGAAAAAATACTATTTTTAAATTGAATTTGATATTGGAACAACTTTTAAATGGCATTGATTTCTAAACGACAGAATGAGCATCAAATTATTGTTGTTTCTAAGTGAAAGCAAAATGTTTGTTTTTACTATATTCCAAGCATTTTTTTTTCATATTAACTCAACTTTTAGACCTCTGAATTCCACAAATATTTCAAAACCAAAATTAGCCAAATCAATCCAACAGTTCTCTAATTTTCATGAGACCAATGAACAGCAATTGATTTCTATATACAAGGTGTTCGAAGACCGCTCCCAAAACTGAAGACAGATGAAAATACTAACAACAACTTTAGATTCTACAAAAGTAATTTAAGATTGTAAGTCGTTCTTTAATGTTATCATCAGTCACTCATTTAAATAATATATAGAAAAAACGATATTAGACAATTCAAAAAAATTGTAATAGGCCTACTTGAATAAAGATATTTTGACTTTAACACCTTTGATGATGGGATGGAAAAAGTCTATGTATCTTTATTTAAAAATGTAATTTTTATGAAACCATCATTTCAATTAGATGTACTAACATGAAAGAGCACAAATAATGCTTATAAAACCTTTTATCCATTACATCATAAAAGGTGTCATTAGTACTATCATCTGTCTTCGTTTTTGGGAGCGGTGTCCTAACACCTTGTATATGTACTGTCAGAAATAATCTTATAATATGAAAAGTCAGTTTGTGAATGAGAGAGAATGAGACTGAATACTAAATAGGTGTTTAATATATTGACAAGTTTTTCAGGATTTCAAAAATATCTACTATTAATTATAATTTTTCTGAACATAATAGAAAATTTTAAATCATATGACTTACTCTTCTAGTTCTGGGAATTGTTTGTATAAAAGCCCCAATGCAATCAATGACAATACAAAAATTATTGCAACTATTATAAGAGCTTTAGACGTTGACAATCCTGGTGCATTTTTTGCATCTGCTGGTATATCTGAAACATGAAGAAACTAGACTTAATTCTAGATGACTTTTTATTATAGAACAAATCCTGCTCTAGTGGCTAATCTCTGAATGCATCATTTTGGGTAAGTGAGAAGATTACATATTAATGTAAAATGATAATACATAGGCTGAAACCTTCTTCATTATAAAATTAATCACATATTCCTCATAAATAAAAAAAGTAAGAAGAAAATAATAAACATCTTTATATATAGCAAATTATAAACAACATAAAAAATAGAACATTGCATAGATTTATCTATCTATCTCCTGGTGGGGCCCACTTAGGCAGAGCATGTACATCTTTTGTATGCGATAGGTAATATATAGTATGTACTATCTATACCTTATATATACATAACACTTACTTTCCCAAATGGAACTAAAAATACAAATGTGGAAAATAGAGAATTAAAAATATTAATCTTTTAATATGTTTGCCGATAGGAAGATCATTAGAAGAACAATTAGTGTCGGCTTTACAATATAATATCCGATGTATCATTGTGCAAAACAAGGAGGATAAAATTACCCACAGCATAACAAAGGATAAAATGAGGACACATTAGGACAAAAGGATAAATGGAATAAGTGTTAAAAATGGAAGTAGGTACTTGGGATGGGATAATACAATCCAATGGAGTTTGTTCTCAAGTTAACTATTCTCGGTTTCATATTGGAGGTGGATGATGATACGGAAGGATCTTGAATATCACCTTGAACCAGTGGCGCACGAGATTCACTTCTACGATTAATTGCGCTCATATTTATCTTTGGGATATAGCGGAAAAACTGGAACTATACTTATCGTAAAAAAAATAATAATCTTTTGGCAAAATTTAATTCAGTACGTTCAGTCAGTAAATATTTAATATTAAATCCAATTAAATTTTGAATTCAGTGACTTTGTGCCTTAGACTAAAATGACTTGACAATGACAACTGACAAAAATTCCTCATTAGCTATGGTTTGCCTATAGAATTCATAGAGCATTTTTTTTTTCAATACAAATGTAAGCAAAAATTTTCGACCAGACAACCTATTGAATATAATTGAATATAATAGAAATATAGACTATATTTTATTGAATGACTTGCCCCATTGGAATTAAATAAAAGATGGTTTCCATATATCTACCTGTGTACAAAACGATCATGAATAATATTCATTCATTCACAACATGAAGATTATTATTCGTATAAATAACAAGTATAAATCTAAATTAAGCCTTTGTTATTATTAATGTTCAACTTTTAATTTTAATTCTTGCATAATTAGTCGCTTGGCAACAAAACTTAAAGTAGTTATTAGTAGACTAAGTAAATGCAGATAACATATTATTCAGTTATTAGTGCGTCGTTAAAAAAACTACTTATTGGAAACTACTAAATCGTTTAAGGCTTAGTTTGATTATTATACTTATTCGCCTCTAATTTCTTTTTCTCACAAAAAAAAATCGGTGGAGAAGCCAATTTAAAAAAGAGGTTCAAAGTCTACCAGTGAAAGTCCCATCAAAATCGATTTAACCGTCGTAGAACCTACAATATTTTTCAAGTCTCAAAAAATAACCCTTAATTTACTTTTAACATTTAGAACATTAAATGTAATAAAAAACCTTGTGCATATATTTGAATTACATTACGATATGAAAAGTTAAGTAAATATCAAATACATTCAAAGATATCAAAGTAAACAGATCCTTTCGTCCGATCTTTTCGGACATCAACTTGAACAAACAGACAAACGAAGATATTGTTAGGGAAATATAGAATATGTCTATAAATTATGTAGGAGGGGCGTACATTGAAAGTTAGATCAGCGATTTTTTGTACAAGAGACGACCTCTACAACACCATCCAGCTCGATGGCCCCTAAATACCATACATCGAGTCCACTCAGAAATTATTTAATGATTAAATAAATTTTATTTTAGCGACATTGCACCCCTTCCTCCAACCTAGATAAGATTATATTTTACATAAGAAGTATAGTAGTAGTAGTAGTAGTTGTAGTATGATAACATCAAAACTTTTTGTCAAAAATTAAAATTTAAAAATATTTTGTAAATACTTTATGGAATGAAAAAACCATTCGGCATCCGAAATAGCACTAGATTTCTTGTATCATATCTAATACCTTATGCTTCCGTAAAAATAATTTTCGTAAGTATGGATTCTATAAAAAAAAATATAACACATCCTAGACATGAAATCGTTCAAAACCTTTATTTAAAAAACATTGTTTAGTTTTAAGGCATACTAAATATAAACATAGATATATTGAAATTATACAGTAGTGATAATGACGGTTTCGTTGGTCTTCGCGATTTCGCTCGCGCAAAGATGCAAGTCCTCGCTTCGCAGATACCTTTGGTCGATTCTCGGCAGGATAAAGTTAGAAACCTCGGTCGTAGCTGCCTTTTTATTGCTGACAAGTAAGCGTTTGACTGTAATAATTTATTATGATGGTAAATGAAACATACCAGCAAAGACTTGTCGCCAGCAAAAATATTGCTTTCCGTTATGATATAAATCATTAATTACCTCGTCTAAATTACCTGCCAAGCATCAGGAGAGAACACAATCAAGCGCCAATTATATGTCAGCAATAAAAATGCACCCGACTAAGCGGGTTGCGGATTCTTCTCAAAACAGGGTATGAAGGATTACAGGTTATGAGTTAAGCTTACATTTTCGTCGCTTTTTTGTTCGATTTCTCGCCGACACAAACACAAAGGTTATTATTAGTGGGCAAAGTCGAAGGTAAAAACCCCGCGGGCGATCACCTACCAGAAGTTACGGCAGTCACAGCCCTGAAAGACGCTGAAAACCAAGAAAGATGAAGCGCAACTACGACCACCTCTCTAAATAATTACTTTCAAAGGCACGACCTTTAGCAATGAAGATATCGATCCAGAAGAAGAATATTGTAAGTAATTCGTTAAAATCACTATCAATAGTACATTAGAATTAATATGAATTAAGTAGATAACAAGCTTTTTGAATAAACAACTTTTGATTTAATATGTATAGTCACTCTCTCTTCGACTATTAAAATAAGAAGCCGCTCGCGCCGGGTCGACGGCGTCATACACTACTCCAGTCGATCACAGATGTAGCTGTGGTTCTGCCGTCTACCGCGACAATTCTTACGTTTTTATATATATTTATGTAAAAAAAACATCGTCGCAAAAGCTATAATGCCGCCTGAATACAACTAAGGTTACGTTTTCATAAATATATAAACTATTTCCCAGTGATATTTATGAACAAACGTAATTCTAAGTAAAGATGTGATGTGTTAGTGAAAGTTGAATTTGTGTTTCAATTAGAGATGAGGACCTTTGTGGGACCATAGCCGATCTACATGATTTTAGGCATTAAGGTAAACTTAATTATATTTTATTTTATTTATCCCTTTAATAGGAAATTGTAAAACATACCTCTTTTCTTCTAAAGTAAACTTATTTTTGTCTTTATCTGTAACATACATAGATTAAATAAATGCAGAAATATATAACACCTATAATGTAATTTTTTATATTTATATTAAATTTATTTGTAAATTTAAGACTTCGAAATGGAAAGATTGGTTATTTTATATTTTAAATAAAAAGTTTACTTAAATTTGGTACCTACACCCTAATGATTATAAATGGAACTTGAAACAGTAAGTAATAACTTTTTTTTGTCTGCTTTGCATTCTCGGTTTTGTGCGTGGGTTCCGAGCAAATCGCGTCTAACCTAGGTACCTACCTATTAACTGTATTTCTTCATTTCAATTCAACCGACGCTCTTCTTAAACAAGTCTCGCTATTCTTAGAAACTATAAATGTAGGACTCCATATACAAAGACCAGAGACTAGATAGAATATAAAAAATAAAATGCTTTATTTGTATATTCAACTATACGTTTAAATTTCATATTTTAATAACTTAGAAATATTGTTTTTTTTTTAATAAATATAAATATGAGAGAACATATATATTTTATCGTATTCTGCTTTCTTTGTTGCTCTTTTATATAATCAAAACTTGACCACACCTGACGTTGGCTCTAAATAATATATTACACGCTTCGAATTTACCGTTCTCGTTAAAAAAGTTTAATAATATCAGCCATTTTTCATTGTACGTTCTGTCAAAATAGGTCCAATTCTTACAATTAGGTATATAAAATTGTAAGTCACTCACTATCTGTTATTTTAATTACTACTACATTTATTTCTTTTTATTTAATACTAGTGTACAACCCGGCTTCACAAGAGTAGTAGGGCATAATATGTTTTGTCTGTCGTAGGATCGCGTCAGCATTATACGTGACCATTTATGTTAGGAATGAACATGGATATTGCGAGTTATAAAAGAAGAATATTCCAATATCCATTGTTTTGTTATAAGCCCATGTGATTAAGCATCAATTTCGATCAAAACTCCCAGTCGGCATTACTTTTTCCGACACTTCCGATGGTTATGGTTTAATTTTAGCCAATTATCAAAATATTTGGACAAATCGTATACAAGAATCACTATCTATTAGTCATTACTGTAATGAAATCCATTCAGAAGTATTTAACGCGAATATACAAACAGACAGATGCGGAGTACTTTGCTATATTTAAGTAAATTCAGTATAAAATAACGAGTGTACTTTAGACTACACGACTGAAGTAAAACGTTAGTCTCTCTCTATTTCTATCTTCACTAACTTATATTTCTTAGTTTTACTTAAGGAAAACGTTCGCCTCGCCGAATCACACATTTCCTAACGCTCTCGTTACGCATTCACCATATTACTCCCCAAGTCATGCAAGCGTTAAAAAGTTTTATTTCAAACGAGCGTACTTTAGACCACTGGAATGATATAAAACAAGTGTCCGTTCGCCTCGCCCTATTACACTTTTCGTAACGCTCTTGTCAAGCTTTCACCAGCTTACTCACCAAGTCATGCAAGCGTTAAAAAGTTTTACTTCAAAATAAGCGTGCTTTAGACCACTCGGATGAAATAAAACATATATCCGTTCGCCTCGCTCTATTACGCTTTTCGTAACGCTCTTGTCATGCTTTCACCATCTTACTCCCCAAGTTAAATATGCGTTTAAACGTTTTACTTCAAAACAAGTGTACTGTAGACCACTCGGATGAAATAAAACATGTGTCCGTTCGCCTCGCCCTATTATACTTTTCGTAACGCTTTTGTCATGCTTTCACTAGCTTACTCTCCAAGTCAAGCATGCGTTAAAAAGTTTTACTTCAAAACAAGTGTACTGTAGACCACTCGGATGAAATAAAACATGTGTCCGTTCGCCTCGCCCTATTATACTTTTCGTAACGCTTTTGTCATGCTTTCACTAGCTTACTCTCCAAGTCAAGCATGCGTTAAAAAGTTTTACTTCAAAACAAGTGTACTGTAGACCACTCGGATGAAATAAAACATGTGTCGCCCTATTACACTTGTCGTAACGCTTTTGTCATGCTTTCACCATCTTACTGACCAAGTCAAATATGCGTTAAAACGTTTTACTTCGAAACGAGCGTGCTTTAGACCACTCGGATGAAATAAAAAATGTGTCCGTTCGCCTCGCTGTATTACACTTTTCGTAACGCTCTAGTCACGCTTTCACCAGCTTACTCTCCACGTCAAGCATGCGTTAAAAAGTTTTACTTCAAAACGAGCGTACTTTAAACCACTGGAATGAAATAAAACATGTGTCCGTTCGCCTCACCGTATTACACTTTTCGTAACGCTTTTATCATGCTTTCACCATCTTACTCCCCAAATCATGCAAGCATAAAAAAGTTTTACTTCAAAAAGAACGTACTTTAGAACACTGGAATGAAATAAAACATGTGTCCGTTCGCCTCGCCCTATTACACTTTTGGTAACGCTTTTGTCACGCTTTCACCCGCTTATTCTACAAGTCAAGCATGCGTTAAAAAGTTTTACTCTAAAACGAGCGTACTTTAAACCACTGGAATTAAATAAAAATATGTGTCCGTTCGCCTCGCCCTATTATACTTTTCGTAATTAAAACACATTCACCAGCTTACTCTCCAAGTCAAGTGTGTATAAAGAAGTTTAGCCTTACCTGATGACACTTTTTGTAACGCTTTCTTCACGAACTTACTCTCCAAATAAAGCGTGCGTAGGTTACTAGAAAAGATAAACAATAATAAAAAACGAAAACGTCTGTTTGTTCAGGTAATGCGAGGAGAGATAGCGAAGTTGTGTTTCGTAATACTGGCGCTTGGGCCCGCACTGGGAGAAGGCGCCTGCGAACGGGGTCGCACTTGGTGGCACCGGCAACGAGGCGCCTGCATCCCCTGCACCCGGTGCGACCCGCGGCAATACGTCGTCAAATACCCCTGCGAACTGCACCGGGACACGATATGCCAGCTCCTGCAGGAGGTCCGCATCTGGCCGTTCAATACGGACAAAGACAATGACACCAGTGAAACAGGCAGTGACTATGAATACTACGAATACACGGACTATAGCGGTGAGGTGAATGACGATGATTGGGACATACAGACGTCAACGTTGACTCTCGCTGTGAGTGGGTGTTTAGTGTTCTTTGTGGTAGTGCTTACTTTGACGCTGTACCACGCGAAGCAATGGAGGACGCTGAAGTTAGCGCTAAAATCAGGTATCAGATTTTGCTATCACTATTATAAAATAATTTCCATCCCAGACTTTCCTTCATCTGAACTGACTTCCGAATTTTGACTCGACTACTAACACCATCTATGTTTAACATAAAACATCTCTGCTGTTTTTGAGCCACCTATTTTACACGCTCCTCCACGGAATAGCTCCTCTTCACGTCCGACCCCCTGAAGGATGCCCACAGCCTCGCGAGCTATTGCAGTCCGATGGTTTCAAAAACACGGTATAACCTGGAAAATAGCCTGGAAGAAGCTTAGGCAATCCCTGTAGATAAGGCATAATACCAACGACGCAATTCGCTGCTAGGTCAAATCAGTGCCCCAAGATCCAAGATCCTAAATAAATCAACTGGGCCAAGTAAGAGCCAGGGAGGAACAGGCCAGGTAATGGGGAACACCCGAGGCCCGAATCCAAACTTTAAGTGTGAAGACACCCCCCTGTCATTCTACTCATTACGATAATAAACATTAAGCTAGTTTATTAGCCCAATAAAAATTTTCTTATTTATCATCCCATGTCATAATCTATCGATATATCTAATTTCTTAAAAAAAAATTGTAGATTTATTAAATTACTGATCTGATCCGACAAACTTCGTACTGCCTCAGTACCAATAAATAAAAACACTGAAAGATAATTGCAGAATGTTTCAACTTTAATAAAAAACTTAACCGGATCAAAAACGAATCTATAATAAAAAAACGCGACCTTTACGCCCAAATTCCCCCCTAATTCCGTAAAATCTTATAGTTGCGATCAGAAATTGTTGGTAGTCAATAAATAAAAAGTCAACCAATGACAAAAAAAAAGTATTCTTATAAATTTAAATGTGATTTCTGAACGAAGGGACGTACATCAAATGTTTGACAGGTAGGAAACGTCTCAAGGGAACGCCAAATAGTTGTTTTGACTATGTTACAAGAATTTTTTCTTGTTTATTCACCTTTTAATCCCTCCTTGGACTTCCACAAACAATTCAAAATCAAAGTTGGTTGAATCAGGCTGTTTTCCAGGTTTAGCGAGACTAACCAACAGCAATTGATTTTTATGTAAAAGATTAGGTTGTAAAAATAGTGTGTACAATAATAATTCAAATCAAATCAAAATATCTTTATTCAAGTAGGCATATTACAGCACTTTTGAATCGTCAAATAATATTTTCTTTTCCACACTCCGATTCTTATATACGTCTGATGATGTTACTCAAGAACGACTTAAAATCTAAAGTTACGAGGGTTCCTTCGCGGCCTGATCCGAGAAGAACCCACAACAAACTCAGTCGGGTATTTTGTATTTTTTTGTTACCATCATCATTACAATATCGTATTAATTAAATATATTTCAATTCAAATTAGAGCAATTCGTTCACTCTTACGCGTTTCTGTCGTTTAAGTAATCTTGCAACTTATAATACGATTTTTCTATCAACTTTCTTTTAACTAACTTTGGGATTTATTCATTGACATCTCTAGAGCGTGATTAACACTCTCAATTATTAGCACTGTTATGAATCAGTGAACTTTGTGGTTAGTCTATGATTGAATCTAGTCTATAATACAGACTATCCATGTCTAATGTCAGTTTCGGCACAAACAATAAAATCCATTTGGTTATAATTATAAAAATTCTTGAAAAAGCCTCCACAAACATGGTCGAATTTCTTTTTATAACCTATTTTTATAAATTAAAAACAGTAAGTACTTAATACGTTTATTTATCGATAACATTTCAAAATGGCGGCAATATTTAAAATAAGCACTGACAATGTCGGACGAAATGTCGTTCTAACGGTATTATCTCCAAAAGAAATTAATCGATTTTGAAATTCCACGAATTTATTGAAATAAAGCTTTTGTTTTTAAATATTGTACAAATTTCATGATATTCAAAATCACGTATTTTTTAGTGTGTTATAAAAAGACATGAAGTCAAAACCGCACATTTTCATGACGTTATAACACACTTAGATTAAAAAGAAACGTCTATTTATGCATGTTTTTTTGTAAATAAAAATCCCGAAGGCAACGAAATGTTATGATTTATTCACATACGCTAGATTTTACATGGACGGTAGCCAAATTTTCTCGCATGTTTGTACTCGTAAAAAAATCGTCGGTGAAGATATTTTGTTTTTAATTAGCCGCTGTCCTAATTGGAAGGTCGTCGTACGAATATGCGGTCATATTATTTTTATGAACACACGAACAAACAAACAAGTGTATCGCTTAAACAATCTGATAATAATTAGTCAGGTATTTTCTTTGTTAGCTTTTCTTTTTGGAACAAATTCTTAAGATACCTTGCAAGCAATTACAATTACATATTGTTATAATAATTTTGAAGCATACTTGCGTGCGCGCGTCCGTGTACGTGCGTGTACGTGTGTGTACGTGCGTTTACATGCGTGCATATGAGTGTCGTTGGGTTATTACTAAACCTAGAACGTTATAATAAAGGTTTGAGCAGCATTTATAATAAGATACCCGATCACTTTGTTATTTGCCTCTACATAATTTAAGAAATATATCAAAAACATCCTTTTACAAAATGCGTATTATAATGGTAAAGATTATTTAAGCGATAAAAATGTTAGGACTTTATTCCTGTTGCATATGAAAACTAAACACATTGCAACTTACAAAATTATATTTAAAAGAGTAACCACTGAGTTTCTAGACGGTTTCTTCTCAGAGGAAATAGTTTACTTACCGGTTGTGGATTTGTTACCAACAGACAGAGAGAGCGATTTAAAGGAGCTTTTGAGCCTGCTCGAATAAACAATATTTTTCATCATAATTGTACCGAAATTTCGTACTGTCGATATTCTTTCAGATTGAACAAATGCGTAATTTACTGCGCATGCCTCAAATTTTCGACGCACGTGCGCTTGTTTTATATGTCAAAATGTTTGGCAATTTCTTTTACTGTGTCATCAATATTTGTAATTCCCTTGATTCTTACGATTCATTAGAACTTAGCTTTCTATAATCATTTAAAATATCCAATTATGTTTCGCAGATTTATTGTGTTTTTTATTGCGTATCTAAACTTCTGGCTTTGCGTTGCTTAGTTTCGTAGTCGAAGCATGAGAGGTATTAATTCAATATCTAACATTATTTTAAACTTTATTATTTATATTTTTAATGAACTTTCGATACCTGTCTGATAAATAATTGTAAACGTCACCAAACGAAAGTATAGCATTGTAAGCCGCGTTTCAATTATCACGCGGGCTGTAACTTCATACTTTCGGCCTTTGGCGCGTTATATACTATTAAATCTTATTAAACAATAGTCGTATTTTCGTATAGAGTTGACTACTGAAAGCTCACGTAACAAGGTTCTATGTAATAAGCTTCAGAAGCCATTTAACATTACATGTTTTATAGTACACATATAACTCAACGTTAAACTAATAATACGTTGTTAATGCCTTACCAATAAGCCATGAACAAACAAATAACGTCGTGTCATTCATGCCAACCAGTTGTAGATACAACATTAGTTTCAATAATAGCTTATTTATTCAGGACACTGACGGACGAGCGACCTCCATGCGTATCTACGGACAAGGCATGGTCACTTGTATACGTACGTAACTCTAACGAATCCAACCACGCTTGTAGAATACAAAAGGACAAAGCGATTATCATCTAAATATACGTAAATTTCTATATAGTGTATATAAGACACAAAAATTGTAAGTCTAGTAATACATGCATCATCTGCTAATGAGCAGGAGATGGTAAATATTATGAATGAAGCTTTGAAATGGAAAGGAATGAAAGTGAATGTAAACAAAATGAAAGTTATGCTTTTTGAAAGAGATGAATCTATTGGCAATATTTTGATAGATGGGGAACAAGTGGAAGAGGTGAAAGAGTTTGTATACTTGGGATCTAAATTTGCAAAAGATGAAACATCTGAAAATGATTTTGAAAGGAGATTGAATGCAGGGAATATGGTAAATGGTGCTCTGCACGCCTTTATGAATAGCCAGATGGTGTCTCAAAGGGCCAGACTGGCTGTGCATGCAGGACTGTTGGTGCCAATACTTATGTATGGTAGTGAAAGTTGGGTATATCAAAAGAAGCACAAAAGTAAATTAAATACCGTAGAGATGAGAGCGAGAAGTATGAGCGGATTAAAACTCAGTGATAGAGTAAGAAATAGTGTGATAAGAGAACGATGTGATATGAAAGAAGATGTAGTGACTATGAATCAAGAGTGAATGGGAACGTTGGAAGGGGAAGACCAAGGCGACGTTCCTGGACCAAATCCAGGGCATTAAATAAGAGGTCAAGAGTACTCTAAACCGACAAACTTGTATGAACGGTTTAATGAGAATGAAAGAAGCGAAGAAGATATGCAAGGATCGTGGCAAGTGGAAGGACGTGGTCTCAGCCAACCCCTATGAGAATAAGGTGTGATGCTATGTTATGTTATGTAAATGAATGCAGGTTTCTTTAAGTTGTTGTTCCTTCGTCGAAAGGCTAACGAATGAATGTGAAGTATTTTGATGAATTGCGTGGGCACTATAGCTCATTCCCTCTCGCCTAAGAAAGGAGGGCTATGCCCAACTGTGAGACGTATATAGACTGGTCAATGTGAATTAATGTAACTGTATAAAAATGGAACATGTGAAAGTGATATTAAAAGGAGAGCGAATGCAGGGAATGTGGTAAATGGTGCTCTGCACGCATTTATGAATAGCCAGATGGTGTCTCAAAGGGCCAGATTGGTTGTGCATGCTGAAGTGTTGGTGTCAACACTTATGTATGGTAGTGAAAATTGGGTATGGCAGAAGAAGCATAAAAGTAAAATAAATGCGGTAGATATGAGAGCGTTTCGTAGTATGAGTGGATTGAAACTGAGTGACAGAGTAAGAAATAGTGTGATAAGAGAACGTTGTGGTACAAAAGATGTCTTAGTGACTAAAATTGAGAAAGGTATGCTTAGATGTTAAGGCCAGGTCAAGAGTACTCTAAACCAACGAATTTGTATGATAGGTTTAATGAGTCTTAAAGCAGCTAAGGAGATATGCAAGGATCGTGGCAAGTGGAAGGATGTTGTCTTTGCCTACCCCTATGGGAATGAGGCGTGATGCCGATGCGAATTGTAATTAGTGTTGGATAACTACCTAAGAGGTAAAATGAAATGAAAATAAGAACGTGAATATTTTTACCGTAGGGCCCTGTCAAAAGATTTGCTACGGGTCCCAGATGGTATAATTACGCCACTGCTAATGACTAATATAGGGATTTTTGGTTTTGTTTCATTGTTTAGTAAAGAATTTTTTAGTGAAGAGTAAGTAATGATTTTTTTCATTCGAATCGATTTATTTTCGTCCCATCTTTAAATTGGAACAGCGTTTGTCTTCGTTTTCGGTAGCGCTCTCCTAATACCTCGTATACCTGTGCCTCGTTGACAACTCTCTATCTTCCTTATTCGAGGCGATTTTTAATGTAAAAGATTTCATTTCTTAGAGCTAAAAAATCAAGAAATTACATCCTATACAAACGTATAGATTTATCCACAGAGTTTGAGTGTATTCGGAGCTTTCAGTGTCGTAAATCTGGTTCGGTATGGGCGTGGAGATACGCAGGCGCAGGTCCGCATAAACATACGAGTTTGTTTAAACATGTGCGGTACTAATTTCGACCGGCGCGACCACCTTCGGAACAATAGCTAACGGTGTTTTTTGTTTGCCTTCGCTTATACCAAAACCAGAATACGGTAGCCCGTGGCCCAATTGCGTGTTTCTACCGTTGTAATTGTTGACTTTAATGGAATAATGAGCTTTGTTCTTACATATTTGAAGGAGCAGGCCGCATGTGGTTCGTAAGTCACTACTGTGCGGCCCGTGGGAAAACAAATGTTATTCTTTTTTACTTATGAGTAAAGAACAATAAATATCGTTAAAAATTCAATAACTATTTTTATCTAAAATGTATCTGTTAGATAAAATGTGGACCGCACTAATAAGCTCATAACATTTGTGACCCGCACCACTATCCATATAACATTTCTGACCCGCACCAATATACTGATAACATTTTTGACTTACACCGATATCCATATAACATTTGTGACCCGCACCAATATCCATATAACATTTCTGACCCGCACCAATGTACTCATAACATTTGTGACTTACACCGATATCCATATAACATTTGTGACCCGCACCAATATACTCATAACATTTGTGACTTACACCGATATCCCTATAACATTTCTGACCCGCACCAATATACTCATAACATTTGTGACTTACACCGATATCCATGTAACATTTCTGACCCGCACCAATATCCATATAACATTTGAGACCCGCACCAATATCCATATAACATTTCTGACCCGCATCGATATTCATATACCATTTGTGACCCGCAACAATATCCATTTCAGTCAAATCAAAATATCTTTATTCAAGTAGGCATATTACAGCACTTTTGAATCGACAAATTATATTATTTTCCACACTCTTATTCGAATATTGCTTTGATGATAGTACTCAAGAACGACTTAAAATCTAAAGTTACGAGGGTTCCTTCGCGCCGAGATTCGAGAAGAACCCACAACAAACTCAGTCGGGGTTTTTTTGTTACCATCACCATTAGACTATCATATTAGTTTAATATATTTTAATTCAAATTAGAGCAATTCGTTTACTCCCACGCGTTTCTATCGTCTAAGTAATCTTGCAATTTATAATATGATTTTTACATCAACTTTCTTTTTACAAAGACTTTGAATTTATTAATTGACATCTCTAGAACGTCTTGTGGGTGTTTATTATAGAAACGTATACAGTTACCCTTAAAGGAGTTGTTAATTTTATGCAGCCTACTAGAATTCGTAACAAGTTTGGTTTGGTTTCGTAAGTTATATGGTGTATATTCACTCAATTATTAAAATAGTCAATGTTTTTATGTACGTACAACAAGTTTTGTAATATGTATACGCAGTGAACTGTCATTATGTTAACTGCCTTGAATTTGTTTATTAGCGACTCTCTTGGACCCATATTGTAAATCGCACGAGTGGCCCTTTTGTGCAGCACAAATATTGCATCTATATCAGCAGCATTACCCCAAATTAGAATACCGTATGACATAATGCTGTGAAAATAACTGAAATATACCAGTCTGACAGTATCAGCATCTGTCAAGACGACGAATTCTTTTAATGGCGTAAGCCGCAGAGCTGAGCCTGTTCGATAGACCACTTATATGGGGCCCTCACTGTAATTTATTATCTAATGTAATACCTAAGAAAACGGTACTTTCTACAAGGTCTAGTTCCTCATTATTAAGTTTAACAATGGTTTGCGTTTGTTTAACATTAGGCAGACTAAATTTAATACATTTTGTTTTATTTGCGTTGAGCAATAAATTATTAGCTTCAAACCATTGTACCACTTTATTGAGAGAGCTGTTTACGTCGTCATAATTTGTTTGTCGCCTATTAATCTTAAACAACAGCGAAGTATCATCAGCAAACAGAACAATCTCATGATCACCCTTAACAAAGTAAGGAAGGTCATTGATATAAATGAGGAAAAGAAATGGTCCTAGTATGGAACCCTGTGGGACTCCCATTTTTGTCACAGACACTGCAGAAAGCTTGCCATTGACACAGACCTTTTGCCTTCTAATGGTTAAAATGAACTCATTAGGTCTAATGCTGTGCCTGCGAGGCTTAGTGTCGTATAACATTTGTGACCCGCACCAATATCCTCATAACATGGCTTTTCTTTAAGGAAAGTTTGCCGACCCAAGAAGTAATTATCATTTTTAGACACTATATATTTTGTTGCTACACAGATTGACTGTAGTAGTATTATCCTAGTTTTGTTAAAATAATGTTTTAACAAAATGATTGTTACCTATTTTCTTTCCAGCGTCGATATTAAAGAGTTAAAATCTACAATTATAGATTTATTAATATAGCAAATGCAGGTTACAGTACAGTATTTATTGTTCACAGATGTACAAGATTTATCAGCTAAGCTGAAACTGATGGAGGCTGGTGCTGAATCGCCGACAGAGTCAGTGACCACCGACCACCACATCTACTGCAATATACACGTTGGGAAAGAGGCTTTGCTAGGTATGTACTATCGTATTTATATATTATAATAAAAAACAAATGGAATTGGAGCTTAAAGGCTAAAATAGACAAATGTATATGAAAATGTGTCATTTTTGTAAATAAACAGCGGCCTTTTTAAAATCAGCTTCATTTTAAAAAGAGTTGAATGTTTCTACTATAAATATCTGTTAACTATTACAAATCTTGTTATTATGTTAGCTACTTTTTATTCAAAACTTTCTGAGGTAAATTTCAAGCTTGTATTTATGTAAAAATGAACTTTTTTATTTCCCAATCCGCAGTGGAGTAGCTATTCTATGCTCTAAGATTAATTAATTTAATTTTTGTTTCTGTTATATTCTTAAAACTTGAGAACAAATTAACTGCGATCAGCTAAATCCGTACGGCTTAAACTAACTGGACGTCCACAGGAATTGACGTACGGTGACTTCTATTAATAAACTGCGACGCGTCAAGTAAACTTAGCGGGTATTTTTAGATATAATGAGATTCCAAAAAGAAATACCTTTTTACACTGAGTCTCGTAAAACGGTACTGAAAGCTGCATTTAAATCTGTTGAATAGTTGAGCAGCTGTAAAATCCTTGAACGTTACAATGCCATTACAAAAAAAAGTTCGTGGTTCTAACATTGTTAGTATCAGTCCACCTTCTTCTTTTTATCGCTACGTTATTCTCTTCTCATCTGTGTCTCAGTGGATATGTACCTTTACTGGAATAACGCCAGTAATTTAATCCAGTTGAACATCTGAAATAAACACGCGTGGGTTTTTGCTCACTCGGTTATACTTTTAAACTAGGGTCACATTGAGGCCATATATATATAACTGCTTTAGAAGATTCGTGATATAACTCAAAAAGGCTTACTTTACAGGAGAGAGATTTAAAAATGTTAAAATCAACCAAATTTTGTAGATATGAACAAGAGATTTGATACAAAAAATAGAGATTATTGTAGATTATGCTATGTCATTAACTAACATTTTGGATTGTGTTTGTTCAAAACAGCAATATGTGTGTGTGTAATAAGAGAACGTTTGATGATATAATTAAATATCTTTTTCTGTATCCTCGGGGTCTAATGTAGAGGTTTGTCGGCCACAAATTCTTTTCGAAATTAAATTACCACCTCTTTAGTTGACATTGAATTGATTTGAATTGTTTTTGATACAAGAAAATAGACTGTTCTGGATTCTCATCACCATTTCAAAGTCGTGCCTGCTCTGATTTACCTTATGTGGCTGCCTGGACTAGCTGCTTCCACCTCTCTATATCCTCGGCTACCTTCAGGGCTGTTGGAAGCTCGAGTCTCAGTACTCTTCATTTGTTCGGACCAAGGTGTAGGTGAACAACCTTGTGGTCTTTTTCCTTCAACCCTTCCAGCCACAACCAATTTTTCCAGTTTATCTAACTGTCTACGTCTCCAAATTACTCCCGTGAGGTCCTTACTGACCGCTAATAATCCAGGTAAATAAACTCATTTACCAATTCGAGGCCTTTGAGTTTCACTATTCGCACCAACAACTCAAATCTACTATCAAGACTTTAGTTTTCTTTCTTTTAATTAAAAGATCAAACGTTTCACTTGCTTGCTCCATTTGTTAGTTCTGTATTTTACTCTTTACTGAATTAAAATTTTGAATTGTGTTATAATTTATCCCAAGCAGCGGTATATCAGATACAGTCCTTACATACTCAGACGCACAAACAATTCAATCAGTTAATAACGTTTTAAAGGATCGTATAATTTCAATTTATTAGAAACGATCACGAGTGTAATTGAACTAACGATATGTAATAGGTAATTGTACCAATTACCTATTTACGAGATGATTTTAACGTGATATATTTATGATTGCATGTCTTTTCATTGAACTATCGATACGTATAAAGCCATCGTCATCTAATATTAGAAAGCTGAAGAATTTGTTTACTTTTACGTGCTAATCTCAGGAAATACTGGTCTGATTTGAAAATTTCTTTTAGTATTAGATAGCCCATTTATCGAGGAAGGCTATACGCTATACATCATCACGCTAAAACTTATAGAAGCTGTGCACCAATCAAGACTATTTCGTATATAAAATCGAGATGTGTTTGCTTTTGGGAGCTTCCGCTGCGTTCGCTGTATAAACCGTTAAAATTTCGTAAAAATCATGTACCACAGAATTGTTCCCCTTTAAATTATCTAAAAAGAAGTCTGCGATAGCATATATCTATCTTTTAAGGTTAGCTCTCTATATAATTTTTTATGCTAATCATATTTGTTCCTACTCTATCTCTCTGCAGAGGAATTGCGAGGACCAACTAGTAAACTATAAATAGAGGAAAGTAACTATAAATTCAATTGGAAATTACACAATATTAAGGGGAGTTATCGAAAATTATAAAAACAACTTTGTCGTTATAATTATTTAGCATATACATGTGCAATTATTACATATGTTAAATTGCGGTTGATTTTAATGTCATATCATGAGTGTGAAACTATTTCTATAAGATGGGAAGCGAGATTTACAAAACTATGGACAGTATCGATACTATCGATACTTCTTAGACTATATATAAATATAGCATCACGCCTCATTTCCATAGGGGTAGGCAGAGACCACGTCCTTCCACTTGCCACGATCCTTACATATCTTCTTCATACAAGTTCGTCGGCTTAGAGAACTCTTGGCCCTTATTTAAAATGGTCTGGAATTGGTCTAGGAACGTTCGCGATGGTCTTACCCTTGCAACTTTAACTTTCACTCTTGACTCATAAATCCTTTTTGTCAGTCTCTTTTCATTCATTCTACGTGCCCAAACCAACTAAGCATACCTTTCTCAATTTTAGTCACTACATCTTCTTTTATACCACAACATTTAGACTAAATATTGATATTGGTATCAAAACTATCGATGTTTAGCATACACTAATATAAGTCCTTAAAAGATAGATCTTATGATTATATTGCCGCTACCTTCTTGATAGAATCAATCTTCAGAACTATTGGTAGATTGATTACCTACGAGCTTGATAAGCTTATTAGAATATTTTTATTGTGAAAACCATGGGGACTATAGTACGACGCACGTGTGTTCATTTATTCGTCATTTGTAAGGCAGGCTTGTAGCTCGCAAGTACCGCTTCCGGCCCCGAAGGTTTTCACTCGCCGCCGGGAAGCCTCTCACTTCCTGCTACGATTTTTTGACAATAATTAAAGATAAATAAACATCATTGATAGATTTATTGGGTTGTTGAACTGCGGTTTCTTATAAACGTTGCGGAATAACACACTTAGCCCGACTAGTTTCAAAGCCATTGGAATTCTTTTGTAAAAGATAGAATGATAGTCTGTGTGGGATTTCCCAGTAATAAATGAGTCTATTTGCAGGTCTAAAAATTTAATTTCACTTGTAATCTCATATTTTTAGTCGAAGTACTTATTGTTAAGGTCGATATTCTTTTTGATTTTAATAAAATTAAGTGTGATGGTATTATAAGCTAACCATGCATTTATAAATCCGATAACCTTTAATTTCTGACAGTATCATGTTCTTCAATAGTTCTATTTATATATATATATTACCGTAGACTCATCGGCAAATAACACCATTTTTTTTTTTTTTTCGAACTGTGTTTAGCTGTTAGCCCTACTGGCTTTTACAGCGTAACCGGGAGGAGGACGGGCTCTTAAGGAGGCCGCCACATTTCGAGTGCGAGCCCTGAAAAGGGCTCGCTCTCCGGGGAAACGCCGCTCCAAGGGCGTCTCCTGCGAGACCGAGCCTCGGCTTGGAGCGACGTTATCGCTGAAACATCACCTGAAAAGGAAGAATCAGAAGCGCCCCCGGGAACGTGGGTGAAGTCCACGTCCGGGTGACGTCAGAAATCGGGGACCTCGACTCCGCCGGCGGAATCGCTGTGTAACGCTTGTGTATGTGTCTGTCCCTACCTGGTAAGGTAGATTGTCGATAGTTATCGTATCGTCGGGGTCGTTAAGGACATATTTAGGCCGTCTCTTCCTAGGCGGAACGTTAAGACGGATCCTATAAGAGGACGCGTTAACCACTAGTGGGTTCCTATGATTTATGGCTCTCTCGAAATAATTTTCGGAGAGCTCTTTAAAATAACTCTTTATCGTGGGGAGTTCTAAGTCCCTATGTAGATCGACATTTCGGACGTACCAGGGGCATCCCGTGGCCATCCTCATGAATCTATTTTGCAGCGTCTGCAGACGGGCCAGTCTATAGGCTGGCACGTGTGCGAAGACGATGCTGGCGTACGATATGATGGGGCGGATGCAAGTTTTGTAGAGTGTCACCTTGTGGCGAAGTGACATTTTACTTTTCTTGCAGATGAGAGGGGATAATCTACCAAGCACAAACGCGGCTCTGCCACGAACATTGCGAATGTGCTTACTAAAGTTCATGGCTTTATCTAGGGTAACTCCAAGATATTTGGCTTCTTTACTCCATGGGATGTCCATGTCGTAAAGCTTAATGTTAGGCAGTTTGCGATCCCAAATCCTCTTCACTCCTGTGAAAAGCACTGCTACACTTTTCTCAGGGTTCACCTCGATTCTCCATTTGCGAAACCATTCGGCGATGCGATTGGCCGCTTTCTGAAGTCTCGAGGTGATCAGATTGGTGTCACGTGAGGTGGTGAATAGAGCGGTGTCATCCGCGAATTGAGCAAAGTGTACACGCTCTGTGCTTGGAAAGTCACATGTGTACAGCGTGTATAGGATTGGAGAGAGCACCGAGCCCTGGGGGACTCCTGCTCTGAGAGGGCGCGATGAGGACAGGGTGCCCTCGACGCGGTACCTGAAGGAACGGTTTGAGAGATAGTCTCGCAATAAAAATACGAATCTATCTGGCACTTGGAGGTGGTCCAGCTTGTAAATCAAGCCGGCATGCCACACTTTATCGAAGGCTTTCGCCACATCGAGAAAAATTGCACCGGTAGGACCTCTACCGGTGTGGTAGATATTTTAAATAACACCATGGAGTCATTTGTAGTCTTCCGTAGGTCATTAATATATAAAAGAAAGAGAAGTGGCCCTAGTATACTTCCCTGTAGTACACTGCCAGTATTCTTTTGCTCACTCACTCAAATAACTCAGTCTATATAACTCCATTACATTTTCTTTTCTTTTTACCTTGTTATGTATTTATGTTTCTTGTGTGGTGTACAAAAAGTTATCCATCTATCTATCTTTCAGCGAAAACAGCATGAAAATTAGACAGACTTTGTGGAGGAATTTTGTAACACATAAGGATAATTAGAATAGATTATTACAGATTAAAAGTTTGTAAGAATGAATGGTTAAAAAAAATACGACCAATTCTAACACTATTTTCAAGTGAGAAAAAACATGAAACTGGTTCAAAACACGTGAATCATTTTTCCCGAATCAGGCTATTAAAGACTAAAAACAGATTTTGATGAAAACATGTATATAAACAGTAAAAACGAATGAGATGCTGACTGATTTTAATATCCATGATAAAAACAGTTTATAGTGCAACGTTAACATGGTCCATTTTTAGCGCACCTTTGTACATGTCGGCGTATTTCATTTTAAAAATATGTAACGACTAATTATATTGTTTATTTAAGTATTTTTTATTGTTATGGTTATTAAAAACATTCTTATTCTATGTTGTCATGATAATGTCACGATACTTTGTCATTATACTACATATATCAAGTGCAAACTCTGTGCTATATATTGGTTGATTCTTAGTTGATAAAACTCATTCTTTTGCAATCTTTTATTTTAATATTTTTAATCATAATGTCGTTATACTGGAGGTTATGGTTCTTAAAAAATTTCCCAAGTTGTCATGATACTGTCATTATACCGGATATATAAAGTGGAAACTCTTTGCTATAAACAGACTCGAACTCAGTTGATAAGATTCATTCTTTTGCAATCTCGGATCATGAACAGTGTTATTAGTAAATTTTGTGAAATAGTCATTCAATATTGTCAAATTGTTAATATTGCCAAATAGTGAAATTGTAAAGATTGATCAACATTTTCACTGCCAACAAGTAATCTCAAATAATTTCTGCGAAGCCGTAATTTCTCTGAAGGAGGCAATGGAGCGAGTACGACAAGCTATAGCAGATGCTACTCCCATAAGGACGAGGAGCCTGGGTGGCAAGAGGCGTCTTTACGAACGCCTCTTGTCTCCACCTTGAACATCCTCAGTCGGTTCGTCCGGGAGGGTCAGAGTGAATGCGCAAGGGAGCCTCTGACATTCCACATTCAGGGTGAGGAGGGTGTCGCTGGGTTTTAGTGGGTATTCTGGCCTTGCCAGTGAGTCTCACACTCCCTGCCTAGTGGCAGCGAAAAAAAAAGAAATCTCAAGTGATGATACAGTGTAAGATGAAAGTACGCTAACCTGATGAGTAATTTAAGGATTTAAACTAATTAGAAAACTCAAGTTCCTAAATATGCCCTGCAGGGAATCTAACCAACTAATTAAACATTTTAACGAGATATATCGATGACTCCTACGTGATAGTTCCTAGTCGTAATCCAATCATTTCCTCGCTACGTCTCCATTTAGATTCCAATCAGAGAATGGAGTATTTAAAAAAAAGTCTAACCATCCTGAGCTGCAGACCTTTTCTGCATTTTAAATTTTGTTTTATAGTTTTTATTTCATTTTATTGTTCTCTTTTAAATTGTGTCATTATTATTGTTTTAGTTTGTATTTCTTATACCTGTAAAATGCAGAATAAATAACTTTTCTTTCTTTCTTTCTTCTTCTAATTCAGATATTGTAGATTTTAGGATAACTCATTCTACTTTAAATAGCCTTAGTATAATTGTTACAAGAAAACAAACTGGTTTTTATAAAAAAATACTATGGTATAACACAGGGAGATCCATAATCTCCTCTTCTTTTTAACATAGCTACTATAGATTTTTGCACAAATATTCAGAATGTATATATTATATCTTTAAATTAGGATTTTACACTTTAATCTTTATACATAGAAACCTAAGTAGAGGAAGAGCGTGAAGTAATAATAGAATGAACGCAAACAAATTCCAGAGCCGCTTCTTTGTAATAATTACGTCGAATCTCGTATTTATTATTTAAATAACAGACTAAACATAACGCGATGGAAAGCAATGCAGCATCGTTATTCGGCGTGTTTGGAATTCATTATTCAACGTGATACGAGTACTTCGTGGGATAAACCATTACTCCTGAGAACTATTGAGCTAACAACCTATACAATACAACGTAACATCACGTTTCTATGTTTATTAGAGTTTATTTTTATAACCAAAACAAATTGGAGAACGGCTTCCTCTATGTAGAATCTAAGTCTCTTAAGTTATTTTTTTTTTTATTTATATACTCTTTATTGTACGCCAAAGAAAAGAATTACAAAGAATAAAAACAAAACAAAACAAGACTCGCAAGTAATAACAAAACAAATGTACAAAAAGGCGGTCTTATCGCTAATCAGCGATTTCTTCCAGACAACCTTTAGGAGAAGGAAATTGTGCTAAAGTAAGTGGGAGTTGCATAAAGAAATAATACATACTAATATTAAACAGAATATACATATAATATATAAATAAAATATACTTACATATACATACTAACACAATAATAAAAATAAAATTTATAATAATATCATCTAATTATATGACTTGTAACACAAAATGTTACAAATGTTACAGAAATGTTACTTATGTCGATGATAACATTTACATAGTATAAAATTAAATCATAAAAAGATCTACAAAAAAAGTCCATGATTATATTTATCTATCTCTAAAGAATAACCCACTGTAACCATTTTTATTTTTAACATGTTACAAAAAAATGTGTCATTTACTAAGCTATTTTATACGGTATAGTATTATTCTTAATCAAATTAAATACATTTACATACGATGTGTATTTCATGTAGATCATAACTTTCCTTGCCAACATTTCATGAAAAAAGATATCTTAGATTATATCAGCTATTTAAAAAAGCTGCGCCACAGTGGCTATCGAGCCGACTGTCATTATTGATAATATTGTTTTTAATGGCGGTTCCATGACACACGCTAACGACACGGAAATAAACCTTGCAAATGTAATCATGTAACGCGAACGAAGTCGTCGGTAAAAGCTAGTGAAAGTATACATTCTAACGTGTACCTTAACAAGGACGTTTGCCGGGTTAGCTAGTAATAAAATTATATACGGTGTGTGGTATTATAATTTGTCAATGTTCTCACGTATTTTATGCCTTTTTAAACTACACATTGAAATTCTATTTTGTTCATGGCATGAAAAATTTATTTAGTTGTCCGATTCAAAACAAAAACATTTTCATAAATGAAAAAGTAAAGTATAACGATGCATGTGAAAAATCTGTTTAGTTATGGGAAGCGCGATATGGGCCTTGGCTGTTCAACCAAGCGCCTTTCACTTTACCCCCACTCTTTACACCACCCCACATTAAATGTCTAGATTGCGATAAATATGGTTAAAATCTAAAAAAATTGTTTATTAAAAAAGTATGGCCCCCAACAATATGCACATAACGTTTGTGGCCTGCACCAATATCCATATAGCATTTGTGACCCACGACAATATGTTCACAACATTTGTGACCCACACCAATATCCATATAACATTTGTGACCCACAACAATATGTTCACAACATTTGTGACCCACACCAATATCCATATAACATTTGTGACCCACGACAATATGTTCACAACATTTGTGACCCACACAAATATCCATATAACATTTGTGACCCGCATCAATATGTTCACAACATTTGTGACCCACACCAATATCCATATAACATTTGTGACCCGCATCAACATCTTCACAACATTTGTGACCCACACCAATGTCCATATAATATTTGTGACCCGCATCAACATCTTCACAACATTTGTGACCCACGACAATATGTTCACAACATTTGTGACCCACGACAATATGTTCATAACATTTGTGACCCACACCAATATCCACATCACTTTTGTGACACGCATCAATATGTTCACAACATTTGTGACCCACGACAATATGTTCATAACATTTGTGACCCACACTAATATTCACATCACATTTGTGACCCGCATCAATATGTTCACAACATTTGTGACCTACGACAATATGTTCACAACATTTGTGACCCACACCAATATCCATATAACATTTGTGACGCATCAATATGTTCACAACATTTGTGGCCCACCCATGAACTAGAGTTATAATATTTGGACGCTATATTTATATTTTATGAATCTTTATGCTTTCTAACTTAGATATGTTATTGTTTTTTTTTTTCAATTATGGTGTAATGGAAACGTGTTGTTTACGGGAAATTGTAAAGGGTGGCAAATAAAACTAACTCTAGTCACGTTAAATCGTGATCACGTCCGCGGCTCCGGCGAGTGCCGACGACCATTATTTTAGACCAAACACCTTGTTAAATAAAGTTTTGTTGTGATTATTATGGCTTTGTGAATCAATATAAACTTGGTGAGTGCTTAAGAGTGGAATAGAAGTGAAAGATTCATCATCATTCAGCCACATGTGGCTGAAACCTATGTTCTACTTTGATTCCATTATTGTCGTATGTTTTTAGTTTAATACAACCACTATTTGTATCATAAATAAGTGACAAAGTGAAATTTTCGAAAATTGACCTGACAGTAAGTGTTAATAATGTCTACTAATATTATAAATGCGAATGTACCTGTCTGTTGCGCTTTTACGCCAAAACTACAGAACCGATCTTAATTAATTTGATACACAGATAGTCTAGAGCCTTTTTTTTTAAACTATTCGTCTTGGTGGCAGAAATTTCCAGACCCAGACTGCGGATTTTGTCCACCACCAAGTTAGTGCCGACTTCGGCAAGCTGAGCCGCTTCCTGAAAGTTTCTTCCTTGTGCAGTTACGAGGGTGTCATCAGTGTAACACAATACCCTCATCCCTGGAAGGACTGGACACCGCAGGAGCCAGTCGTAGCCCACGTTCCATAATGCAGGTCCCAGCACATACCCCTGCGGGAAGATAGTCTAGAGCCTGAGAAAGGATATAGGCTAATTTTAAAGATAGAAAACTTAGGCATTCACTCAGAACGGGTACATAAGCGAAAAACATCTAGTTACTGCGAGGTCTCTAAATATATTCACCGGATTTACTCGAAATTTGGCATAGTGTATCTTCTCGCGATGTAATAACTTACTAAGAACGTGTTTCCCCATATTCCCACGGGATATAAGCGAAATTTACTGAGAGATTTCACCCTTTGATTTGCCATTTGTCATACATGTTCCTTTCGCGACGTATATTTGTACTAATAACGTGATAACTTAATCAAGAACTACACGAGTAATACCGCGGGTAACAGCTAGTTTTATATATAAATCCGTCTCTCTTAGGAATGAGAAGGCCTGTGCCCAGCAGTGGGACGTTAATGGGCTGCTACTTACTGTTTAAAAATACATATGTCGGAGAATAAGAGAGAACGGAGAAGCATAAAACACAGGGGCGTAGGGTTCTCCGCCGACATCGTTATTAATTGGATCCATTATTTCATTTCTTATTCTGTGGGCGTTCGTGGGTAATGTTGGTGCAATCAAACACTTTGTTAATTAAATCGGATTATGATGTTCAATCACTTAATGTTCCTGATATGAATTTACACAAACTCATTAACAATAATAGCTAGGAACACACATTAACAATAATAGCGACAGTTTCAACAGTCGACCACTCCGGCCGACCGCCGCTCGAGAGCTGCCGAGAGACGGGCCGGACTGCCACTTATTGACTCTGTCCCCACACCGATACAAAGATGGCGCCAGCGTTCCACAGACTATTACACACGGACTAGCGTTCCATAGACTCTTGAACTCCGACACATATTCTACAAAAGAAAGTGCACTTTTTTCACGGTTAAATCTATTTGTAGTAGGTTCAACACAACATAATTATTGTACAAGTATTGAAACGGAGTAACCGTGGAGTTTCTTGCCGGTTTCTTCTCAGCGGAATCAACTTTCCGAACCGGAGGTAGATTTGTTACCAACAGACAGACTACTGAGGATTTTAAAATGCTTTTTGAGCCTACTTGATTAAAGAATATTGCGATTTAGATTAAGAACGCACGCACAGCTTCGCACGCATATATACAGACACACACAATTGCGCATGCACACACGAGACACACACATTTTTCAATTAGTTATATCTTTTGAATGGCATGTCCTATTTTAATAATTCAAAAAGTATTTTACAGGTATTGAAACGGCCTTTCATTTAATAGGAGAAGGATTAATACAGAGGTATGAATAATATGGTTTGATTATTGTCGGCACTTTTAAAAAGTATAAAAGTAGTTATAGTGGCATAACTATAGTAGTTGGACATATGATATCAAGGAGTTCTTTGTAGATATTAATGCGTTATATAATATTGTAGAACATTTTTTTGTTCTAGTGTTAATAGTTTTCGCAGCGCACGTGATAATAGATCTTTTGTGACAAATTTTTTCACAACTTGGGTTACATTAATTGATTTTTATTAGGGATCCCTATTTTTTTTAAGAAAGTAATAAGGCCTATGTCGCTCAGTGAAAATGCAGCTTTCTAATGGTGAAAAAATGTTTGAAATCGGTCCAGTAGTTTTTGTGTGAAAACATATATACGAAAATACAAATGTTGAAGTATTCCCTTTTATTAAGCTTCTTGTTTGTTGAGACTTTTGAACAAAGCAAGCTTTATTTCAAAGCATATCCAATACTGCAAAAAGTTCTGTAGACGGTCATGCTTTTTTTGCAGTTGTCAATATTTTTTTCTTTGGATTCGGTTGCGGACGGTTGCACATTTCCAATATTTAACCTCCGGTTAGCTTTGCGAGTAAATAAAATTTGAGTGTCTATAAAAGTTGTGTAAAAAAAGTGTTTTTAAAATTTTTGTCTACATGTTACTTTGTTTCGATTTATCTCTTGAACGACTAAATCGATATTGATGGGCCTTCTACTGGCAGATAGGTAATATTATTAAGAGTAATTTAAGCTATTTTCATTTTGGAAAAAGGCATCCAGAACTGTGTAGTTTACAGCTAGTCATAAATCAAGAGCGGTTGAACTGATTTGGGCTAATTTTGGTTTTGAACTATTTGTGAAAGTCCAGGGAAGGTCTAAAAGGTGTGTATTGAAAAAAATTGCTTGGAATATAGTAAAAAGTAGAAAGTGTGATGCAGATGTCTGTGGAACGCTGGCACCATCTATCGGCGTGGACAGAATCAATGGTGGCAGTCCGGCGGGAGTCTATCGGCAGTTGTCGAGTGACGCTCGACCGGAGCAGTCTACTGTTGGAACTGTCGCGTTCCTAGCTATTAGTGTTAATAACTTTGTGTAAATTGATATCGGGAACATTNTACCCATGAACGCCCACAGAATAAGAAATCAAATAATGGATCCAATTAATAACGATGTCGGCAGTGAACCCTACGCCCCTGTGCTTTATCCTTCTCGGTTTTCTCTTATTTTCCGACATAGATACATAGACACATATATATATATATATATATATATATATATATATATATATATATATATATATAATATCTGTATGTTTAATTACTATATGTATTGTTTAAGTAGTATATAACTGCTTGCACCCCCCGCTCCTGTCTACTATTCCTCTCGCCAAAGGTTATCTGAAAGAGATCGCTTTAGTGATAAGACCGCCTTTGCGCACTAACTCTTTAAGAAAGTTATTTTTGTTGGTTTGTGTGCAATAAAGTTTGAAATAAATAAATAAAAAAGGGAAAGCAAATTTGTTACCTGTCAAACATTGAAAAAACGTTCAAAAATGAAATGAAATTTAAAAGCGAAGTTTCAATGTCAAACGTTTGACGTGTCGTCGTGAGAAAAACCAATTTAATTCTTCTTCTTCTTTTGTTTAATGTCCAATTTAATTTAAAAATACTTTTGTTGAAATTATCTCTACAGCGAATAACATTTTCTAAAAGTAGAATATGTTATTCGCTGTAGAGATAATTTTTGTGTTTATTCGGAATAAACAATCATTAACTTTATGAACAATCAATGCATAGTATAATTAATTGAATCAATAAATAAAAAAGCTAAATAATAATTGCAGAATGATTCAAAACTTAAGCGTATAATTACGATCAGAAATTGTTGGTTGTCAACGTCAAATGTCAAAAAGAAATGAAATGAAAAATGATGTCAAATGTCAAAAAGAAATAAAATAAAAAACAAAATCATTTCATTTCTTTTAACATATTCTACTTTTAACCAGGATATCTCATGGAAACTGAAAATTCAGTTGTTCCGATTTTCAAAATAGGAGAATTGATATATCTAGAAATATATGGTTACTATTTATATCAATGCTTCCACAAGAATCATAATATTCAGTCTTCTAATAAATATTAGACAAAAAATTGCAATAATTTGATAGAAATTCAACACAATTCAGAAGTAAAACTTATTTTTTAAGTCTTATTTTTATTTATACAAATCTAAAACTTTAGATTTCCCAGACTTAAAAGGAGGGAAAAAGGAAAATATGTTAGTAATTTAATTGCCATTAAAATGTTAAAAGTTGAAAATTAATACAAATAATTTATTGAAATCTCAAATGACGTATTGTTAATAATAAAGCCACGTGTTTTTGTCAATATTAAAACTACCTAACCTTCAAACGAATTGCATAAACGCTGCACGTCATCGTGACGCTAATCACGCGTTTCATCCGTAAAAATTTCACCCTCCTCAAGAAGTTTCACTTAAAAAGTTTTAATAGGAGAGCATATTTCTTAAAGTTTTTGTATGATATCTTAAAAACAACGCACATAATTCGTGGATAGGTTAATATAGCGTGTAAACGAGTTCCCGGTAGCTTTAATTAGTGGGATACGTAAAAAATTCTTCAACTTATAAATATGAACGGATGTAGAGGTAAAACCGTGCGTCACGGCCCCATTTCTCTTGCCAGGAAATGGCCCGAAGCTTCCCTTCGAGATGTTTGTGCACTCAATAATAGACTCACCCAATCTAAACTGTTTATTACCGATCTATCATAAACGAGAAACTGACGTATGTACGGAGCAAGTAGCCACCAGTGATGCGAGCTGCCACTTTACGATAATAGCTGTCTGTTGCGAACTACTGTTGCGATAATAATATTATTAATGCAAAAGTAACTCCATAAGTTACGTAAAAATAGTAAGTAGCAGCCCTTTAACGTAAAGCAAAGGCTGCAGATCCAGCAGAATAAGTGCCTACGTCTAATAGTAAGAACTAGCAAGGTACGTCAGAAATGACGTCATACATCGTGACACACTGATGCCCTCCGTGGAGGAATTCGTCCTCTCCACGAATTGCCAGCCAAAATCAAGGAACGGCAAATACTGATCATCCCCTGCCTCGTGAGCTCCTGCTGCCGCCACCTCCGGACGTAGGTGATGACGGCGAAGACACAGTGGCAGTGGAAATACCCGGACTCGACGATATACTGGACTGACCTGGATCGACCCACTAACTAGGTTGGCGGGAACCAGCCCGTTCTAGTGCGGGCCTAATAGATTACCGGGCAACACTGATGCCCGAGGAAATGCCCGGGCAATGAGGCTAAGCCTCGAGGCCCGTACTCCTCAACAATGTTGAGAAGAACCCTGGATGATTAACGTCCCAAAGCTGGGCAGAGATGGTTTGTAGAACCAGGCGGATTGACAGGCCTAGTACACAAGTGCACTCTCTATTCCTGCACTCTTATGGTCCGATGTGACGGGAATCCGACACGATCAGAGAGAGATCAGACGCAGGACCGACGGGTTAACATGCTCTTTGAGGCACGGGGGTGGATAACACCGCCAACTTCCCAACTTCGGGTAAATATTGAGAAAATCTTGAAAGAAAACTGAATGTCGATTTTTGAATTGGTCCGACCCGGGACTCGAACCCAACACCTCATGTCTGTAGTCGAATATGCTAACCACTAGACCAATGAGGCAGTGACCACACCTAAACAGCTTTAGAAAACGCTTGTTATAAAGATAGAAGGCGATTTGGAGCGGTAGAATAGATAGATGTCAAAAAAGGATAAAAGAAAAATACAATAACGTTACATAAAGTAGATTTAGGGTGCAATTGGGCGGTCTTGTCACTAAATAGTGGAATGACGATAACTAGAAAGAAGTGGAGAGAAAGGACTAAGCACAGAAAAACATGGGAGGTTCTGGAGGAGGCCTATACCCAGCAAGGAATCCTTATTGAACAAAACAATAAATAATCAATTATATAATATAGATAAATAAGTATTAGATCCTTAGAAAAGGAGCGAAACACAATTTTAATACAAAAAATAAAAACAAACTTGTATTTCACAGTGAAGAAGGTGAAGAAAGATACCTGAATCACTTCTGAGTTTGCCTCCACATAGTTTTAAGAAATATTTTAAAAACGTCCTATAACATTGAAGATTATTTAAGCGACAAGGATATTCGGGACTTGATTCCAGTTGCACATGAAAGCTTTACAAATTGTAACGTGCAAAAACTATGTTTAAAGGAGTAACCATGGAGTTTCTTGCCGGTTTCTTCTCAGTGGAATCAACATTCCGAACCGCTGGTAGATATGTTGCCAACAGACAGGCTACTGACGATTCAAAAGTGCATTTTCAGCCTACTTGACTAAAGAATATTTTGATTTTGATTTCATTTAGATTAAGAACGCACGCACAGCTTCGCACGCATATATACAGACACACACACTTACTCATGCACACACAATACATAGAACTACACACACCCATATACCGGTGCACACTTACATACACATTTTAAAATTCGTTATATCTTTTGAATGAAATGTCTTTTTTGTCTTTTTTTCCGCTGGGAAATACTTTTACGCACCCCTACCACGAGAGCAGGGAGTGTGGGACTCCCTAGCTCAGCTAGAATACCCACTAAAACCCAGCGCCACCCTCATCAACCTGAATTGTAATAGTCAGAGACTCCCTTACGCATTCGCTCTGACACTTCCGGTTGCAACCGGCAAAGAGTGGTTTAAGGAGGAGGCAAAAGGCGTTCAAAAAGACGCCTTCTACCACCCAGCCTCCGCCTTCGCAGGGGCGGGGCATCAGCAGCACATTCCCTTTCTCTCTCCATTGCCTCCTTCAACGAGATGACAAAAAGAAGGCAACTACATTCCGTCCTACCTCACTGCCAAGCATTGAGTCGATTATACCTGGCAATGAGAGATCCTCTCCAATCAGCGACACCAGAGCATGACGTTGCGGTTCCCATGCCGGACATTCTGCCACAGTGTGATCCGCCGTATCGACGGATGCACCACACTGATGGCAGACAGGTGATTCTTCACGCCGCGCTATCTGGTGCAAGTACTTACCGAAACATCCGTGTCCGGTCAGCACCTGCACCAGTCTGAAAGAAAGCGATACGTGCTGCCTAGATAGCCATTGTTCTAGGCGAGGACGAATCGCTTCCACCGTGTTCACACTATGTCCTATTTTAATAATTTAAAAAGTATTATACAGGTATTGAAACCGTCTTTAATGAAATATTATTAATAAGATAAGGATTAAAACAGAGGTATGAATATGATTTGATAATTGTCGGCACTTTTGATAACTTTTAAAATTAAAAACAGTAGTTATAGTGGCATAACTAATACCTTCTATAATATTTTAGAACATTTATTTTGTTCTCTCATCGTTAGTTTCCGTTTTTTCACATTAATGCATTTTTATTAGTGAACCCCATTTTATTTTTTGAGAAATTAATTCAGACAAAATATATTGTATAAAACAATAATGACAGACCAACGCACTTACTTGCTAAAATAGTAACGTTTGCCAGCCTTAAGCATACGTCGGCGTAAGTCTGCAAGTTAATTAGAACCTGTGATAGTTTCGTGAGTGTCAGTCGAAAGGGTTCACCAGAATATTATAACTTGCCATATAGAGGGCTCATGTGATTTGCATTTAATTTGTAAATAATCGCCATGAGAAACCAAGCGCGGCCAATGTCAGGGCCGTGTTATGAATCGCAAACGCGTTTGTGAATTTCCTTTCCTTTCCGGGCCACGGAAGTGCTCGCGAGTGCGTTATGGACATCTTCTTAACATGCAAAACGTTCGTTGGCGAATCGTCGGTAAATATAATCAATACTCAACGTTCGTATCCAATTTAATAACCATACTAGCTAGTCTCAACCGCGTACTTCCCAATCCCGTGGAAATATGGGAAAATCTGTTATTTTTTTAAAATTGAATTCGCAATATATAGCTTAACACACTATTCTCGATATTTTTGTATTAATACCATCGCAGCTTCAGACATAACGATTTTTAAGGTTAGGTTAGTTTAGATTTTTTTGCTTTTATGTCGCTGGAAAAGACCACTGCAACAAAAATCCTTTTTTTTTGTCGAGACGGGAAAAAAATCCATCATAGGATACCGGGACATCGCGGGGATGTCACCAGTTATGCCGGACTCCTACCGGCTAAAACGACCCGCCGTCCTACGCACTGTCACAAGGGGCGACGTGACAGGTTAGCTCTGGAGTAAAACTGAGCACGCTGCCGTGACTCCCCGTGAGGGGCACTTACCTTGATCCTAAGGATCAAGCTACCTATGGGACGAAGGCACCCGCGGTTCTCCGTCCCAGAGGCTAGTTCTAAGGTAGAAGACGGCGGTTGTGAGCCGCCCGTCGTCGCCCCGGGCGCCTACGACAGAGGGCGTGGGCGACGGGATACGCCTACCGACGCTGCTCCGCGGCCTCCTTCAGCGTCATCACCTCGTCGAAACACGGAAGCCACCGCATTCCAACGCTCCCTCCGCTCCACCATCGCTCTCACGACGGTGGGCAGGGAGAGGTCGGCCGACCCTAATACGGTCACTAGGGTAGATCTCCGCTCATCCCAACTGGGGCACACCGGCAGCGTGGCTCCGCCGTGTCAACGGCGGACCCACACTCGTGGCATTCCTCAATGGGCTCCCTACGGGCCACCCGGCATTGA
Source organism: Elymnias hypermnestra (assembly GCA_015832385.1). Taxonomy (NCBI): domain Eukaryota; kingdom Metazoa; phylum Arthropoda; class Insecta; order Lepidoptera; family Nymphalidae; genus Elymnias; species Elymnias hypermnestra. Next base: position 3,416,837 of record JACTOM010000935.1, on the reverse strand, counting down.
TACCTCCCGAAGCACCCGCGGCCCGAGAGGATCTATGCCAAGTGGAAAGTGATCACGTCGTGATTACGAGACACCCACTGACCAAGGAGCGGAGACACGGCCTCGATCGTCGACCGCCCAACGTTCGGTTCCCTCAGCCGGTCCCGCCACTCAGTTTGTAGGACCGCGTGCGCCTGGCGCAGCCAGTCCCTTTCGTCCCCTGGCGAAGGGGGGCAGCCTCTCTGATGGGCGTCCGCCCTCGGGCAATATACGTCCGAGTATACTTGCGCGACTGCAACAAAAATCCTAACCTAACCTTAAAATTTGACGAGTTTTAAGGTTGATTTAAGTTAGATTTCTTTAGCCTTTTTCTGTCGCTGTGAAAATCAAAACTAACCTAAACTAACCACAAAAAACGTATTTTCTCAAGGTTAGGTTAGTTTTTTTAGCTTTTTTTTCTCGGGGGGAAACTCTAGTCGCAAAAAAAGACCTCCTAATCTAAAATAACCTAAAAAATTTGTCTTTTACAAAATGTTTGGTTAGGTTAGATATTTTTTAACATTATGCTGTCGCTGTGAAACGCAACTGTAGCAAAAAAACTAATCTAACCTTAAACATCGTCTATTTTTAAGGTCAGGTTAGTTTTCTTTAGCATTTTCTGTCGTTGTGAAACGCAACTGCAACAAAATAACTAACCTAACCTTAAAAATCGTAATATATGTAGCTGCAATGGCTTTAATGATAAAGTACGAAATTTCCTTCAGTCTGTTAAACCATTTCATAAGAGTTCAATTATTAACACACTATTCAGGAATTATGTTTGTGTTTACCAAAGCGCGGAACATTATTACAAACTAAAAATGCAATCACATGTTTTCAAACACGCTAAAAGAAGTCGTAACTTAAAATAAATGGCTTATATCAATGCGCGCCAAAAATACGATTTGATGTTTCAAACTACCCAAAAGTAGTATAATTTAAAAGAAATGGCACCCAATTTTCTCACAGGTTAAAAATACAGTATTTATAAACCTGTGTCTTCTCAATGCGGTAAAGATGAGAGCGTTGAGAAGCATGAGTGGATTGAAACTGAGTGACAAAGTAAGAAACAGTGTGATAAGAGAAAGTTGTGTTATAAAAGAAGACGCAGTGACTAAAATTGAGAAAGATATGCTTAGATGGTTTGGGCATGTAGTGAGAATGAATGAAAGGAGACTGATAAAAAGGATTTATGAGTCAAGAGTGAATGCGAAAGTTGGAAGAGGAAGACCAAGGCGAACGTTCATGGACCAAATCCAGGATATTTTAAATAAAGGCCAGGTCAAGAGTACTCTAAACTGACGAACTTGTATGAAAGGTTTAATGAGAATGAAAGATGCGAAGGAGATATGCAAGGATCGTGGCAAGTGGAAGGATGTTGTCTCTATCTACCCCTACCCCCGTATGTATGTCTTTTCAAATACATCAAAAGAAGAATAGCTGCAAAAAAAAAGTGTTAATTTAGCGCAATTTTATCAGAAACTAAAATTGCTTTTTTATTTTTCCAAATGAACCAAAAACAGTTTGACTTAAAATAAATGTCTTATAAAAACGTGGGTCATTTTATCACAGGCTTAAAATACAATTTGTTTTTTTCAGACGTGCCAAAAGTAATGTAACTTAAAGAAAATGGGTTAGATGTATCAGCGTATGTAATTTATGACGAGTTAAAAATACAATCTGGGTTTTTTCGAGGCACTAAAAACAGTATAACGTCAAGAAATGGCCGGTCTTCGCTTTTGTAAAGATCCAAGTACTCACTACAGTAGCAAAAGATCGTCACCATTTTTTGGGAAATATATTTATGCATAAATATCCATGAGTCAGGAGTGTGGTACTCTGTGAGGAAGAAGGCCACGCAATACCGACAAATACCCAGTGAAACCCTTTTAATCCATGAATGTGACTTCAGGGGTTCAACTTTCGCATTCGTCCTTGGTGTCCTGGATAAATCCGACATAGAATTCACGGGCATGCGCAAATAGGTGAAGACTTGTCAAGCAAAAACTTGGTGTTCCGTTACAATGATGTGTAATCGTCATAAGTGAGAAATTGTTGTTGTAATAAACAGTCCGTAATAGGCCGATCGCACCTCTCTATCGCTTGCACGCTCGGCTCAAACATAACGACACAATAAGTCATGGTTTGCAGCCGGTTACCATCGTTGTTTAGCACGCTATCACGTCAATAAATTAATAACAAGATTTCAGAAATCTAATTTAATTACACTATCGGAATATTAAGTTGTTTATAACAATCAGCGGACGCAGCGCAGTAAAGTGCGTTATAGACCATATAATGTACGTAACCATGGAGGTCTACGACGTCGCTCGATGCAACTGCTATTACATATGAGCAGTGCATAAAAATACGAGCTGATTAGCTCGCATATCACGTGCAATTGTATCGCAAAGATCTTTTGAATAGGTGTTGAAATCACGACGCAATTTATAAGAGAGAGAACCATTGATTCGCTTGCTCAATAATGGGAATACTCGTTTTGCTTGCAGAGTTCGTTATCCTGGCCTCTTTTAGGAAATTACACTTTCTAATTCAATCGCAAATAGACCATTCAGATTTACAATAGATAAATGGCCAAATTTTTACAGTACGCTGTTATTTATCTGTGAACTTTGTGGTTAGTCTGTGATTAGATGTGGTTAGCTAATATATGTAATTGAAATTCACCAAGATAACTCTATACCCAAATAAGGAAATTATGACAGACAATAAATCGCTGTTAAATTTGTATTCAATTAAAATATTTATTTAAATTAAGTTCTTTAATAGCTCTGTGTTAGGGTACAACAACTGTCTTATTCTAACTGATCACAGATTACATAATATTTTATGTAATCTGTGGTATAATGCTTACAATAGATACAGTTACCACAGATACAACATACATAACTAGGTACGTCAAAAACGAAAGTAAGCGAAGGTTTTATGTTATCATCCGTATAAAAAGATAACAACCAATTGAAATGTGAAATAATATTATATCACAAGCTCGAGAATATACAATACAATAAATAAAACCTTGAAAATACATCCATTAACTAAACTAAACATGTTAACACACACACATTTTCAGGCATCAACTCATAAAAGATGTATCTATATTTACAGTATTTTCACGTTTACATTATTTATTTCACACTTATACATTTATTACGGTCACCATTATTATTATTATATGAAGTCATGTAATTTCACTTGATTTGATTTACTTTAATTCTATTTAATTTAGTTTCATTTCTGTATTATATTCTATTAATCACTAACATAGTTATAAGTTATTTGTATTCTAACAATTTGGGCCTAATGTTGCCTTGAATAAAATTTTATTATTATTATTATATATGAACTTTATATAATTTTTCTTTCAAAAACTTTGATACAAGTAGTTACACTTTGTCTGTATAACTGTTACTTTTGTACGAATGAATTAGAAAGTACCTATTATTCTCTTTCTTATAAGAACTTATGTATCTGTGATCTTTGTAGTTAGTCTATGATTAGATGGTTAGTCTGTAATAGAGACAATCCCCGCCTAATCTTAAGCTTCGGCGCGGGGTGGAGGGGACTGTGGGGGAGTAGCTTTATATATGTAAGGATGAATTGTAATACATGGAAGACACTTAATACCCAAATTAAAGGATATTACAAAAACTTCTCCTGACTACAACAAACAAAACAACTAAATACTTATCGAAATTGGTCCAGCTTTTCATACGTAATGTCGTGACAAAGGGAAGAGACTCATTTTTATATATGATGTAGATTAGAAGAGATATGACCCTCAGCAATATCCTCATAAAAAGGATGAAAACCTATGATCTTTAGAAACTGCTGACACTCTTTGCTCAGCCTACTAGTTTCATATTCTATTTGTAGTAAAATAGATATGTTTAAATCTCGAGCAAAATCGTAACTAAACAATAATGAATGGGCCTTGAAAATGATTACAAATAAGAGAAATGGCAGACGTCGAGACCGGCCCTTATCGTGCTTTAAATATCTCGTCGCACTCTCAACGGCAAATGATTTATAATGTTTATGCAGCTCGTCGCCAGCTCCATAAAACCATCAATCCTTGCAATTTGCACATCTATACGTATAAATAACATTAGTGTCTGTCTGTTAATGTGAGAATAACAACTTCTTACATGTCATTTTACAAGATATTTAAACTGACAAATTAACCTGGGCAAATTCTTGCACTAATTTAATTATTATATAAAAATGTTATAGTGAATCAACCTTTAAGGATAGACATATACTGTTGTGGACTTTTTGTGGACATACATGATTGTTGCGTAACTTTAACTGTTTAAGCACTTCATTCAGTTGAAGCTGTAAAATTTATTTCTCCCTATTGATGCCTACGTGATGTCTTATAGCATACAGTCTACCTTAATAAATGGGCTATTTCACACTAAAAAAATTATAATTTCGAACAAGTAATCCCTGAAATTATCGTGTTCAAACAAACAGACTTATTCTCATAATATCAGCATAGATTATATATCAAAAACAGATTATAAATCAAATTAAACTTACTTTCATTAGATTTTCTAAGCATATATACTTATAGGGAATGGATGGAGGGCTATTGTTATCTTTATATTATAAAACAAAGTTGTCTGATGCGTCTTTCCTTGTGTTCGCGATTAATTGAAAATCTACTAAATGGATTTTCATGCGCTTTTGCTAATTAATGGAATGGTTAATGAGGAAGGTTATACGAAATGAACGGTTAAAAGTGTTGGAATAAGTCAAGTCGTAATTAATTTAAATTATACGAGTAAGTTTGAAAATTATTCAGATTCTATTATGAAGGGTTACAATCAAAACATCATAATATATTAATTCGTGTAGCTACCGGTTTATTAAAGAATACTCAAAAACAGTCGTTATAAATGAGCTATTTATATAAAAACGAGCGCTTATTTCCCTATATTCCAAAAAATATCAAAATTACATAGAACATCAGAAGTTTTAAATAAAATTAACCACCATATTAAATCTACTAATGGAACCTCCTTAGTGATTTCGGCAAAAAAAAACTTTTTTAATGTAACCTTTTTGACGTTTGACATAATTGTCAGCGATTGACAGAGGAGTACCTATATATGCGTGTGTGTCAAATACATGATAATGGGTGTAACGTTAATTTTATTGATTTGTTGTGCTTTTTATGTATAATTTAAGAAATTTATTATAATTCTGCACTCTTTCTCTATATACACTATAAATATGGAAAAGTTCATATTAGTCTGCGTATTTTTTTGTAAATATGGTATAAAAGTGATCGTTTTTCTATTACGACGTAAAAAACATTTGAACTAAAATACTCAATTATAACAGGTTGGCAGAAGGCAGAAGAGACTTCTCTTATCGCGAACGACTGACACATTTCGAAATATTCTCCTTATAAAATCGGTAAAATAGACTGCCCTCAATTGTTAAGTTATCTTAATTTCCGTGTCCCAAGTAATTGTCCACGTAAGCCCAAAACACCACTTTGTCCCCCTTTTCGAAAAACAGTTCTCGGTGCAAATTCACCCTTACCCAAATTGTGTAAAACACTAAACAATGTTAGTAATGTAATTGATGTTAATTTTGATTCGCTTTCCAGGTTTCGTAGTACTATATTGCTAACTATAGGTTATTTTTAATTTAGGTTATAATCTAGTAGCGGTAGAGATGAGAGCGTTGAGAAGCATGAGTGGATTAAAACTGAGTGACAGTAAGAAATAGTGTGATAAGAGAACGTTGTGGTATAAAAGAAGACGTAGTGACTAAAATTGAGAAAGGTATGGTTCGATGGTTTGGGCATGTAGAGGCTGACAAAAAGGATTTATGAGTCAAGAGTGAATGCGAAAGTTGGAAGGGGAAGACCAAGGCGAACGTTCCTGGACCAAATCCAGGACATTTTAAATAACGGCCAGGTCAAGAGTACTCTAAACCGACGAACTTGTATGAAAGGTTTAATGAGAATGAAAGAAGCGAAGGAGATATGCAAGGATCGTGGCAAGTGGAAGGATGTTGTCTCTGCCTACCCCTATGGGAATGAGGCGTGATGGTATATATGTATGTATGTTATAATCTATATTTGTTACTTTGTTTATTTTTTGCTATACTTTTTTTTGTTAGTTCATCTTGTGTTTACTTTTAAGTGATAGCTACATTTATATACAAACTAGGCTATATAATATGTGTATGTATCCGTGTAAGTTATCATTAGTAATCCTAATAAAAAAATAAAATAAAAATACCCCACTCCCATGAGAATATGGAGAAACCCGTTCTTAGTGCGAGTCTACATTGCGACAGAAGTAAGCCATACATCCATATATATGTCATATAAGTACTATATTTACATACATTTTGGTGACCTAAACTCTCACGAACAACGTAGCACTGCGTATCTTGTCCCTTGTTTAGTTATTACTTTTTCGCATTAAAAAGTAGCCTATATCCTTTCTGAGGCTCTAGACTATCTGTGTACAAAAGTTCATTTAAATAGATTAAGTAGTTTTAGTATGAAAGCGCCATAGAGTTATTTTAGCATTTATATTATTAGAAAGGATTGTTATTCTACACCCTTGAGGCTAAAACTTCTAGCTTGAAAATTACGACACTTCCATTCCTTTCTCAGGCTCTAAACTTTCTGTGTATCAAATTTCATTTAAATCAGTTTAGTTTTGGTGTGAAAACACGACAGAGTTAGTGTTATGTTTCTGTGAACTTCGTAGTCGCTTGAGTCTATGATTAGATAGTCTGTAAAAGGCCATATTCCTACCTGGTGTCAAGCTTCGGTGAGAGAAGGGGACGCTACCGTGGCGGTGGTAAGAACAATATGAGTTACAATGTCTGATATGTGATAATTAATTGAAATACCTGAAGAATACGTCTCTTTACCCGAAACAAAGGGACATTACAACTACTTTCGCATTTATAATATTTGTGAGCCACACTCGCGAAGATTGCTGATTCAGGATCAATGAAAATGCCACCAAATTAATCACCCAACACCCCGCCATCTACTTGTCACCAGACGAGGTTATACCGTACGATCGAACTGTTGTTCAGCAGGAAAGTTTACGCCCAATTGGCTTTGTATTATGTCGTGTTAACGACTGATACGCGTACACTATTGTGACAAGCAAACGACGATAGTTGGCTCTTTATTTGTGAAAAAAGATATCTTATGATTGGCGTTCTATTATTCGCCAATCACGGGGTTTAAATTAATTGCATAAATAACTTTATTCTAGGAATAACAATACATCCTATAGTCAACAAAACATTTCTTATTGTCGTCGTCCTCGCTTCAACCGATGGACGTCCACTGCTGGACATCGGTCTCACGTAATGATGTCCACAAGGCCCGATCTTGTGTCGCTTGGCTCCAGCGGCTACCGGCGACTCTCTTTATGTCGTCAGTCCACCTTGTGGTGGTCTCCCTACACTGCGCCGCCCGGTGCGGGTTTGCCACTCCAGCACCTTCAGGCCCCAACGCCCACCAGTCCGTCGGACTATATGCTGCGCCCATTGCCACTTCAGGTTCGCGATTCGTGGGGCTATGTCAGTGACTTTGGTTCTGCTACGGATCTCCTCATTTCTGATATGATCGCGTAGAGAAACTCCGAGCATAGCCCTCTCCATCGCTCGCTGAGCGACTCTGAGCTTTCGTATGAGGCCCATAGTCAGCCACCACGTGGCAACACCCACTGTTCGAAGAACTTTGTCTTCAGACACTGAGGGATATTGGATGAAAGGATCTGCCGTAATTTGCCGAACGCTGCCCAACCGAGTTGGATTCGGCGGTTAACCTCTTTGTCGAAATAGGACCTACCTAGCTGGATTATGTGTCCCATATATGTGCACTCGTCTACAATTTCGAGTGCTGAGTTCTCAACGATGACTGGGTGGAGCGGAACATGGTTATTGGGCATATCTTTCGTCTTATCCATGTTCATTTTTAGGCCCACCTGTTGGGAAGCTCTGCTGAGGCCATCGAGCATTGCATTGAGATCTTCCAGAGTCATATAGACTATAAGTTAATCAACTATAATATTCTTCTATACGAAAGGGAAAAGTCGCGAACAATATTATTAGTAAGGATGATGATGATAAAGATGTTCTATAATATGAGTGTACGATCTATTTTCACGGACAACTCAGTCTAGTCAAGTTTTAAATTGTACGTCTCGCGAACCAGACGGTGGTTCCTATTGGCGAGCGTTTGAAGGTTAAATCATATTGAAACAGTGAGACTGGAGTTTAGATAGAAAACTTCCTGGAAACTCGTACCGAAATAGGCGGTTCTCGCACGTTCCCGTACACTTGCCAATATAACGTCTGTTTATAAACACAACGCTGTTTTATAAACCAGCCTCAGCCGTAAATAGAAACTTCAAATAATTCCTGTAATCTCTTTTTATTGTACATACCCCATTCCCTGCCGTTTCACACTTACATTCATAATGTAATCAGATTTTACTTTACAACGAATATATATCTAACTAATACATTTTTAAACTGCCTCATTGGTCTAGTGGTTAGCATGTTTGACTACAGACTTGAGGTCATGGGTTCGAGTCCCAGTTTTCTATCAAGATTTTCTCAATATTTGCCCGAAGTTGGGAAGCTAGCGGTGTGATCCACCCCCGTGCCTCGGAGAGCACGTTAAGCCGTCGATCCTGTGCCTGATCTTTCTCCGGTTGTGTCGGATTCCCGTCACATCGGACTATGAGAGTGAAGGAATAGAGTAGACTTGTTGTGTACTATGCCTGCCAATCCGCAGCGTGGTGGGTCTATGCTCTAAAAACCCTCTCTCGTATGAGTGAGGAGGCCTGTGCCCAGCAGTGGGACGTTAATGGGCTGCTACTTACTTACTTTACATTTTTAAATTTGCAACATCATTTAAGTAGAATGTCCGACATTAGCACTCCACAGGTATTGAAAAATTCTTGATTTCAAGCAGGTAATGAAAGAATATTTTAAATCGCAGCAGTAACATCTTGATAAAGACAAAAACAGTTAAAGTATATCGGTGGGTATCATTGGTATCCTTGGAATATGAGCTAACTCACCAGTCGCAGTTCCAGTTATAAGGGTCGCTACAAATCTTTTGAATGGAATGTCCGATTTTAGTCATTTAAAAAGTCTTTAACAGGTATTGAAACGGACTTTAATAGGATAAGGATTAATACAGATATATGAATAATATGGGATGTTTATTGTCAGCACTTTTATTTGCAAGAAAGTAGTTATAGTGGCATAACTACAGTAGTTGGACATATGGTGTCACGGAGTTTTTTGTAGATATTAATACGTTCTATAATATTGTAGAACATTTTTTTGTTCTATCATTAATAGTTTCACAATGACAATTTTTTTCACACTATGGGTTACTTTTATGTATTTTTATTAGGTTAGCCTATGACGCTCATAAGTTTTACATGTGCTACTTCGGATTTAATACTATTCCCAAAATTGCCTCAACTTTAGTTACTTCTGTTTGAAATATTTTGATTTTGATTATAACGAACTTCGGCGTCCGCATTCCGTGTATAATATTGTTTGTCGTTACTCGTCTTCGTATTTATGCAAGCCCGAGATGTCCTTTAGGCAATTTTGATTTCCGTGAGCTTTATAGCCGAGAACGCGAATAGCACCAGCAGCTGCGGCTCGTTAGGCATTCCGCGCACACGCGAGCACGCCTCCAATACTAATACGGTGGCTACTAACCGCAATTAGCATAAGCCCTCTGCGAGAGTTCTTTATGTTGCCATTCTAGAGTTATGCAACGTCAGTTGCACGTTCAGCCAATAAACATTTCATTTAGTAAAGTAAAAGTAAGTAAGTAGCAGCCCTTTAACGTCCCACTGCTGGGCACAGGCCTCCTCACTCCGAGGAGCGAGGGTTTTTAGAGCATAGACCCACCACGCTGCTCCACTGCGGATTGGCAGGCATAGTACACAAGTGCACTCTCTATTCCTTCACTCTCATAGTCCG